>OY754874.1:10786306-11397556 GCA_963576445.1 Lithosia quadra
GATGCAAGAAGGATGTCCAGATGTGAAGGAGGAAACAGTTTCTTATGATGATGGTGTTACCATCAACACAAGTATTGTACAAAATGCAGATGAGAAGAGACAATTTTTATGCAACTATATTAATTTTATTGATACAGATGACATGATAAGTTAATATTGACAATAAAGTGTTAAGAAAGAAAGCTATCTTCTTCTTTGAATGCAAAATACCTTATGTCCAAAGTATTATGAAATTTAGAACAATTTTATTATTATTAATATAAAAAATATAAAAACCGGCCAAATGCAAATCGGAAATGCGCACGACGAGTTCTATAACATGTCTTTATTAAATATAGGTACAGCTATAATATTCTGTACGTATTTCAAGTGCTTACCTGTTGCCGTTATTAAAATCGAGCAAAAAACGGAAATCACGTTGATTGTATGGAAGCTCTTTTTTACTCTTTGCATAATACTTATTTGAAACCTTAAAAGGGAGAAAAGAGACCTTATTAATATTCTTGCACTAGCTGTGCCCCGCGGCTTCGCCTGTGGCATACTTCGTCCCCGTGGCAGGATAAAAAGTATCCTATGTCCGTCTCCTAGTTCGAAGTTACCTCCCCATCAATTTTCAGCCAAATCGGTCCAGCCGTTCACGCGTGATGCCGTGACCAAGGGAAATAGGGATTCATTTTTAACCCCCGACTGAAACCCGAACGGGGTGTTATTAATTATATATACAGATGAAAGCCACTACCAATGGCGTGATTATAGATCTAGGTATATTGCAGTAGGTAGGTACCTACTTTATCACACCTGGTAATATTCATACCTATTTAGGTGGGTATAATGTTTGGTACCTAGTACCTACCCGCTACAGTCGGCTTCACCCAATCCCGCCTGTAATAGCGAATGTGGCCGCTTATACCTAATATCTCGCCAAACCGAACCTTACTACATATATCTCCGTTGGCTGCTCTTTAGAGCACTCTTTCCCTTATTGCTAGTCTCATTTATTGTTTCTATCTTTCTTCATTTCGTATAATGTCTCATGACTCATCTAACTTTACTATCAAAATGAAAAAAAAAAATGCTTTCCCGTTTCACCTCTGTTGAGTGCCATAATAGGTGTCGATGTTTCACTATTTAAATTATCTATTTTTAATTACATTGTTTTTGTGACAAATCTGTGAATCAAACAAATACTTGACTCATCAAACACGCAACACTCATAATACTGTAGGTACCTACTAGGTACTTAGTTGGCAAAGCGACTTCAATCACAACCATAATCACAACACTGTCCGTGCAGTCGTACTTACTTAGGTACTAGGTACCTAACGAGATGGAAATTTTATATCCAGAATCAAGTCCTTCAATTTACTGTATCCCTTTCGGCTTATCGTCTTACGAATGTACCTACCTATAATAGTTAATAGTACCTACCTAGTAGTCGCCTCTCGATACTATAGATAGGAGGCAGTTTAAAATATGGAGGAGGATTAAAATAGAAATTAAGCGAATTTCATATTTTTATCTTTCTTTAAACTTTTAAACTTATATTTTTCTTACTGTGCCCACTCTTCGAGGCACAGTGTAGCGGGACCAATGTCCGGGTTGGATAGGTAGGACACCTTCACAGTCAGAATTAAAACTGCACTGAAATGTTTTCATATTTATATTTTCTTCTCTAGTACTGATAATTGCCAGCATAATGATTATAAAAAATATAAATAAAACATATTTTGAGTGGGAACTAATGACATGTTTTGATGAATTTCTTGTTTGATGTACAATATATTTACGTATAACAACATTATGAATATAAATGATTCCAAAACTTTATTACTTATAATTTTTTATTTATTTATTACAATCTAAAACATTATTGAAACGAAAACATTTTGTCATATTCAGTTTAATAGGTACGTAGATAGATAAGTCACTTAGTTTAACATACTCTCTACGGCTTATTTATTGTATGTACAAGAAATAGATAGTTTATTTTTCTTAACTTAAGAGACTTTGATTGTTTTACGGTGGGAATATTAGCTCTTTTTTAAGATATCTGGTGGTTATTTCAGCCTAATAACATTTTTATCCACACTCAAATACTGTAATTCCAATTTATACATACACATTAAATAGGGAATATAATGTAACCAAAGTATAAGTAAGTCGAGGCATCTAAAGATTTAACATTTTAAAGCAACTCAAGCTTAGGTACTTTATGTACAAAACTGGTAAAATTATGATTGGTTAAAACCTAAAGAGTTTTACATTAAAGTTTACAAATAAATAATATTTTTTCTGTCCCGATGTATACTACATAACATTAGGCACTAAATTGGCAACCTACAAGGCACTATGCACTTAGCACAGCAATATTTGCTATAATAATTATATTATGTTTTTTGTTGTAACAAAATTTATAACTATTATTTTCCTACGGCTCGTAATATACTATTCTGGGTGCATTACCTACTTACAGTCTGACTTATGGTCAGTTCCAATGGTCTCAATTAACTATGGATGAGTAAATAAATAACAGGCCCTTCTGTAGTAAGCATGATTGAACTATTACTTACATAGAACAGAATAACTAATTATTTTTATTTCATGAATACAGCAAACTAAGTATATCATGTGCCTAACGAAATATAAATACATTCATACTCAGTCATCTGTTATTTAAGGTAGGTATGCAATATATTTATTTTATGGATATCATTTAGCTAAAATTTTTACTTGACTATGTCAAGTTACGATACAATCTTTAAGCCCGGGGCTTATTACATTCATAACAATACCGCATATAGATATATATACATTTATTCATTTATATTTACAGTAGCTGCAAACGCAAAAGCTATTGGATTTCTTGTACCTTAGTCCCAATAGTCACACACGCATATTAGCTGCACCTTTAATTTATTCTACAATTTAGGATTATGGAATGTGATAAAAACTGTTCCTAACTAAATCTAGATCTGAATAAGTATTTACAATCGGTTCATCATTTTATTAATGAAAGAACTATCAGTCTGATATTGTTGCTTTTTACGACATGAAGCAATTTCTCACATACCTAACTATGATGATAGCGTTCAGTAATTTTCTTCACCTACCTACATATTCGATTACAGTCTGTTTGATGTTTTATTGTATGAAGTATCCACTAGATCAACGACGAAAAACAATATTAAGTCTTGGAAAAAATCAGCAGACTCCACACAGAAAGAGGTAAAACGTTATTTACACAATCGTAGTTCACATTGCACGAATCACTATTAACACTGTCTTAACCGGCACACTCGGAAGACTTGGCACATTCGACAACATAATATCGTTTCAATCACTTCTCAATAGATCCATACACAGTTTGTCTCGGTAATTTTCAAATATAAGTCTTTTTAACCTTTTGTAATGTGCCGCACTTGAGATCCTTGTCTAGGGATTCGGTTGAGTTTCGTAAATCGAGTGTGCGCTCCTTGCCAAGCTCTAGATGCAAATTGTCTTGTTTAGGACATACATTTGCCACCATGTTCACATTTTTTGATCGAGGCATATAGGCGGTGTTGGCATTTAGTGGTGTTTCTAACGGGCTTAATCTGAAAACAAAAATTAGCATTTCATGTATTGGAATAAATTTTGAAATTTACATCGGACTGCTAAGTTGTTTAAAATTCTAAAACATTTGATTTGTAAATATTTGAAGTATTTTTAATGTAGGTACGTATATTACATGGTGTGTAGAAGTGCAAAAACGATATGTGACTAAGCATAAAATTATTGTATCTGTACAAGGATGATCCCTATGGACATCCAAGGATGTGCAATGGCATATTGTGTCATAATATTTCAGCGAGCATTTGTAGATTACAATTAAAACTCACTTCTGGAAATCATAAAAACTCGCCTGTAAAGGAAAACTGTGTTGTCATTTATGCAAAAATGTTTCATATCTACTTATCAGAATCTTGTGTTCCTATTCATGTTAATGTATGCAGAAACAATACCTGTTCAAATGATTATGTTGTTCATTGAAGGGTGAAGTATCGGTAAAAAACGGATGTCGAAATCGTCGTGAGAAAAGATATCCAATGACGAATCCGACCATGAGTGTGACTAGGCAGGATGCTACTACAGCAGTCAGTAAAGCTTGTGCACTGTATATGTTGCCATCAGCGGCTTCCACTGTCAGTAAATCTGAGAAAATTAATGTCCAATTTAGAAACTGTACTCCAATTTAAATAAATTCTACCAATAAAATTATTAGGTAGGTATACATATTCTATTGAACTTATTAAAAAGCTATTTGTTGTAATTACCTGTTTCATGTTTATTGTTAGTAGTTCCTTTTTCTTCTGATAAAACGTTTGTTTCTACGACCTCTATTAATATTTCATTTTGAATGTCATCCGTTTTTTGTCGCATCTCAGATTCTGATTGAGCAGGTTTCTTAGTACCTGGATTTCTATTGCTATGTCGATCACCAGGCAAGAGAGTTGGCATCTTGTTACATACATCAGTCTTTCCATTTTCAACGTTCTGTAAAAATCTTGGGTTAGGAAATTGTCTATTTCCGACCCAAGAACATACTTGTTGTTTTGAGTCCCAGCCGCAATGAGGATCTTGTAATGCAACACATTCCCTGTAATGAGAAAAAGCGTTAAAATAACTAAATGGTTGTCATTGTAAAATTATTTATCGTGTAGATAAGATTTATGAAATTATGGATTTTAAGATTTACTTATGTAATGTAGCACAATTAGTTATTTTAAGTACCTGCATGATTGTACACTTCCACAATGGGATAGCGTCACTGCTTTTATGATATCGCCAGAAGCGACAATTAATTTTTCCGTAGTGAGTGCTACATGCATCTGTTTGATCGGAATTCCTTGGGGTAATACTTGTTCTTCGGAAATGACAGCTGTCCTTACTGGATTTCTGCTGTATTCATCTGCACTTGCATCAAAGTCCCCTTCGTTTGCAGCAACATTCACAGCTTTGATAACTCTTCCATCATCAGTACCAATATACATAACATCATATTTATTTCCATTCATCGCTTGTACTTGAGGATGTACAGCAATGGCTGAGAATCTATATTGTAAACTGACTCTAATAAGAACTGGTCTAGCTAGGAATGATGGGACAGCTTTATCCATCAACGGATGTGTTTTTATAAAGTTTACAGCTGAATCTGAAAGAGTTCGACTGTCTTCAACACACGAACCCGGTCTATTTTCAGGAACCTTTTCTTTTTCTAAGGGTAGCCAATTAGAATTCATACTTTCTTGGCTTTTAAAGGAGCCTTCAAAAGCATCAATTATATCTCTCATAGAAAATGCACAAACTGCTGATCCACCAATAGCATTTTGAGGTGTAGTAAAAACGGCGTACATAATATCGTTTTTGCTGGTACTTTTCCCATACATTCCATTTATTACTTCAGTCGTTGCCTCTGAAAAAAAAATTCAAATCGTTTATTGCAATTTGCAAAGAAAACCAATGTACCTAGAAATGTTTATATCTTAGAAGGTTGTGTTACTCACGGATTTCGTCGAAGTAAAAAGGATATTCTCCGGGCATAGAACAATTAAGTCGAGCTTTCAAAAATGATGTCCACCTGCCATCGCTAAATGAATGAGGACCCCCCTTGTCATTTAAACATATTCTTGCCACTCTTGAATAGACTGCCTGTTAAATGTGAACAAAATATAATTAAACAACTTGTTTCGTCATAAATATCTGACATTTATTTCACTAGGAATTAATATTTACTAACCTTGCCACAATTCATATATTCTACAGCTGTTTCACGATAGAAAAAGTAAACATGGCTGGTAGATGCTACAGCGCCCACAAATGACGGGTCGTTGAGCAGTCGGAGGTCTGAACGTTCAGTTCGAACAGGATCTCGATATATCAGAGGATCGGTCCCAGAAAAATCTGCTGCTGTCGCTGTATACAGTTGATTATCTGTAATTAAATTAAATGAACTTAACTAATGTAGATTTGCTCTTACAACAGTCTCCGAATCTAACTAAGCATAGGAATGTCTACGGTTCGTAAAACAAATACTTATCTACCAGTGATTCCACTCAAGTGTAACTTTTTATTGTAAACCGTGGTCACTTCGATGGGTCAGTGATCATAGATAAGCTAGTAGGTACCTAGGTAATATCAAATAGCAATAAGGATACCTAAGTAAAATATACTAAGTAATGTACTTACCAACGAAAATAGCCGTAGAATTGTGTTGGGGGTCGTAAGGACAGCGACCTGAGCCGTCGAATTCTTCAAGATGGTGGTTTGCTGGATGCCTTGCGTATCGGCGGCATAACGGCTTAAATGCATTGGTGCCGCAAACTAGGAGTCTGCCATGTGAACGCGCCGCCACTCGCGGGTAATTCTGGCATTCATCTGCTGACTTGCCCTTTAATTGACATAGTTCTCTATGTGCGTCCGTTGATTGCCACTCCAAACGCTGTAGACAATTATTTATCTTATTATTTTTTGTGCTTGTCTTCATGTATCAATGTAGGTACTTATACATATACCAGGCCGTGTTGTGTTGCTTGAAGGTATAGCAAATCATTTAACTATTGTTGAAATGTCACGTTCGTGTATAAGTATAGGTTATAGGTAGGTACATATCTACACTACATACACCGTACATACACAAAGGTGACCTTTCAATAAAAACAATTAAAACTCTATGCATAAATACTCAGAGAAACGTTGTTACTTTCTCTCGGGATAATAAATAAAGTGGCGTAGCAAATGGTTCGCTAAATTTGCTGAGTTTGTATTGAAAACGACTGTTAAATGACCATACTCGTTTTCAAACCAGTTACACAAAGTAACAAATTCGCTTTGAGCTAGATATGAGGCATTTCAGGGTGACCCTATTTTCAAATGTTCTTGCTAGTCACTAATTTTTAATTGCGTCTTTTGTGTCCACCTGCAGTGCAACTTAAGTACTTATATCAACTCACATATTTTATCGGGACAACGCGTAGTTATCTCAGCGATAAGATAGTCGCACTATTGAGACTAGTGTTTGTTAGGTCTACTTAAATTAGAAATTTGACCGTGGCGACAATGCCCGAAAGGTAGGTATAACTATTATGAGTATATTAACCATAATAGTTAAATATCTACTTGGTAGAATTTATGATACAGTGGTTCCTTAAATTAATTTTAGAGATGCATTAAAATGCAGTTCAACAGGTTGAAGAAAAAGTAGCTATAGATATGATTAGTATTCGGGTGAGGTGAAGTGGACGCCCTGAGCCTGAGTCCGTGAATAATTCAACGCACCACCACACACCTACCAACTCTAATATGTGATGTGTAATTTAAAACATCGAGCAGCAAGCTAGACATTCAATTTAAATCGTTGAATGCAATGAATGATCGATTAAAAAGTAAACGGCTTCCGAAGGTTTAATATAAATTCATTTACTACTTTTTTATATTGCTTTATAAGTAATACTACTTTGTAACGAATTAATGACGAATTGATTCCTGTATTGCGTTATCTATGGGATCAGGATACATATAATTATAGCATAGGCTGTGTAAGATACTGTTTAAGCTTTTTATCAGAAGTCGAGATAAAATAGAGATAAATTCTATACCTACGCGATATAGGTAGGATACCTAATATGTAGAGTTCATGTCTCTCGGACATGAACTCTACATATTAGGCAATTGTTTATTTTTTTAAATAAAAGAATTGCAGTGTAAATCATACCACAATTCATTACCTATGCCATCGTAAATCGAAACCAGTTTATGCAAAATCATTTCAAGTTGTCCATTTAGCTATTCGCCTTCTTAACGATTTCTCTTACACCTGATATTTTTCTCTCTAAGGGCATTGAACGGTTGTATGATGTCTCTCATAAAATCTTGTATATAAACACATGGTCTGTTTTTCATGAGTGAAACGTTAGTAAATTTTTGGATGAGTGCCAAACAATCTCTCACCCCGCGTTCGTTCGCCCATATCGCTTCGTATTTTTATTTCACACGCCGTATGCTACCTTCAATCGAAACTTCCATAAATAAAATGGAGTTTACCAGATATTTTTGAATAAATCATTAAACATATTGGTTATACTTTTATAGCTTTGAGTTAAATATCAGCACAGTAGATATTAGTACTTAAAAGGGAGACCCAGTACTAAGATATTTTTCAACTATGTACCCCTTTTCTAAGAAACTAGCCTGCTATTCGTGCCAGATTTCACGAGCCAATGCACAGATACATATTCATGGCAATTGATTTTTATTTAAAGGTACTTGGTGGATATATTATATTTTAACTGTCGGCCATTAACACGAGGACACGAAGTGAAATTCTGCGGGATGAATAATAAATTATGTAGCTATATGGGTAAATGTAGGTACGACTAGACAGATGGTGTCAGTAAAATAGTTACAACATAATAATAATGGTGAAAAAAATAATTTAGGCTTCCTATAAAATATAATTAATTTACATTAAATAAAATTAGTTTAACGGATATTATCGCGATTTACTAACAATTTACAGTATTATTATCATACTTATTAGTAATTACTTTACTATACTATACTAATCTAGAATATTATGAGGTCAAAAGGAATTCTAACGATTATTATGTATTTTTACTAGTTATTATTACTGCCGTCTTATGTAGAGTACCTAGGTAACCTAGAAATAGGTACTTTCTCCAGTTGCGTGGTTTTAGGTTTGACGATGGCGTGTCTTGCTGCTCGATAGTTTTACAAAGTAGGTACCTACTTAGGATTAGGTATTCTGTGACTTAGGGCTTTCTTATTACAACTACCTAAATTCTATAACTAGAAATCTATTTTTATAAATTTTTATGCATTGGCTTGCATTCGGTCGATGTAATTTTATTTTACTTGTGTGTGAAGAATACATTTACACGTGACTTTCAAGATGGTATCATTTGCCTTTTGAAATTTTAGCGTAAGCAGTAAATTAAACCTATTTTATGTACTCACTGTCGTAAATTGGAACTAAAATCTTAGAGAAAATGAAACGCTCTGTGCTCAAAGTGGGTCGTAAGAATAAATAGCGAGGGCCGTAGAATACTCCTGTACTTAGTTGTTTGCGTAAGATTAGATACAATAACCGGTAGTCGAGTACGATGCCTAGTAGGGTTTTCGATACACGGTTGTTTATCGACCGACGGCTACAGTCGGATTAAGTTGGCAAGATTTCATTGATATCAATCCGGAATATCTGCCGTTACTGTTTCGGAGACAGTCCTTATCTAGGAGAGTTCTGGTTTTAACCAAATAATTGATAAAACTCTCATTTTATCTACTCTACATTAGCTACATCAAGCGGTAACACCTGCGTTGGCCTTGCTTTTTTTAGCTTCCTTTGTATAATTACATCTATAATTTGTATTTTACCTACCTACTAACAGCTGTGCCAATATTTACTGTACCTAATTTCGTTAAAATTTGGAACGTGTTCGAAGAACTCTGAGAGACCACGTAACTTCGAATTTGTAGAGCGGATCTCCTAGTCTGATAGCACATGTCTATAACTTGATTACAAAATTATAGTTTTAAATACCTCATGAACACTAACACTTTAAACTAGTCTACTCAAACTATCAGTCTGATGTACGATAGAGAAATGCTCTACAAAACCGAAGGACTGTCACTCTTCTGCCCGAAACAAGAAAAACTGGGTACCTACCTAGATGCTGTATCTACATAATATTGACGATTACATAAATTTTGTGAAGACCTGGGGGGAGTGTGAATTTATAGAAGGAGAACAGCGAATAGCATTATAACTTAGATGCGCATAACAAACTTACCTGTTCTAAATTCTCCGACAAATCGTAAAGACTGAGGTTGTAGACTGTGTTTCTGGAAAATAAATAAGCAAGCGTCACGGATTGAAAAATTATTTATAACTAAGACGAGTATATATTGATGCTATACAATATATTTTGATGAAAGCTTATTCTGAGAATTGTTTGCGGATTACTCGCTTAAATAATACGCGGTAGGTTCTATTCTTTGAAAATTGTTTCATCTTTTTGCATTTAGGTATGCTTATTTACATTAGGATCAGTTCGAATGAAAGACTTGTCGTAATCTGAATATATTTACCTGCCACCAACGATAATAGAGAAGTCATCTTTGTCTAGTATACGAAAGTGATCCGGTGCCGTTGCGTTGCCCACGAATTGTTCAGAAGTTTCTTCACCTGTAATAAAACGAGTTAAAAATAAAATAAAACATATATTATGTACCAACTTATTGATTAGTTTAAATTCCTAATAAATCGCCTTAAAAAATAAACTGGGATAACTCTACGGTTATAAATGGAGATTTCGGATTGTTAAGCAGTACCTACTTACTAAACTAGTGAACTATTACAGAATTTGAATCCCCAAAACAGTGTAAAATTATGACTTTAGCAAATCTTTTTTTTGTTAGTCCACTTTTTGTAATATGCCAGAGGCATTACCTATTTCAAAACTTAGGTATATATAATAACAAGTATGAAGTATTGATTTAATCTGATTAAGTACATGGGTATATTGATGCATAATAGGCGGTTGACAGACAGATTTTACACGCATTTGTTATCAAGTCGAATGTTCATATTTCATATTGATGTTTTTTTGCTATATTCGGATCCACTGAACAAAGTTCCCATTGTGCGGCGATTAAATAACAATGAACGTTTGCGATTTCATAACAATTGGTTGGGAAATTCTCACATGTCACTACAATACATCGAAATCCTCAACAGTTTCTTGCACCTGCCATGTGGCGTGTCACAGGATGTGAATTTCTAATATTTTAGTTTTTGTTCATTGCAGGGGCATTTTGTCAGACAACACACAATGAAGAATAAACGTAATAAAGTATTCGTCTCGTAAATATCTATTACAAGCATTTAGATAGTTAGGTAGGTATATATTATAAAAATTTGATGTAGTTTTTGATTATGTATTCGTGTAAGTTGCGACTCAACAAAAGTATAAAAAGTAAATAGTAAAAAAGCAAGCATAATATTTTCGTACCATATTTGATGTGTATGCGAGCATTTGCATCCGGCATCCAGGCTTGGGCCGTGGACGCTAAGAGCACTAAGACAGCGCGCACGACGCCCATCGTAGCTTATAGCCTCCTCTCTATACAAGCCATCTTTGTGCACTCCGTGATCGCTGTAACAAGAAATAATATTAAATTAAAAGAAGGAAATACATCTGAATACAACTCTGTTTGACCATTACGTTTTTATGTTGTTTGAAAGTTTATTACACATGAATGAAAAAATACTAAGAAGAGAAACATGTTGAACTGAAATAGTGGACATAAGTCATTATCAATAGGTACCCTACTTATATTTATTTTAATAACTTAATTAAAACATGAACTCACAAACAAAACAGAAGAAGTACTAAAAAGTGGAAGATTAAGAAGAAACTGTAGAATAATCGAATGTAAAGGTATTACGGAAATTGAATAATAAAAAGATGAAAGAGTAGACACTGGATTGAGAAATTGAGGCATCGACCTAACACTTCGTTGAATGGATGGAATGTTATTCTCAATGATCTAGCTGTAATGTAAGTGTAGAAGAAGTAACATTATACGGGCATACTTTATTTAGATAATGTAGTTGCATTTGTTATGCGGTAATCTTATATTTCCCTTGGTCACAGCATCACGCGTAAACTACTGGACCGATTTCGTTCATTCTTTTTTTGTTGTGTTTGTTATTTTCAGGAGAAGGTTCTTATGAAATAAAAAGTCAAGAAAGTTGCGCGAGACATTAGAAAATTTAAGAAAACTTAACTTATTATTAACTTATTAGGAGACGGACATAGGATACTTTTTATCCTGCCACGGGGACGACGTAGGTATGCCACGGGCGAAGCCGCGGGGCACAGCTAGTTCTAATATAAATATAAGATTTTTCGATCAATTTTTATTTTACTCGTCTGATGGCAAAGGGATCGAAGATTTTTTCTCAATATGAGTATCTCATTATAAATAGACTAGACAACAACATCTATGTATTCCCGAAGGATGGTCAGAGTTTATAGTTACCTACCTATAAGTAAATATAAAACTGGGTACCTTTATAAAGGACGTTGTAATAATTAATATCATGGTAATAATTATGTTTGTGCCATGTCGCTGGGAGCGTGCATATCTAGTAGTCTGGCAGGGTTCTCGGTCACACGGGACGCTCGTTTGACGCACGCTTCTACACACGCATACGCACTCATTACTGCGGATTCGCATACTACTTTTTTTAACTATCTTTGCCGATCGTGAGAAATAAAACTCGATCGTCTCGTCCCAATCGTGATCTCAGCACCGTTCGCTCGTTTTGATATTCTTATTTTTAATCCACCTTTTACGTCCCGATCACTTTATCGAAGACGTTCTGTTCATATTGGTAAATCGACAGATATCAAAAGCTATTGCATCGTAAAGCGGATTATTTTAATGAAGTTGGAATATTTTGTAACAACTTTATATAATCTATTTATATATTGTGTACGCAATGGTTTGGGATAAGCGTAAAGAGTGTCTCATTTGAGTTGTGGGTATAGGTACATCTTTAGTGATTTATTACTAGATAATGCTGTTGAGCTCACTATAGCACCGTAACTTGGTTTTATGAAGGTATTTTATGCATTATAGTCGTGATAGCACCATGTCCTCTGTTAATATCCTCATGCATCTCTATGACTATGAGAGACTCATGACAGTTATGACATATTATAATTACAGAAAGTTACATAGGTACATTCGCTCAGTTCATTACGAGGGTGGATTATAAATAGAAATAATCATTTTGTAGTAGGAGTGAAATTAAAAAAAAAATTTGTTGTTACGAAAAGGGTTGGGAGTTTGATGTAACATGCTGTCCCGTTGAACGCACAGATGTGCAACAAAATATAATATGGAGGAGTGGGTACACGAGTACACAGAGGGCGAAGAATTTGATATTTACATGCATGTGATCGCGTTGCTGTTTTGGAATGAAATACAAAGGGAGATATCCGGTTAAAACATAGTTATATGCACCCGATATGTATTGCATTTTAAGTGTGTAATTTAATGATACCCAGAATATAGTTTTGTATAAAATAATCATCGCTGTGAAGGATGTCAAACCAGTAAAATACGGGAAGGGACAAGTAGGAAGTCTAAACGTTTTAAGATGTATAATCTAATTAAGTCCATGAGAAATGAGCTCTTCTGTTGACATCGGAATATCAAATATTTACATAGATTTAAATATTTGTAATGGTATCGAGCCGTAATGTCGCTGATAAGTACCTATACAAAAAAAAGATATAAAAATGCAAATGATCTGTTCGAACGAATAGGTATAACAAGTTAGCTATAAGTAGTTTCGCTGCGCTTTGCCCCAGTTAGTTCGTGTGGTATTTTTGGATGGTTTACAGATGAAGAAACAACAGATTACATGGTATAAATCAATAAATTGATATTATCCTTTGATGATCACTAGAATACTTAAACAATCATCATCCTCCGAGTGTTTTCTGACTAAATAAATAAACAAAATAAATAAATATTCTACGATATTCTACACAGCGCTCCCTAGACCCAACTAAATAAACTAACAAACTCTTAAACAATATATATTTCATGAATTTAGTAAGTATAGGGGTCACGAAAATATGTCTTCACCTCACCTGATGGTAAGCTACAGGTAAATCATGAGGAATGGGGATCAGCATTACAGACACCGACAATGTTGTGAATGAGTTTCTGTAATTCACTACGTACATTACACACGTAAATGACGTAAACGAGTTCAACTCTAAAACGATGATAATAATATACCTACAACTTTAGATGGTTTTGTAATTTATGTAATTCTGCCAACGAAACCACGCTTAACCAATATGTAAGCTGTATTTCTATTTATCATGCCCGCCTATATGCTATAAACTTTAGGCTTTGTTTAGAATTAGGTTGCTGGTCCGTAGAGCCTGTTGAAATTTGAGCTGAGATAGGCGACCGCGACGTGATGAAGCCCCATATGATCTCACGCGGATCAGGAAGCTGCGGTTGTGTCGCATGCAATAAATAATCCACTCAAGAACGGGTTAGTTCAACGTTCGGTTGGGAGGACTATGGTAAGACGAAAGACAGTTTCTCGCCATTTTTCCTTATCAGTACAAAATTTATTGCGGCTTCTGGCGGTCTCATGACTGAAATGTATGTTTTTAACGACGTGTGATAGGGAAAATACTCGTACGTGTAAAGAATGTAATCATACATTTCTACAAAGGAATCGGTATTTTTTTGTTGGTATTAATATACACTTATCTATAAGTAGGTAGGTTTGTGTATTTATTTATAGTTGTCACGATACTGAAAGTGCAACTTGGATAAAGATACAACTGAATATTATAAATAGAGAGCGCACATTACCTAATAAGAACTGACTTCAAAAAGGAGGTTGAACTAATTGGCCGGGGCTATGCCTGCGTATATTATGTCAGATAAACTTTCCAAGATCTAAATTATCTAGCTAGAGCATCAAAATAGTCATAGCTACTGAAGTATAAGTTAGGTACATGTTAGAACGTTATCTAAATGTTACCTTACTAAATGATAATACTTAGTAGATAATATATTAATATAAATGGAAGATTAAGATAAAATGTGTTGTCCTCAAATAATAATATACCTACCTATAGATAATTAACACATAAAGTAGATATGTGACTATAGATGTTATGACCTGTGACTCTATAATCTAATACCTAATTGGTAGTTGACAATATTTTATTTTCCTTCGAACGTATGTTACACTTTTTTGTGTTAATCTTTTTATATTTATAATTAACATAGAACACGAAATTAAAGTACTTATAGATATTAAAATTTATTCTGTTCTAATTAAAGTTCACGAACTGTATAGTAATAAAATAAGTAGTTTCTGAATATTATGCCAACTGATAAACTAGTTCATATCTGTATCTAATTGCCAGTTGGGTTACGATAAGGTACGTAGAGTGTAGTAAGTAATTTATTGTTGCATTATATTAATAGGTATTTTTATTATTATAGTTGGTACCTGGTCTTATATAATTTTTGTTTTTCCTCTTAATTTTTATACGTTTGTTTAATTGTTTTCAGATCATATACTAGTAGACCAGATATCAAAAAAGAGGAATAAAAAAATAACTAGAAAAAGCGAAGTAGAGTCAGGCCTTCAGAATTCACATGCCGTAAGAAATACAGCATACCACTTATTCACGGTTGATACAGTATTATAACGAGAGTCACTGGCCGAGTTGCGGATTCATGCATATAAAATAATGTCTCTACCTATTATTCTTCTTTGATAAAATTTATATTCTGGAATTAGACAGATGCAAAAGAAAGATTGTTAATTCAATTTCAAAACATATCATCATGCCTGTACGCGCTAAATGGACTCGCAGACGTATGCAGTATATTTAGTTCTATATCCGTCGTTTATGCACCGATATGCTTTTGAAGTCGATTTTTTTTCAAAAATACTTGTTCAGTACAAAATATTTACATTCGGAACGCGAGAATTGAAGCTGCGAGTCCCACCGTTGCGTTGTATGCTAAACCAACCAACGCCAATCACTATAAATTCGATGACATACCTTAATTCAATAGTAATTAACGTTAAATGTTTGAATCACTTTATGTTAAATACTTCAAATTAGTGTGTTTGTATACCATGTATTCTTATTAATCACCAATATAATTATAACAATATGTACTCTGAGCCTAGGTGAGTTGCGGTTAGGTAGGTACTTCATAGAAATATAATTCTCATGCCCTAGCTTTATGAGGATAAATTTTATTTTCTAGTTCACATTACGTTTATAATAAATAACTAATAATATAATTACCTACTTTTACAATGTTACATTTTAATAAGCAACATTCAGGTATTGTAATCTTTATTAGGACAGGTTTTCAAATGGCATTTATGGGCGGAAATATAAACAAACGTGTAAGAGAAACGTGTCCTTAAGTTGGTAATATATTGCATTATACCATACCTAAATATTATGTTTAAACAACTTAATTATTTCATTTTGTCAAATGTTAGTATGGATAGAACCATCGACCATATAAAAATGAGATATTTATAGCGACTTTACCAGCTCTATTCCTTCGAAGTTAGCTTTTTTTTATCAAATTTTGGAATTTGGAATTGGAATCTAACTCAATTCTTGTAAATTTAGTTACGGAATAATAAATAACTACATTAAAAATTGTAATTATTTATGTTTTATCCTATTCGTCATCTTTTTATTTTATGGAAAGGCAAATAACCTTACATAAATAAGACTATTTTATTAGTTTGTGCTCCTCGGCTGTTTGTAGGTAGGTACTCAGCACGGTATGCATGCACGCCATCAGTTGGATATTGTTCTGCATACTAATGCCACAGCTACAAAGAATGCAATAGCCTTATCTTGGAAAGCATTTCTTATGATAGTTAACTATTTAGTAAGTATCTATTTATATTTTACATAGGTTGGTAGTATTTGCATGCTAATGACCCCTTAAAAGTAGCAGTGTGCATACATTTTGTACCTAGGTACGTCATTTAACATGTACTAAATAATAATTATTTAAGATGTCACAAGATTTCGCTCGTGAGATCATAACTCTTTAACTTGTTCAGTTGTTTTGTTTAACATTTTATGGTTAGAACTGTTAAATCTACTTAGGATTTTTTATTTTTGCAATAGGCGTAGAACCTAGATTTACCTACTTAACTGTAACAACAACATGTTAAAAAATTAGACTCTAGGTAGTTGTTAAGTATCTTTTAAGGTTACAAGTTTTTGGAGGTAGATAAATTAATTGTGTTTTTAGGTAGATCTACTGAAATTGACATCTTTTTCGGTTTTAACTTTTTATCGCAGGCTTAATAAGAACTAAGATTTAGGGTAAAAAGTTACTTTGATTGAACGCCTATGTACTAAGCTGTCTGGCAAGTGCTGTGACTGTAGAGATTAAAATCTTCTGCCCAAAGGATCGTGTTCCGTATGGTGCTGATAGATTTGAGCATTCATTTGTAACAGAACATCGAGCATTGACTGTTTTTAAATTTGTCGGACTGAATAACGAACAGAGGCAAATAAATAAATTTTACGTTTATTCTAGCGAAGGCTCACGTCGATGCTCGTCAAAAAATATTACAAAGATGTCAGACTTGACGGTTGGCTCGGCAAAATGCTCGAAGGAAATTGACTATCCCTTGGCTACAATGCTCGCTAAATCGCTCTTATTTATAATTCTACAATGTTACATACGATAATGCTCATTACAAGTGAATACTCAAGCTTATCAGCATCTGCAGGGGAATTCTGAGCGATTCTGACGTTAAATCAAACTGCTGTAAATCGATGAGTAGTAACAGCAACGTGAGGAAAATAATCCCCTTACGTCTGTGTTATTTGAACCCAGTGCAAGTCTGCAACTTGGTGCTATTTAAAACTTCGCATCCCGTCATCGCACGCAGAACACGAATATTCAATTCACGTTTTATGCTTCTATTTGAAACACGTTATTTTGTGGTTTACTGACATAATACTTTTACCTTACATGTATGTAAAGGAAAACTAAAAAGTATATGATATTCCAGATAGGTAAAGGAAAAAGTTATTCTATGATGGTATTATGTGTGTGTGTGCTATATTAATAATAGTTATGTGATTGTTATTCAGGAAAATTTGAAAGCATCAGAGAATTGCTAGAATTACCCAACGTTCAACCATGCCATGACTATAAAAGGGTAAAATTTCTCTAAAAGGGTACTTGGTATTTCCAAACACGGTAACGTGTCTATATACCTCGGTGACGTCTGGCATAAAACGACTAGTGTCCCTATCTTAGTGAAATAAGAAAAGAAAACCGTCGCCACACCGGTTAGCTAATGGCAGTAATGGCTAAGGTAAATCGGTCTTGCAATCGGGAGGAAGGAGGTTTGGATTGCACCGACTTTTATTACTTTAATAACGTAAATCCGCTATCGCAAAGTAAAAAGTAAAGACAATGTGGAAGGAAATACTGAAATGGATTGCGACATCGTGGTATGCGCATTCCTAAAATAGTCAGACAGTGTAGTAAAAGCAGATGTCAAGGATAGTAGACAAGACTAACTTCCTCTATTCATAGAATAGACACTCATTTGTAGTGCGCAGTAAGTTCAGTCACCTATCTTCACATATTCAAGATTTGGGAAGTTTTGGTCAAGATTTGTGTGAAGATTTCGGACAACAACATAACAAATAACAAACAAACAGCACACGTCCTGATGGACCTCCTGGTCTCGTGAGGGGCGGACACACGGATATAAATTTTGTGCCGTGGCTAACGTGGCTCTGGTAGAATTTCTTGGAAAACTTGACATTAGCGTCTCCACCATAATTTCATAAACATTTAATGTATTTTTCTTGACATCGGCGATATAATGGCGATTCTTTCAATTGCAGAAGTGATTATTTAGGTACAAGAAGAAGAAGAAGTTAATGCTTAAATTCTTTTTATGAACAAAGCTATAGTAGGCTATAGTATCTACTTTTAAATCAAAGGAATATTATTATTACAGGTTGTGCCCACGTGATATATAGGTACTACATGTCTTACATCAACTAATTTATCCATGACTGATCATGAGTCTGATTCATAGCTCGAGTAGTCATGAGTGTTTCTGTCCACATGAGAATGAATGATTCTTGTTTAATAGCTCCACATTATCTACATAATACCTGACATTGTTTTGTAGGTAATAATAATTTAATTTATAATTTCTCTATAGTTGCACATCAGCAATATAAAATTGTATCACCAATTAACTTTGAATGGGATTTTAACAAATTAGCAATAATGTATAGAATATTGTAGTAATTTATTAATGATAGTTAACTATTTATTGAACTACCTACTTTGATAATATATTGACCGGTAATTGCAATTTTGTTATTGCAATGCCAATTATTATGTTAGTTTCAGACTTCACTTAAAGAACACATTAACACAGGATAGTTCGTTGCAAAATTACTACAAGGTGCTGTTATTGAGTAAGGATTTCCATCATCCTGAAATTTAATTTAGCGATCAAATATTGCGTATGTTTAGAGGTTTAGACTAATTAATATTATTTATCAATAACTGTTGCTCGCGGCTCCACCTGCGTGGAATTTTCGTCCCGTTCCCGCTTCGCATGGGAACTTATTTTAGGGATAAAAAATAGGCTCTGTGTTATTCCAGACTATAATCTATCCCTGTACAAAATTTCTGCCAGATCCGTTCAGCCGTGTTTTGCGTGTAACAAACATTCATTCTAACAAACTTTTATATTAATAATATTGATGTAGTCATACATACTGTTAATATAGTATAGTAGGTAGGTACGTATATTTACTAGGTGCGTACTTAAAGAGTGTTAGAATAATAATACTGTTAAATATAAACACTTAACGGTCGCACTGACCCATTGGCCCCACTTACAATTAGTTAACTACGGTGTGCTTCATCGCATCTGGTATTATCAAATACTGTGACAGTATAATACAGCATCACGACAAAGCGCACACGCAATCATCCAGGAAACTGTGATAAGCATTTTTGGACAGTAGGTATAATAACTGTTTATCATTTTATAACCGAGGCGTCTGAGAAATCTCAAATTATACACTGAATCTGAAAATATAATTAGGCGGGTCAATGACATGCCTGTGAGTGTTCATACCTACTTCCTTAGTTGCTAACGAAATTGTTTTTAGTGCTCATTATAATGTTTATACTTAGATAACTTTTTTTTCTGAAAAGACGTAACGTTATTTAGACGTAATAGCTTTTTTGACAATAATACGAGTACTTATAGTAAATAAATATATATAATTATATAGTTTCTCCCAATCTCATGCAGAATTCTAAAATTTTTCATCAGGCTGAAGCAAAATTGTGGTTTTGCGTGTAATAAGAAAACCAGCAAGAATTTTTTCCTACAACGAGTTAGTTGAAAAACCATCTAGCATCTAGCTGATTCCTCCCACTATTTGAAATGATCATCAACTGCAATTATAAATTAATTGCTAAATTTGTGACCATGTTGCTTACTAAAATTAAATTAGTTACCGTATCTCTATTAACTACCAGTGTTAGTGTGTGGTGTTAACTGTAGTATTACTGTAATATTTCTCCTACTGTATTTATTTTGATTATCTGCGATTTTAACGGTTTACGGATATTTTATTTTGTCGGATGGAAGCTCAAATTGTGTTCACTAATACATCAATATTTTATTCTGAGATATTGTGCAGCCTTTGTTTTTGTTGTTGTGTTTTAACCGACTTCAAAAGAAGGTTTACTATTTGACCTGTTTGTTTGTATGTAAGTATGTTTGTCCGCGATTATTTCGCGTTTTGTTGAACCAGTTTTGACTGGCAGTTTTTATATTTTAATTCGACTAAGATAGTATAAAAAGCATACGGCTCAATTTTGTAAATGATGGTAAGCGGTTACTGTGACCTACTAACGCTTACAACACCAGTGTCACACGCGTTGCCACTTGCGTGGTAGTAAGGGGAGGTAAAACACTGAGAGATGGAGTAAAACGAAGGGAGGAAACGTCCGTTAGTCTCACTACGAACCTAAGCCGTAAATTATACCTAGGGGCATAGGTAAGGCGTAAGGAACAATCAAACCCAAACCATACCCATCGGCGCGATCGTAGAGCAAAATGGCAACAATGCGTACGATTTTGCTTTGATTATGCCTTACACCCTATACCATCGCGTCCATATGTACGATTTGGTTATGTTTCTGTATAATACACGACTAACGTGTTTCCCGGTTGATCCAAACTATTTATACTGAGAAAAGCACGGCTCTACCATTTGGAAACTATTCCTATTCTTAAATAGATACTTTAATTTCATATGTGCAAATATACGTGACCTCGGCACTGGTATATATTTATTTTATCATGACTGCAAAAAACATTACTTATCTCAGTACTCATACAATGTATAAAGTACATACCGTTATCAATGAATTAGTAACTGCACTGTGTACTATGTCATAACGGAAGAACTTACAAGATTAGTCAGTTTCTAAATTACGTTTGCTGTAGGTACATTAAGGTAATTAGCTTCATTATTCCTAATTTGTTCGCTTTGAAATTAGCGAGTATAAGCGCAAGACTTTCTAAATTAGTATACAGGGGAGAGGACATAACAGTGGGCTTTGACTGTACAATTTACACAGCGGGCGTTGAGTATCTGTCTAGTAACTAGTTGAGTTGAACTGTCGACTCGTTGGTAGAGCGGCTCCGTTGCTCTCGCTAGTCGCTTGCTCTGTGTCAACAAAGCTCGCTCTCTCCTTCGCTCCCCTATCCTACGGGTTTTGTTTGTGCCACCTCCACAATGCGCGCTTGCGGCCGTTAGCTTCATACCCGCTACTTTTCGATTATAATTTTGAGTAAGGTTTTCCAAAGTGGATACTTACCAGCTATGAATATCTCCAGTTTTGTAATCCAATTAAGATCCGTTTTTAAGTCACAGGTCATTGCATTGTTAAGAGACCTCAGCACAACATATAATTAACCACACAAACACTCGTGTATTAAATCCGTTCTGACATATATAATAGTCAGACCACTCACAACGCTCACGGAAAATCACAGATGCAGCAGCACTCGAGATCACAAAGGTTGTAACCGGTTTTTATGTAGGAGAGTGTAACAGAACTTGTGGTGTAGTGTTTACAGTGGGCGCGAAGCCAGCACGTAGAGTAGCGCTATTGCGTGCTCTCGCGGCGCACTCGGCAGGGGCACTGTCGCGACAAGGCGCCCCACTATCTCGCGCCCGCTCGAACTTGTCTGACAGCCTTCGTTGCCGAACATGCGTGTGCGCCGAGCGCCCGACGATGCCAGGTTTACCCGATACGTTGCCAGTTTTACGATATTTTTTTTTTGTTTTGTGTTGACGGTCCTAAATGAGGGGCCATAAAATAGAAACGTGGATAGTTGAATAAAAAGCTAGGAGGGTTATTAACTCGCTAGTTCTCATCCAGAAGAAGTTTTTGCCCAATGAAGCTCAAAGTAAAAATTGTACCGTGCCTGGTTATTGCTCTAGATTCAAAACGTACAGATTAATGTGGAGTTCTTACTGCTTAAAAACCATTTATAAACAGTAAAAATGTCTGGCTCTACATAGGTAGAGTTGGGTAAAAGACAAATTTATTTAGTACAATATTAGTAAGTGAACTATCTTTTTTCCATAATAGACGCTAAAATTTTGCTGTCATAGGTATTATTACTAAATTTTGTTTAAAAGTTACAAACTGATAAAGACATATGGCAGTCCAATGGCAGTTCCACTTTATTTTACACTGTACACTATACGCACCCCTCGCTGTGCGCCAGGTAGAATTATTGACCCACGAAAGTTTGTAAAAAATCCCCGCAATAGAGCGTCTGCCCCGTACGCATTAGTTTCTTGGTTCTTCTGTCTCAATATTTATGATGGCCATTTGTTTGGGACATAAGCGCATACCTATATCTATTTATAATTTAGTGTTTAGTGAATTTTATTGCTTTTGTCTTCAATTGACAATAAATATAACATTCAATTGAAGACAAAGGCCAAAAGAGTCTGGAGGTAAAATACAATATATTATGTAGCATTATTATGTATGTATTTTGCGACTATACCCTTGTTTGGGTATAGTCACAAAATTGTGATGGAAATAGAATATCAAAGTACCTAACTATACCAACAAACATCCTATCCTACTTGATAATATAAATATGAATGTGTTGAATATTATTTGCTAAATGGCTGAAATTTAGTACAATGACAGATTTCAGTTTGAAATAGCTGCTGGATGGAAAAAGCACATATACTACTTTTTATACTTACCTGAAAGAATGAATAGCTTAGGTTACGGTTACTACACGTCTGTAATTCCACGCGGGCCAAGAAGCCGGTTACAGCTAGTTACTGAATAAAATTAAACGACTTTCTTTGAAATTCCGGAATAGACCGAACAATAAAATTAATGTCAACTTTCGAGTTAAATTTTAGTGTGGTTCACATTCACGGCGTGGGAAGAATTACCTATTTTCCTCATAACTATATGAGTTATCATTTACGTAATGGGTAACTTTCTCTTATATCATTAGTATACTGACTGGCAGATATAGTTATATAATGACGTAATATTGAATATTAAAACAGTGCAAGAAATTAAACATGGCTACGGGATGTCGTATTGTAGAAATATATGTGCATGTCAGGTACCTACCTGGAAATGGGCACGTACCTGCTAGGTATAATGCTATTCTGTTGCAGCTTACTGATCAATAAAAACCAATAGTGCGATTATATGCGCCATTATATTGGTTTAATATCTGTTATAGATCAGTTCTTTTTATCTAACGAATAGCACAATTTGATAAAAAAGGTTCCAACTTTCAACACTAAATTCCAATAGGTATAAATAAGAATACGTAAATAATTCAAATTAATATGCAATATACAACACAAAATAATAATTTTATTATCAAACACTTTTTGAGGATGCATTCATATTATGATAATATTATATGACTGATTTAACTAAAATGTGTTATCGTTATTGGTTATACAATAAAAGGCCTAAGAATTTACTACGACGTTTAAAGATAAATGCATTATCTTATCTATGAGTAACTAGAGGCACGCCCCGGTTTCGCATTGGAAAGTATCATATTAAATCCCCTTAGGGGTTAAAAAAAATTACAAGGGTTCCTTAATATAAAAGGCACTAACTGTCAAAATTTCAAATTTGTAGTCTCTGCTGGTATGCGTTGATGAATCAGTTAGCTAATTATAGTAGTGAGGTATAATATAATGAAGTAATTATATAATTAAATACATATTACAGACTATTGTGTTCTACAAAATATAAAAAAAATTACACAATAGGTTCATACTCGTACCTTGACAAATTCGACTCGCCCACTTATGATGCGAATGTAGCGTAATTATATCGTCAAGAAGGAACATCATGAATTTCATTATTTTTACATTAGTTAAATATAGAAATTTAGCATCACTCACTGTTTCTGTCTCTTTATCTCTGGTCTTTTAAGCGGGGCGTGACAAGTATCTTTCGAGGCCGTCAAACTGAGGACTACCATTTTAGTATTAATCATTGTAGGCATTAGGCATCTATAATGATAGACTAACTAAAAGTAAAGTTTATACTGACGTGTTTCATATAGGTAATATACTCAAATATTGACTGATAGTTTAGCCTAAAGACCATACGTAGATACCCTATGTATGCATCATCTCTAACATCGACTTCGACACATATTTAAATAATAAAAATTGAGATCAATGTCATTTCATTTGTAGATCCGTATATGCTTTGCCTGCCTGTTGATTGTGGTTGTGGACCAGATTTATATTTGAAATAGACGTGATAAAGGTTTCCTTGTAACAGGAGTCTAAGATTACTATTAGTAATTCGGACTATCACACTTAAATACGCTTTGTACTGAAATTCTTAATAGCTGAATATAAAATGATGTACCTACCTAAACCATTACGTATTAATATTTTAATACTATCGCCTCTTGGTAGTCAAATGAATAAAATAACAGAAGTCTAGACTGGTACACCTAAGCTTTACCCTTACGGAACCACGAGTGTAAAAACAATCGATATTTACATATAGCTTCGTGATTTTCCACTTTCTTTTGAATAACATATTACCCAAGATAAACCAGAATTGGTTGAAGATGCCCGATACTCAGAGCAGGTAGTGGCAACCCTGAGCGCCGCGGTGGGTTATCGCTAACATTTGTCACAAGCAAAGCTATTCAACATTTTGATAAAACAGTCCCAAAGTCCCAAATATTACCAAACCATTTCTCAATATAGGTACGAGTATATCTTTCATTTTTGTGATGTAAGAGAATTGTAAATAGGTACATACCTATATAATAGGTACTGATGTTGCTTTAGCTTCGTATATTTTGCATCCAAATTACGTTATCTGATCTGAAACGGTTTACGATCTCGGTGGAGCTCATTTGCATATCAGTGACAGTGGTATGGGTGCGGACTGCGCTGCAAGCGGGGGAACAATAGATTTTAGCAAAAGACGACACGCTATCTTTGCCTATTGTACACTGGGAACACCGAGAAAGGTACGTTTGCAACTGGCATTATGCCATATTCACACAAAAAATATTTCTAGTCTTACTTAGGGAGTACATAATTCTAGGTTTTAGCCCTTCAGCCAAACTTTATGTGAATTGCATGAGTTAAACATATATTTCAAAGATATTTTGGTCGCTACACTGCGTTGCCACTTCGATAGTATGAACACGGTGTGGACATTGTGTTCTTACTATCGAAATTAGCTCTATTACTTTCAATCTGCAACATCGTCCTTACGGAGAAAGTACCTATCTGTATCTATGTTTATTATCCCTTAAGGTAAGGGTAGTTCTAGAAATGTTTGTTTGTAGATAGTGTTTTGCTAATGACATCGTTGGACGTCTTACTAAGCTGAGTAAATCGCCACATCTTTCCAACTAAAACCGTATAAGCTTGGCGCGCTATTTGTCATCAACATGACCCGTCTATTCGTTTCATTTGCCCTTATTAATAATTCTTGACTGAAGTAGGTACAAGAGAAATAGAATTTCGTGATCGAAAGCAGTTACATAACTGGAGCTTGATCGTGTAATCCACTTCAGATTTTTTTAAACCATTTCGAGCGAGTCGGCTGATAAAATTAGACAGCTTGGGACCGCGTGTGTTCCTCTTTTATTATTCGAGTATGCTCATAACATAAGTTGCGTGACCGTAGAATTAGACTGGTATGGTAATGGCAGTTGTGTAATTTGTTACAAAGGCATAGGTATTATAGGAGTTTTGTCGTAATGAAATCCACGGAGTCAATTATTGTACTTACTTCAATGAACTTCAGACGACCTAGTTATGAGAATATTAAGGTTTATTAAGAGTCTTAATAATAAGTTACCTATATATAACGAAGTATAACTTTCTTGGTTTAAGAATTATGACAAGATAGGCGTTAATAGATTATCTTTATTAAAAAAACGATATCTACTTATTTCTATTTTATTCCTAAAATTGCCTCTGAATCTGATCTGAACTGTTAGTTGGTACCTATTCGCGATAGTAACTTGCCAGGGATGCTAATTTTACATACACTTTTCGCTTAGTGCCTTCAAGGTTTTTTTACTTAATTCTCTTTTTCATTTGTCTATTACTGGAATACTTTTCATATGTAAAATTAATATATGCGTGTGCCGGCACCGCGTCGCATACGCGATGTCAGCAAAAGTCCCCACTGTAGAGCGACGGGGCGTCCGCGCCCGGGAACACCAGTTCATACTGCAGGCTTGCCATAGTCAGCCGCATATAACTCGCTTCACTTATAGATGTTCTAAGTCAATATCAAGTGTTATAGTAATTCTAGTATAAGTCGTACATACAGTGAGACATATGTGTAATTACAAATAAACAATCAAAGTGTACGCTATCTTTTATTGATATACTCCCACGTAACACCCATAGGTATAGCCTCTAAAGTGGTGACCCCGAACGTGAACGTGGGAGTCGTAGGTTTATAGGTTATATAACCTATAACCTCGTGTGTGAACTCTTGTGAAAATTATTGAACTTTTGTGAACATTAGCGTAACAATGGCAAACGACGGAAGTGCGGCCAGTGTAAAAACAGAAGAGCAGGTGATCACAAGCATCGCGGTTACGACGCGTATTCCAGACTTCTGGTGCGACGAGCCCGAGCTGTGGTTTATCCAGGCTGAAGCAGTATTAAACCCGCAAAAGGCGTCGGACGAATCAAGGTACCAAATAATTGTATCGAAATTAGGCAAAGATGTTCTGACGCAGGTCACGGACATACTCAGAGACCCCCCGCAAACAGACAAGTACTCTACGCTAAAAAAGCGATTGTGCGAAATCTATGCGAGGACCAAGGAGCAACAGGTACACAGACTCATGAACGAAATGGAATTAGGAGACCAAAGGCCGTCGCAATTATTGAGAAAAATGCGTGACATTGCACGTGGCAAGATAGAAGACGAAACCCTCCTCATACTGTGGCTCAACCAGCTACCAAGCACAGTGAGAGGGATTTTGGCAGCTACGGAGACGAAGGACCTTAGTACCTTAGGAAACATAGCGGACAAGGTCATAGAATCCGTATCACATAGAGAGACAGTCAGCAAAGTAGATGCAGCTACAGGAGGCGAATCGGAAAATTTGATAGCAGAAATCAGGAACCTGACAGAGAGGATAAGAGGTCTTGAAAGCAGGCAGCCCAGACCCAGATTCACCGGCAGAGGTAGAGGCATGTCCGGACGCTTTGGATCTAGAGCAACGAATCGCAGCCCATCTCGCAGGCGAACACCAGCAGACCGTGACTGGCTATGCGAATATCACTTCCGGTTCCGGCATCGGGCGAACAAGTGCGTGGAACCATGCAACTGGAACAAGAGCAAGCCGGAAAACTAACAGCGGTGCACGAAATGGGCGAGTCGTGCAGGCCGCAAGTGAATCATCGCCTCAGCATCATGGACCAGTACACAGGTACCTCTTATCTTATAGACAGTGGCGCAAATATATCGGTCTATCCGCGTAATCTTGTGAGTGATAAACACATATCAAAGCATAGTGAAAATAGTAATTACAACTTGTTCGCGGCAAACGGAACTAAAATTAAGAGCTATGGACTAATAACAAAAGAATTAGACTTTAAGTTAAGACGAAATTATAGGTGGATATTTGTCATAGCTGATGTTAAGCAACCAATAATAGGCGCAGATTTTTTAGCCAAGCACAAATTGTTAATAGACCTTAGTGGCCGAAAATTAATAGATACAGAAACAAGCATAATGGCGATTGGTTCATTCTCCGATTCTGACCAATCCACAATAAAAACCACACCCGATGATCATCCCTTCATAGACACTTTATCAAAGTATCCAGACATAACAAAACCCTTCTCTTTCAAAGGCATCCCTAAACATAGTGTGCGCCACCACATAGAAACTACTGGGGCACCGGTGCATGCTCGTGCACGCCCGCTGCCTCCAGACAGGTACAAAAAGGTTAAAGCTGAATTTCAACTTATGATGGACCTAGGTATATGTAGACCCAGTAAAAGTGCGTGGGCCAGTCCATTACATGTAGTGCCCAAAAAAGATGGTAATATTAGACCCTGCGGGGATTATAGGAAGTTAAATTCGATAACAAAACCAGACAGGTACCCGGTACCGCGACTACAAGACTTCACTTACTTATTAGCAGATAAAAAAATTTTTTCGAGCTTGGACATCAACAGGGCTTACAACTGCATACCGGTGCACGAGGATGACATCGAGAAAACCGCGGTAATCACCCCAATGGGTTTGTACGAATTTCCAGCAATGCCGTACGGGTTAAAGGGGGCCAGCCAAACGTTCCAGAGATTCATGGATCACAGCGTCTTGCAAGGGCTGGATTTTTTGTTTTGCTTCGCCGACGACATAATTATAGCCAGTGCCGACGAAGAGTCCCACAAACATCACCTAGAGGAAGTCTTTAAGCGTTTTAACGAATTCGGCATCACCATCAACATATCAAAGTGTTGTCTGGGCCGACAAAGACTTAAATTCCTAGGCTACGAAGTATCAGCAGAAGGCATAAAACCTCTGCATGATAAGGTTGAGGCTATAAAAAACTACCCAAGGCCTAAAACAGTAGAGGACCTGCGTAGGTATTTAGGCATGCTAAACTTCTATAGGGCTCACATCCCAAAAGCAGCGCAAGGGCAGGCTGAAATGAACAAATACCTCCACAACTCAAAGCGTAAGGACAAGACGGTCATTCAATGGACAGAAGCAGCGGCACATGAATTCGAAGAAAGCAAGGTAAGTCTACAGAACGCGACGTTACTGGCACACCCATTACCAGACTCCCCGTTAGCCTTGATGACTGACGCATCAGACAGCAGCGTGGGAGCGGTTCTGCAACAACGGGTAAGTAACAGATGGCAACCCTTAGGTTTTTTCTCCAAACGTCTGACTGAAGCACAAAGGAAGTATAGTACCTATGACAGGGAATTATTAGGCATTTATCTAGCAATTATTCACTTTAGGAAACTCGTCGAGGGACGAGAGTTTGTGGTCTATACCGACCATAAACCATTAGAGTACTTATTTAGCAAAGTAGGCAGTGAAAAAGAAACTCCTAGGAGAACAAGACAAATTATGTTCATTAGTGAATTCACGAACAAAATAGTACACGTTCAAGGCAAAGAAAATGTCGTAGCGGATACGCTATCGCGTATCGAAACAATAACATGCCCAACAGGCATCAATTTCACAGAACTCGCCCAGGCACAGGAAACAGATAAGGAACTCTCAGAATTTTTAGTTAACCATAACAATAGCAGCTTGCGTTTCAAAAAGGTACAACTAAGCGGTACCGGGCCACAGAACAACATCCTCTGTGAGACCTCAACCGATAAGGCACGCCCGTACCTACCGGTAGAATTTCGCAAGGCAGCATACGAATCAATACATAACCTTAGCCACCCGGGTATTAGAACATCTAGGCGTATGGTTACCGATAGATTTTTCTGGCCAGGCATGAACAAGGACATCGGTAAGTGGGCACGATCATGCGTTAGGTGCCAAAAGGCCAAAGTCCACCGCCACACGACATCGGCTCTGGGAGAATTTCCCGAGTGCGATCGCTTCGAGCAAATCAACATCGATCTTGTTGGACCGCTTCCCAGCTCAAGGGAAGGTCACAGATTCTTATTAACTATGATAGACAGGGCCACCGCCTGGCCTGAATGCATTCCACTCACAGACATTTCAGCTAAATCAGTAGCCCGGGCAGTTTTCGAACACTGGATCACACGTTTCGGTTGTCCCTTAAGGTTAACGAGTGACCAGGGGAGGCAGTTTGAAAGCGAAATATTTAAGCACCTTATGAAATTTTTAGGCATAGAAAAGATTCGCACCACCGCCTACCACCCACAAGCAAACGGCGCGTGCGAAAGAATGCATAGATCATTAAAGGCCGCACTAAAAGCTAAATTAGACAACGAAAATTGGTTAGGGGAATTACCAACAGTATTATTGGGATTACGAGCAGCACCGAGGTGCGACACTAACGTAAGCGCAGCACAGTTAGTGTACGGCTGCACCATTAGATTACCCGGGGAATTCTATGACAGCACAGACAGAAAGTTTTACGACTCACAAGAGTACGTACAACATCTAAAAGAAGTAATTAGTAAATTAAAACCAAAACCGGCGTCTCATAGATCATCCAGACCTATTTTTGTCCATCCAGAACTAAAAAAATGTACTCATGTGTTTATTAGAAAAGAAATAAAAAAACAGGCACTGCAACCCCCGTATGAAGGTCCATACAGAGTAATTACCCGTACAGACAAAACCCTCACAATTCAGTTGCCAGATAGAATTAGTAACGTATCCATTGACAGAGTCAAACCAGCATTCCTATTAAATACGGATAGTCAGGAAAACAGCAAAGCCATCAGCCCCCTACCAAACAGTCCTAACACACAATCAGAGTCAGAATCGGAGAGAGAAACCACACAGAAAGGTATCTTAGTCAAAGAATCCGCTTATGAAAACGCTAACACTCGTACCTCGCGCAGCGGTCGTACCATCAGGCGGCCAGTAAGGTTTAACATATAACATGTGCGCAAATGTAATTCAACACAGCTATTACGAAATAATAAGTTGTAATTGGATAGTGGAATTGCACAATATACTGATACCTTTGTTCAAAAGGCACTCATTCACAGTTTGTCACTGTTAAAAGATAGAGCTTTATAATAATGGGTAATAATCAAGGTAGCGAACAAGTAATCATTGCCCAAGAAGGACCAAATAATTCAGACATACAGTACCAGATATCAAAGTTCAATATAATACTGTTCGCAATGCTAACAATAATAAGTGTATTAATAGCTTATTTGGCTTTCAAGAAATGTAACAAAAGAACAAAAAATTGGATAGGTAAACAGATGACAGCAGCAGCAGTTAATTCCGGTCGAAACCCCGAAGGGCCCAGAACAATTCCACTCTCCAAAGTAGTTGTCACCTAGAACAGACTATGTAAGTAAAAACCACAGGAATGCCAGCGGGAGGTATGATGAGTAGTGATGAATGGAAGAAGTTGCAGGCGCTGTCGTGATGGACGCTGAGGATCCCAAGGGATGTAATTAAATATAGCAGAGCGGGTCATCACGGCAGCTACCATTAAATAGGCATGAATGTGTATAGAATAAGTAGCATAGAAGGTCTCTGCTGACCACATGGGCAGGCACAATACTTCATATGTAATAATCTTTACAACAGGGCACAGTCTAGCGACACCGGATGTGTTACGTAAACACAGTAGCAGCGCCCGAGTGTGCAAGTCAGCAAGAATCGCACGGAGACCATGAGCGATGCATAGTTTAAGAACAATGTAATGATGTACTGTTTTTGATGAAACTTTTCGTTAGTTATAGATGTGATTTTTCTCTAAAATTTTTATATAAAAATTTTTAAAAATAAGGGGGGAATACTGTGCCGGCACCGCGTCGCATACGCGATGTCAGCAAAAGTCCCCACTGTAGAGCGACGGGGCGTCCGCGCCCGGGAACACCAGTTCATACTGCAGGCTTGCCATAGTCAGCCGCATATAACTCGCTTCACTTATAGATGTTCTAAGTCAATATCAAGTGTTATAGTAATTCTAGTATAAGTCGTACATACAGTGAGACATATGTGTAATTACAAATAAACAATCAAAGTGTACGCTATCTTTTATTGATATACTCCCACGTAACACCCATAGGTATAGCCTCTAAAATGCGTGAGAACTTAACAACCATACACGTAATTTTTCTATTCGAATGTACCTACAATAGAAACGATTAGGTTAACCGCTTACCACACCGTAGATGACGTACGAGAGAACATTAAAGGGATAGGACCATTATGCGGAGGCTAGCGTCGGTTTTTGTTGCAGGTGAAATAATGTAAAGCGTGGCGTGGATGCACACTGATGTTTCAATTCCAAACAAATGCAAATTGGGCGGGCACTAGTCCGCCGCGCTGGACATTCGTTTAATGGAAGCGTATTGTGCTCTGTGCGCTAATGGTCGTGTAATTGGCACTAGGTTAATCGCGGTCACACGGTCGGTCATCTGGAACGTACTTTTTGTGGGTTTTTGCTACTGACTGAGAACACTATTATCAACTTTTTGCTTATGTATATACTAGCAACCTGCCCTCGCTTCACTTTGATTGAATGAGTTTTTTAAACTCAAGTTTAGTCAAGTCAAGTAAAAATTAAAAAAATGTAGGTATCCTATATCTATTTGAGGTGATGCACCTTTCAAATCGTCAAACATTTTTTCTAATAACCTCAGTGGTTCCGAAGAATACCCCAAACATTGAAACAAGCTCACAAAATTTAATAACTTACTTATACAGAGAGTATAATATAAGTATAGATGGCAAGTTAGAACACAAGTTTAAGCATGAAAATATACCGTTAGTCACGAAATATTCTAGATCGCTATTTTGTGTGTTCAAGGCTACTTAAATTATATGATGAGTAAGACGATAAATACGAGTAAGCAGTAATTAGCTTCATTAGTAGTAGGTAGCAGTATTTTTGTGGTGCCTGATATACATTTCAAAATGTTTTCTTTAATTGTCCAATTCGAAGAGTATGTGGCTCTAAAGTGTAGATATTAACTTATTAACAACGTGACTTTGATGAATACTTTTAAAGATGGATACGATGGATAAGTACCTACGTATATGTCGCTTACTCGATTCATGTAAGTACTTAGAGCACACACTAAATGAGGTTTGATAGCTACTCTTTCAGTTCGATAAGTGCTTTAAATATTCATAACGTGTGAAGTTCTCTTTAAATCTATCTACCCAGACGGCCAGACCTACAACAACAGATCTTTACATTTTTATTATTGTGTTATCCAATTTAAATTCTTTAATATACATAATCTTTGCACTTGTTTTGTACACAACTTATTCCAGTCCACAGCCAACAGGAACATGTTTTCGTGAGCACTATGCTAGGTGTCTATAATCTATCTCTGTTCCAAATTGCATCCAGATCCGCTTGGTTATTCTGGTGTAATTGAGTGATAAACGTCTATCCATGAAACCATTATCCATCTTACGTGCAAACTTTCGCATTTTTAAAAAGAAGTAAATAATTTGTATTCCATAAATATTTAAGGATTACAGGAGTATGTCATCGGTTGATAAGAGTGGGAGGAGGTCAGGTAGATAATGAGCGTAGGATAACTGACGGAGTTCTCGTGTCAGATGCGTGTCCTCGTTGAACGTCACCGCTCTCCGGCCGCAGGAAGTGGCCTATTGTGTCGCACTGACCCGTGCCCGGCGGTGTACCGAACCGACCAGCTCCGCACAAGTACACCCGGCTCATATTATACCTACTCGTTGTGATGATATTACACACAGTCTACATTTACATCTGTAGGTCCAGTCCACATATGTCTATATTAATTCAAATAATGAACATTGTTGCTTTCTCCGGGGGATCGTAGAATGTTTATACTAAAGCAAAGAATTGACAGGTCCAATACAGACGTTACATCATCTCACTTGGAAAGTCGTTGTATAGCTTTCGCTGTATTCTGAAACGTGACATTTCACTACAGTAACAACAGTATCTAGTCAATTATTTTAGAAAATAATGGCTAAGCGCGTAGCAAAAACTACCTACAATGCATAGTACATTGCAATGGCGTGTCCACGATCAAGCAAAAAGCGCATTAAAATGGAGAGGTAGGTACTTACCCACCTAGCTACCTATAATTGATAAACTCGTATAATTCTGTAGTAAATTGATTCATAAAGTGTACGCGGGGTCATCTCCATTTACTTAACAGTTACATAATACAGAAATACTAAAGACGTACTGCAGGACGTATGAAAAGGGTGTGTGCCTTGGTCCGGATGTGCGCAAGACTCTGTAATCACACACCGTGACGTCAGGCCCCGCTGGACTCCCACGCGAAGCGCCGCCTTCTTACTGCGACAATTAAATCGCACTGACATGCACTGTTCGACCCTTGACACTACACAACAGCTCTCTCAATTAAAAACCTAGAGTATGGTACAGAAACTGCGTCTTGAATATGAAGCTCCTAAAATGTTCAGTAGACAGATACGGTAGATTGATATCTTAGTGGGGTTGCAGCGCAGCATCTTACGTCGTCGATACGTTTTGAAAATTACTGACAATTAGAAAGCTTATTGCCAGATTCTTTTTAATTATTTTATTTTGCAGAGAGAGAGAGAGAACATAGAAGCAAAATTCTTAGCTGCCTTATGCGTTGATTTTGAGATCTGAACGAATAAAAATATTTGATATCATTTGATAGGTAAATTAGCAAACACTTAGTAAAAATCAAACCATGTACTTCATTTGGGAAAATGTTGAACATTTTCAGTAAAATGAATAAAATGCATTTTTACGAAAATTGATCTACCACGCTACATGGAGCGCTATTTAATCTCATAACATAAATACGGATGGGTGGGTAATAAAATCATACCGGGAAGTATTTTGGTAATTAACCGCGCACGGTTGTACTTCCGTGTATATCTGAAGTACGTACAATTGTATCTCTCTCTTGTGTATACTACCGTCGACAGTACAGGAACAGAATGCGTGTAATTAATCTCAAGTATTGAGTGTGAGAAAATAAAGCTAAATGAGTCGGTATCGTGAGATAGTAGACCAACACAATAGTTACTGAGGTGCGCGACGTTAAATACGATTTCCCACAATTGGCAATATATATTTGTTGGGAATGGCTTTGTGTCAACAATAAAAACATAGTGTTACTTACTAATCAGTTAAGACAGTTGAGCTGGTAGGACAATAGGTAATTTCGCCCGTATATTCCCAAAGTACAATAGACCCTAGTGTGCATATGCAGGCGAGGAGATTTCACACGATGCAATGCTAACCTACAGCTTGTTCAGGGTTGTTTGCATTGTTTAATCCGTTATTCATGGCGATTTGTTCCTTTATGTTTTAATTTACTTAATTGGTTTGTAAGTTACACTAAAAAATAAAATCTTTTAAACATGAAAATTCGTACCTATTGCTTTTTAATTTTTGGATTCATGTTTGCAATATTTTATTTCACTTTCCACTATGTACTTTTTTAGTGTAACTTACATTTTTGAAATTCAATTACAATGAATTCTGATGTAAAGTATATAATAATCTTATAACGATCTGAAGCTTCAATTTAACATCATTGAGCTGATCTGATGATGAAATCAAGATGTAAAGTGCAGAACACATCAATGGTTATTAGTAAACTTCATTTGGTTGCTTTTAATTAACCCCATTTTTATTAGGTAATATTAGGTAAAAAGTATTGTTTATTAAACCTCTTATTAACGAAAGGTAAGTTATCAATAATATAATCTGTAGCTGATATTATAATTGACGGTGGTTTTAAAAATAAAAGTTCTTTTCTTTTCTCAGGGATGCTTTTACGACTTCAGCTTTTGTGTTTTTAAACCAATAAGGAGCGAGTAAGATCGTGACACATGACCTATAATTGCTAACTTATATTAGTACGACTTATTTAAGAAACTTATTCCTAAAGTAGGTACATAATGTATCTATTTGAAACGTTACTGCTGAAATTTTGATGTAGGTAGGTACTTAATCCCCTGCTTTACATTGTACTTATCTATACCTACCATGTTGTAGGTTCTTATTTGCAAAAAAAAAAACATGGTCCACGTGACATAAATAGAGCTATGTAATATGTACTTGAATGCTATTATTACCCTATATCTAAAACGGGTGGGTGGTTAGAACCGAGTTATTACATCATGTAGCGCTAGTGGCTGGTGCCTGGTCTAATAATGCTAACTGAGCGCGACGTCTAGACACAGCTGTTTCATTACGCTACTGCCTAGCCCTTTGCGCAGAAAGTTCAAGATGTCACCAAAGTATACTAGTGCTAAAAAGTACACTGCAGTCGAAAGTTCTGTGATGTTTTTGATGAAAAATACTAGCTGCAACCCGCGCCATTGTCTGGCAATATTATCAGCTATCTACCAGTGGAAATTATGTAAAAATAGAGCTAGCTACTATTAACTTTAGGCGAAATAAACAGACAGAGAGACAGATCATTGAAAATAATCTGTACACAGTATTAAAAGCTGTTATTTTTATAACAAGCTCTTTAATTTGATTGTTTTGTATAAATATCTAATGTCTTATTAATAAGACCAGCTACAATTGTACATGTTGTCTCTTATAATCTGCAAGTGTAGGTAAACTAATATTTTATATAAAGTGTGTTAGATGGTGTGTGTATGATGAGCATGTATTGGTGCTCTAAGACGAGTAGGTAATGGTATGGTACACGATTGCAAATACATCATTTAGGATAATTCTGTATTATTACTATATTATTATCCTAAATATGATGATATGTTTTTGCAATTGTGTACTGTTATGCGCCTAAGAGAACCAATACATGTTCAAAGTGGTTGCACAACGCATTGGCTAGAAATACACGCTTACACACATCATTTAACACGCTGCTAACAGCCATAAAACAAGCATAAACCAAAGCAAATTCTAGCGGTAAAAAGTAGGTACTTTGTTTTTTGTTTTAATTAAAAAACGGTTGGGGAATACACCAAAATTGCGTAACAACGGAATAATGAATATCGTATGTAGGTACGCGGTGGTAATAATAGTAATAATATGTCATATTTAGAGAGCAAATGGAGTAAAAAGAATAGAAGATAATCAAGAGAGCATATTATTATTATGATGGGCAGCACTACACACCGGCCCTGCCCATTCCTATCGAGTCTAGGTATCTTTAGTCATACATCACATTTCTTCATGTTGAGTTAGTTTTAAAAATAGTAAGCTTACTAATCTTCTTCTATAACCAAATGTGCCTACCTTAACGATACATTTCTTTCTTAGAAACTCTGCCTATTTCTACTTCATACTACTGGTTTGCTTACCTTTCTACTTAGACTGAAATTCACTACATCAAAATCATGCAAATTAACTAAGTAAAATGGGCTGACGCACTTTAGTTCGCCTTGATCACAGTTCCTATCATTGGTAAAATCCAACCTAAGCCCTTTTTCCTTGCAATCATATTTTATTTTCTGCCTTAATTGAAATGGATAGATCGTCAGTTCAACCCTCCAACTTGTTAAATGTTAGTTTGCTGTATTTTACACTATTTGTGAGATGCCATTCTTCACTTCTCATTCCCCTCACCACTACTCAGATGGTAACGCACGAGCGACACAGTTGAGAGAGTTCACAGGTCAAATTACAGCTTGTCATCATGTAGGCTGGGTGCTCTTTGTAGTATAAAAATAGTTTTTGTGCAAACAATTTACGTTTATTACTGCAGTGGTGAGTTACACCCAACTAACTTTGGGTCGTTCAACAAAGTCCACATCGTTTGTCATGTAGCACTGCAATGTTTTAACATCCTGCTTGTGTTCTCCTCTTTTTGTGTGTAGTCAGTGTCGTTTCGCATGTTTTGTGTTTGGACGGTGCCGCGGCCACCGGACGTCCGCACGTCCACATTGCGAGATGCGACACAGATATCACATGTATTATTCTATTAAAACGTTTATGAAGTAATTTCAAAATGCTCTGCTCTTTTTAATTTATGTTTACCTCAGGTCGAAAGCAGTCATCATGCACAGTGACATTTGTGACACCGTATCTCGCGTGCGTTGCGAATCCTCTTAAAACTTCCTCTTCTTACCTTTCCTAAGCGTTGAAGATTCTATCCTTATCGTATTCATGAAAGGAGAGTATTTTTTCGAACGCATAGTATTCAGCTATACTGGTTTCGACTTACGGATATTCATTAAAACCTGTAGACCTCCAACGAGTTAGCGGAAGATAAAAAGAAAGATCGATCTCCTGTGAGTGCGGTAGAAAGTTGGCGAGGATTTCACATAACTCCTTAGATAGGTAGAAATGTTAAAAAGTTTAACATAGGTACCTAGAAAATTTGCCATCATTAACGAACTTTCAGGCTGGGTCTTTATACAAAATTAAATGACTTTAGTTGGCTTCTACGTAGAGAGTAGGTTGTTGAGTCTTACGGACAGTGATAGTAATAATTATACTCTATTTACCGTTGAATTTACATCATATGGAATTCCGAAATTCTCTTATTACACGCAGTGAAGTATATTCTTCGCTCTATTCCCATTTCCTACGCCGACTAGTGATAATATCAAATTATAATTTCCATTTAAAGGCCGTGTATCAAATATCTGTAAGTTGTTTAGATACGCACCATATTAGCATTCCCTGGTTGGTAATATAAGTGTGGATTCACAGAATGGTACTAAGGCATAATAAGTACCTACAATGATTGCTGTAATAGGCAAGGCTTCAGCTACATTCGTTTGTGTTTAGGCATACAACTAAATGACGTCACGTAATCACCGGCTATTTAAAAATTTCCAAACAACAGCCTGCAATTTTGCAATCGGGCTGTGTTACATTCGTCATGTAGTTGGTTCACACGAGGAATATCATTGGGTTGTTTACTGCACGTTATAGTAAACGATTCAATGGCACTCTGCATTTATACACAATTGAAGTTTTATTAAAGACTACATTCATTCAGCGGGTATGGGGGATAGCACCACGATATCAGAATAATAATTTCAGTGAGTCGTAGGCATCTACCGCATCTACAGTAGGAAGATACACATACATGATACAGTGACGTAGGATTTCTTACATTTATTTATGAGGCAAGTGTGAATTTTGAAAAATTAATTTTACAACTGAATTATGAAGCAGATTACATGATCGAATTCCATCCAGTCCACCGATCTGAATCCATGTCGTAAAGTCAGCGTCAAAATTAGATGATGATTGCACAGATAAACTTAAAAACCTGAATGACAATTGATCATTATTATTGTAAGCGAAATTCAAACAAATTAGTTATACAGCATTTATACTAAGAAAATATGAATTGGATGCTTAAAAATATATTTTCAAAATCTCAAAATGGTCCTTTACTTTTGACGCTGACTACACGTCGACCAAGAACACGTATCACGATTTTTATCGCAATACAAAGCTTAAGGTTTTTACCGCAAATACCGCAATACAAAATTCGTTTTTGAAAAAAAAGAAAAAGATAAACCAAATCGAGGTATTTTGTTGAATTTATTGTGACGGAACGAATAGTATAACAATTGAAATTATGTAACGGTTATTACGTCCATAATCTCTATGAATATTGCATCACTGAGCTATTATCACAATAGATTCAGTAAATCATTAACGAATCTAACTAAGTGCTAAGTGTGCATAAGTGAAGATATATTATGCATAAAGCATATTTAAATACCTCGCAAGTTTCATAGGTAGGTACCTACTGCATCATAATCATGCAATTCTGATAAAGAACAGCGTTCATATGAAATTTTATTTTTATTAATTTTCACACATTTCAAATCTACCTAGTTTGCAAAGAAATTATTAAATTGCAACTAAAGGAATAGGTATCCTACTAATATTATAAATATGAAGGTTTGGGAAGAAGTTTGAATGTTTGTTAGTCAATCGCGCTCTAACGGGTGAATGGATCTGACTGAAATTTGGTGCAGGAATAGATTTATAGTCACTAATAGATTGGAATAATACATAGACTACTTTTGATCCCTGGAATAGGTTCTCATGGGAAACGAGAACGGGGAAAATGTTCCAGCAGGTGTAATGTAGGTAATAATGAGCCTATAATGATAAATTTAACACAAAATATGAATGAGCAAGAAAAAAGTTGCTGAGATGAGCTAAAAAAGTCCTAAAGTGTAGTAAAGTAATAACAGGGGATAGTAAATAATTTGTAATCAAACTAAACGTATTCCTCATATAACTAATGATGGATAATAAAGGTGAAGAAATATTAAATATACCCGTAGCCTCGACGAGGTGCTAAGAAGCTGCCTCGACACAGAAGACGGACGAAGTACCTACGTTTAACCTAAATTGTTTGATTAGCTATCCGGCGTGCCTTGCGGTCGCGGTGAGGTCGCACATCGTACCGTACTCCTTGCTCAGAGGTATTAGATGCTAAAATTCATGTATAGTAAGGGCATGCCTTTATATTCTGGAGTTTTATCCATAATACATTTTACTGAACTTCACACATATTTGTTCGACTAGAAATAGAGTAGGTAAGTAGGTAATTGAAAAACAAATGCGTTGAAGACGAATTACTTTCAAACATCAATCATTCTCAAGTACCTTGACTATGCAAATAAGAATGAAATATGAAAGGATGATTTAATGAAATATAATAATAAATTATCCAACATAAATTTATATCTGTTGATTTATCGGTCTGATGACTGTCGGTTTTAAATATGTGTTCTCAGAACAATAACATAAAACAAGTCTCGTTTACTTCGAGTCAAAAGCTCTGCCCGTGACCGTGTAAGTTATTTGCATAAGCGAATTCGTCGAATGACAGTCCGGTCATTATTTAGGTGTAACACGATAGTAAATAACTCTGTAAATTATACACAATTATGCGACACGCATTAATGGTAATATTATGTACGAGTTGAAAACATTTTAGTAAAACTCGACTAAAATATTTATTAGCTGCTGTGCTGTGTGTACTACTGTACACAGTGTACACTGCCATTTTGCAACCTGCAAGGGCTGATAGAAAATGTAATGCGAGATTAAACTGGTCATGAACTAAACAAGCATTACACTTGTTCGCAGAATATCTAAAATGAGCTGGTGAAGCTGGCTCGCGGCGTTTCCTTATGAATACTAAGACTAGTGGGTGGTGCGTGGCGCATTCGCTAGTTTATGCTTCCCGAGACCAAAATAATTCACAATCGACGGCATCCGTTATTGAACGGTGAGTATTGGTGCCGGCATGTGCTATGACGATGAAGCAACGAGCCGTAATTTAAAAATAACACACGCTATAGCATCGACATGTTTTGATAAAGAACAGGTATGTTTTTCATGATCCAGAGTCAGTAAAATTTTCATAATAAAAGCGGTGGCATTTTTTGTAAAGGTATCTTTGACGTTACAATAACATTGCTTCTAAAGTTATTTCAAACATGAGAGATATTTACAAAATAGTCAATGGAACAAGAGGCATGTTGGGTGACAATTGCGAGGTCGTGCGAGGTTTACTGCCGCTCGCTCGTCGAATACTCGGTCATCTCAAGCGGGTATCGTCGCGTCGTCATCGGAAGTGCCGAGCGGTCGCGGGCATTCCTAAAGGTCCTACCAATGAATGTCTCTACCATGGCGTGCTTAAATGTGTGTCAGGGTTTGATACGATTACAATTTCATTCAATTCTATCACGAGCGTATCCTTTTTATGTTGGAACATGTAGTTTAGTGCGGATGCAACGGTTGATTCAAATTATAACATAATCAAGCGTATACAAATAAGAGTAGTTTGTGCCCATTAAGAAGACACAGTTAATAAAGTAAGATACCAGTCAGTATGTAATATACATCGTGTCGACTCACCCTGAACACGTGTGCGCGTGATCAATTTATTGTTGCGTGACCTACGTCTTTGTTCCCTAGCCGTGACATTCATAATTATTTGGAAGAAAATAATTCATTATTACATTCTATGTTTTGCTCTTATCTGTAATTTCGATCGTACAATTTGTACTGCTTAGCTGAAGATTTTTTAGTTAGGTAGGTACATTGTGTGAAACACGAACGTGCATTTCAATTACTTAACTAGGCATGCTTCACTCACTGTTAAATAGATTTTAATGCAATTTTAATGTTTGGTATTAAGCGGGAAGCCGATTAGCTTCAGCCTATACACACAAATGGTCGCATGTTGATTGCATTGCGATATTATATAAATTGCTGTTAGCAGAGACAATGGCCTCGGGCAATAACCAAGCAAAAACATTTTGAATCTTAGAGCATTTTTTAAAGTAGGACGCTTATTACTAAACCTTGATTGCATCGTAATAACGCTCTTATGTCTTATGCAAACATACCATACTATATCTATTTTCATTAATATTTGGAGGAGAAATTCATACCAACGCAACGACCGCCTGGAATATTTAACGTGAAATCGGCACGTATTTATTTTCGTATCGTATCGCAAATACGTACCTATCTAACAAGACTAACAACCCACATGTAAAAGGTTATTCTGAAATCTAATTTTACAGGGGAGAAGGGTTGGGATAAAAGTTGTCTAGGTTGAATTAAATGACGGCAAAATTGTTGTTTCTCGAATTTAGAGGTATATTCTTCAGTCACTAATTCAAAACTTCTAAATATTTATCAATTTACAGAAAAGCATTAAAGTCCACAAAATCCTTGGCAAACAGTTCTTTATGAATGTTAATTCGTTTAGAGTAATATGATTGTTAGTGAGATCATTGTTTCAATATTTTTACCAGACTATGGCACGTGCGTCCGCGCGTCCGAATATTTATAGGCATGTGTCTGGTTATGAGTTTGCCTGTTCATGTCGATACAATTATACAATTTAAAATGTTATTAGCACCATGCATCTATTGGCCGAGAGCTATTTAACTATTCATATAAAAATTCACTCGTTCACGTCTAAGAAAATTCCATTTAATTTAAAGTTAAGCAAAATAAAAATAATGATTTATACCTAGTGCATCTGAGGAAAAGAAAATATCTCTAGAGCTACTTATGATTTCGAGTATCATGTTATTCTACTCGTATTCGTTATCATACTCGTATCGTTTATGGATTTGTGCGAGCTCCAGGGCTCCTCTCTTCTCTATGAATATGTTTATTCAAGTTCTGCTGTTTACTCTCTAATACTTGATTTCAATATTGTAGCTTTGTATTTGTCTAATAATCTCAACCTACTAACTTATTTAACGAATCTTTGAAGTGTAAGACTGACTGCCTGACTATATAATATGTATTTATACTGATTATAATAAGCAGTGTATTTCTGCAAACACGCTCAAACTGAAATTCAGAATGCGAATATTAGAAAATACTTTGCATATTTTCATATATTACAGCACCGGCCCGCGGTAATTAGTCTAGTTTTTTTTCCGAATGATGACATAATAAATTTAAAAGTGTCATAATTATCACGAGATATTCAAAAGTGTGTGGAATTCGTTCACGTCGTAATTGAATAAGAGCGACGGTAGCATCTCGACGGCTGGCGGCACAAATTGTTGATTACAAAAGAGCAGCAATTGAGACGTCAGAGGCGCAGGAAGCGAACAGATTGAAACTTATGTCTGAACTGCAACTCAGCCAATCACTGCTCTTCTAGTTTATAAGTAGATTGTTTAAGAACCGGCTCGTTATAAATAACTAGACAGAAACAATCCAACGTGGTATGGCGGAACGTGGAACACGTTGCTGTTACCAAATATTTGACCCAACAATGGTATCAGATAATTTCATAACTGGAGAAAAACTTTCTCTGTGTTGATGTACGTGGTACCTACGTACGTTTCATTTCGGCACTCTATTGTTCGCAAATGACTCACTAAGTATTGTTACATCAATAAATGGTTTTGTTTAATAATTTTTCTGGTTGTCATGGTACAAACTCAAGGATTGTTTTGAGATTGGTTTATTAGAAGGTTTGAAAGTGTATGATTTCTGTGTGCAGAGAGAAAGCTCGGTCGGAGGTCGCGACCGCTGTGCCTGCGGGGCTGAATTTCTGGTTTGTACAAATAGATAGACAACATCTATATTTATTAATAAAACTATTTTTTTTAGACAAAGAAACGATATTGTTTCAACTTCAAGATACCTTATCTTTAACTATAAAACTTGTTAAAATAACAAATACCTACTTAAAACATAAAGACGAAAATAGAATGATAAAATAACTGTTGATGTACAAAAAATAATCAACAAAATTAACATAAATATTTTACGACGAACATGGTTCGAGTAGAGTAGATCTTCGCATTGCCATTGTTTTGTTGAGGTATCGATCTGTTAAGTCTGACATCCTTGCTCGCAAACAAAGTCCAATATTTTGGTTTGTTTAGATGAGCTGGCGTGCTTAGCTAGGCTTTGTGTTAGCATTACGTAGGTGTTAAATATTTTTAGAGAAGCCGTCAAACCGTTACGGAATATGATAAACTGAAGATAATTCGGATATAAGTAACAGTTTTCTACGGCTTTATACTAAGTGAAGGTCAATGGTAATTGGATTCTAGATATAATTTACTAAGTAACTGCCATAGTTTCAATGCGGATGAAGAGGGAGTTATAGCTATTTTAATGAGAAACTGGTTATTTACACTTTTTGAGATGACTCGTGTATTTTTATACCTAACTTCACCCCGGCAGATAGTAAGAAGCTATCAGTGAAGCCTAAAGAATTGTGGGCCGATAAATGATCGCAGTGGAGAGTTGATCTACAGCAACCAAATTATAACAGTAGTTATATCCATGTTATTATTCTTGTTATGTGAGTTGACGATCTTTTTTCCGTTCAACTTGTTACCGCTTCAGTGGAAACTCACCCTAAACGATTCGACGCCGCTGTGCTTTAACCTAAATTTCAGATATACCTGGATAGTATGATAAGCTTTTGCACAACCCTACAATTATGTGGGTGTGCACGGTAAATTTTTGATTAGAAGGCTAGGGATCATAGTTGATAAGCCGACGAGTATCGACGTCCTATTGAAATCCCTTTATGGAGGATGTAATTGCTGGAGATGAGATTATTTTATGTGCAAAGTAGCGCCTATGTAGGTATTTCATTAGACGGGAATTGCGTCCCGTCGTGCAAATTGGTCGCCGAAGTTGCCATCGACCGGACGAATCTCATTAACACCCGAGATTGATAGCTGTTCGAAAATGCTTTAAAATATTTTACGCTATATTAACATTGGATATTCTTATTATAGTTCACGGTACACTAACACAATTATCGCCGTTGTAGCACGAGGAGTGTTATAGTGGTCCTTAGTTTCTTATGCTTAATTATACAGTAGGTATGTAATATCGAGTTTCACGGGTATAGCCCAAAATTTCATTTATGTACTTTCTGAACTTTTCACAACTTTTTTAAAAACTTTGTCAGTAGATATTTAAAATTTTAGAGTTTCTTAGAATTCTTTGAGGTTTTTCTACGGAGAGCCTGCGTCTTTCAGTCTTTGAACCGTATACTTATATTAAATCTGACCAAGGAACATGTATCTTTTATTGCTTCTGAAGCGGAGTGACACATGATAGTGTTATAGTCAGCTCACGGAATATGTAGTAATTGGTTTACTCAGTATTATTAACTATTAAATGGGAGTTTAGTATCGTAAAACAAAATTTATGAATGTTTTGATTTACAAAACGTCACGTTTGTGTTTGAGCCATAATAGGTGTGTTCTTTCATGAAGAGCCCCTGGACTACCTACATAGCCACTTAGGCCGTATTTCACCAGTGATCATCTATTCGGCTAAACTGAGTTTTCACGTTTACCTCACTGAAATTGATAAAACATTCTAAGGTAGATTAAATTTAGAGTCAATTTTACCAATCTCAGTGACTGTGATTTTCAGAAACTAAAAAACTTGATCGCAACATTTTATTGACGAAATCCGTATTTTACACACTGCATTTTGCTAGGTTTGCATGTAGGTACGTAGTGCTACATTCTTGTGTGTTACAACATTAGAAAATAGCCACGCAAGGCGCTGTATCATGTATACGTTATTGTGCCAGGGTTTGTTAAACACGACCAATTCAAAGGCTCGTAAGAGACTCATAATAGTACATCAAAGTATCCGAACATAATTAAAGTAGATGGGTAACGGTTTGTTGGGCAATGGGACATAGACCCGCGCCCGGAGTGAAATCCATTTGGTCACTTATGCATTAAACGAACACCGACATCTTCCCGCACCATCGACACTATAGCACCGTCGCGCGTCGTATCAACATACTACCAGTTTCTATAACTTTTTTCTAATAGCCCGAGTCAAGTCCAAAGTAGTTATAAAGTTAATAGGCAGCCTGCGCCATATAACGGAGTCGTATATCAATCACGCCAAGCCTTGATTTATATTTTTTGTTAATAACCCTGTTTTGATGAGACGGTTTTGATGTAATATTTTTTAACGTAACTTATCTTACTACTATTACAAACGCGAAAGTTTAGATAGATGTGTGTTAGTTACTTAATTATGCTAGAACGGCTGAACGGATCTTGATGGAATTTGGATCAGAGATGGACTATAGTCTGGAATAGCACATAATCTTCTTATCCTAGGAGTAGGTTCCTATAGGTTAAGGGACGGGATAGTATTCCTTGTGAGTGAAATCGTGAAGACAGCTAGTATGAATATAAACTCAAAATACCAAGTAGGTAACTGCAATGGTCAGACGAGATTTATTATCCAGTTTCGAATGGGTTTTATGGCTACAAATAAGTCAACTTGTACAAAAAGCTTAGTTTTGCCATCGTTACGGGCTTTTTCCTAATAGAACTTTAAATTGTCCACTAGGCACGCACTCAGGTCGAAAAAGGTGCGCGGTGAAAAATTACTTTGTTGAAAAGGGACCGCATTATGGGAATTCCTTAAGCATAAGCACCTTACTTCTCTAAGGTTAATTGATGGCTTACGGTTTGTGAATGCGTGCAAGAATGTTACCCTTGCAGATTTAAAGCTGTTTGCGTAGCAATAACTTGTTTATCTTTACTGTTTCTAAAGGCTGTCATTTGCCGTAGTCTTTACAGAAACCAGAGCGATCAATGTGCGCGTGGAACAATCTATGTTAAAATTCATTGAATATCTTTAACAATTCACACTAATATTAGTATTTAGAATAAACACTAATAAAAGAATATAATAGACATTTTTATGAATATCTATGACGTCAGACATTATATTGAAATGATAATGGATTGCTTTTGTTTTCTAATTCATGCTATTGTAGAGCCGTGTTTGACGAAACTAGAGCACCAGAGTCAATTCTAAACAATTGAAATTTTAAGCACGCCAGGGAATTATTTAGCATTCTACAGTCCCGGGTCCTTTAAGCTGGACATTCAAAAGCATTTGATAAGGCCGTCAAATTGAGGGCCACGGGCCACCTTTGTAGCATTATCGGTGTCTGTAATGGTGACTCCTATTCCTGGGACTTTTCCAGATTACAATCACAGAACGGTTCAATGGTTGTTTAGCTGTGGCTTTCAGTGATAGTACTTACTATTAGATTTGATCGGTATTAAATTCGAAACCAGCTCCTGTCCTTATTAATAAAGAATAAGATATTTGCACCTGCTTAGATGATTCACCCTGGTGTTACCTTTCCGGAAACATCTAGTAGGTATGAGTTATTAGGAAGGTTAAACTCTTATGTCCCCTTTTTACCTTTTCCTTTCAGCATACTTACAATTTATCTTTCTTTTAATCCCATAGTACCCAGCTGCCGGGGATAGGCTCGCCCGCTAATACGTGGTACCAAATAAATATACCTGGCAGAATGTGAGTAGGAACCTAATCCTTCCGGGGTATAGCGGTGTGAGTATACTTACGAACAAGTATATTATATTAATTTGTAAGTAGGTATAAGCTTTTTAATTTGCTTGTATTTTTAAATTTTTAAAACGTAATTGAAGTCATAGGAAACGTTTTTTGTTTTACTATGCATATATCGTTGATATTATTTCATAAATGGCAACGGCGGGTGTAGCTTCAATAAATCCTTCAAGAAAAGATTAGGTTTGTCACTGTTTACAAACAATAGAAAATATTGCACAGATCAGCTAGTTTTATTATAATTATCTATAGGATTATGAACAATAATAATAATTACATATGTTATATCAAGTACAAGCGAAGTTTGAAGAAGCACGTTTTCAAAGGTTCAAACCTCGCTGTTCCGTTTCTTGACTAGCTTGCTGTTACGTATAAAATGTCAAGGGTTGTGGTTACGCTACAGTCAGCAACTAGAATACAAAATCAGTTATCCGAAGAAGTTTTTGTGGTTAGGATTTGTTTTTATTAATGTTAATAGGCTCGCATTTGGCAACTATCTTTTCTGTTGGTAAGTGATGATGTGATGCCTAGAAGGAATCTTTTCACTCTTGACTTGAAGACACATTCTGCGTTGGTATGGTTGCTGTGTTCATTTCAATGATTTCGCATATTATGATATGAACTAAGTATACATGTACCTGTATGGTATGTTTAGTTTAATGAACCTATTAAAAAAGAGGCCTAAGTTACCACTTTCTGAAATTCAAGGCCACCACCTACTAGATTTACATTATCGAACTTATATGCTGCTTAAATTTAATCTTAATAAGTAGATAACATTATATTTATTCAGATGATCAAAATAATAGTAAACATAGTAGACGGTTGCAGAATGCATATAAATATAATGTTCTGTTATATATAATGCTGTGTGAGCATGGATGCAAGGAGCGTGTCTGGTGCCGCTTCCCTCCTATGCGGATCACTGCGCAGGATCGTCCGTTGACTTAGTATCCTGGCTGGATTGAACTTTGCTTGGGGTCAATTGCATTAAACTTACATACTCCACTATGTTAAGTGTAACGTACATTATCTATTTTAACTACGAGCGCTTTGCATATACTGTGCAATAAGCAAAGTTGAATTTACAAAGGCACGTCTAAATTTGAAATTTAGCGGGCAGAAAAATTGTGAATTGTGTTGGTTATGCAGTTAGATTCCGCGGGAAATTATATTAATGTGAACATGGCCGCTTTTTCACGCACGTAGTTAACAATTGGGGTAGAGGTGCGTCTGGTCACGAAGAGCACGACCACTCAAAAATCAAATCGAAAAGTCAGCCTCTTTACCCAGACGCATCAGGTAAAAGCACATTCACCGCGTGATAAAGCAAAAAGCGTGGAATTCAATTTTTGATTGTTGAGTATTAAGATCATTCCAATAGAACCAAACTAACAAAAAATAACGATGTCTGTTCATACTAAAATAAAGTAGTTTTATACAAGGCAATGAATTGAATCGGCGATAAGATACACTTACGGTTGTATGAGACTAAGAGCTTCAGGGCCCAAAAACCTCTTTTGCAAACCGATAAATTTGGAACCGCTGATTGACGGATGTGAATCTGGCGCAGGCTTCTCCCTCGTGGGCAGAAGTCAGTAGCACTCGTGACAGCCGAAATAAATAAAATTATGGTGATGGATCCATGAGATGAAGTATGAAGAAGAAGACACTGACAGCATTCAATCTTCAGGAGAGTAAACAGCCCACAGTTTGCTTCTGCCTTTTTTTTAACCTAACATCTATCTAAGTAGGTACTAAGTTGACATTCAAATATGCACTGACAATCATTTGTAATTTTCAACAAAATTAAATGTATTTTAAAAATACGGGTTCATATGTTTCGTAGGTTCATTCTATTTCTTCATAACTTTTAACTGCAGCTTTCGAATGTTTTGAATACTATATCAATAAAACTTTAAAAAAACAAAACATGTCCATGAGGCCAGATAACTGCCATAAAAATATCTCATAAAAAATATTTCCCTTCATTCTGATCAATAAGCTTCCCTAAGCTGTCATGAAGTTGAAGAAAAGTTATACGAATAATAATATTTCCTTTGGTAGCTATCAATATCAAAACCTTGTTAACTGTAATTGACTCTTTTGATGGATTTAGAGGACGAGCTTAGTCGAAAAAGCTTCGAGAACCGTCACACTGTAAGAAATGTCATCAATCAAGCGCTACAAAAAGAAAGAATCGGCATCGGCGGACAACATTTCCAGCAAACATTGTAAAAAATTAAATTATTTTTCGCTTTCGGTTGACACATTGATTGACAAAACTTTACTTCGTGCGAATCGACTACAGAAAATAAATAAATATTTAAAGGAGTCGACTCGCACGTTTCGTGCGAGTTCAATTCGTGCGAATCGTCCAATAACCCAAAATATAAGCGAGATATTACGATTGAAACATACCTAAACATTGTAATCGCAACCAAACAAAGCTTTTAATGAGAAGTAGTTATGACTCCAAGATGTCTTTTTGGTTTCGAAGAGCATAAATTATAAGACAAGTAAGAGTACTAATATGTATTCATGAGCTATCGAATAATGACCCATTAGCAGAGTTCCTTATTACTCTGACCTTTCACTCATCTGGGTATAAAAATTCTATGACTAAACATTCCGTAGCTCTTCATCTCCGACTGCGCATATCGCAACTTACACCATGTAATGTGATTCGGTCGACAGCTACAAAATTGTGAAACTTGACTGAAGGTAAAATGCCACTCCTTTATGTCCATGTATATGTGAAATAAGAATGTATTTATATTTTAAGTTCATTAATTAGCGTGTGTTACGAGAACTCGCGAAGGTTATGCAATTATTGACAGTGGGCATGCAACCAGTGTTGGATTAGTGTCGTATTTATCATATACTGTTAGTACTCGCACATGCAGACAACGACGTGATAGTTCGCAATATGACCTAGGTTTATACTGTACGCGCACGTGAGAAATGTGATCAGAATATTTAATAATAACATATACGGACACAACGGTCGGCGTTGCAATTTAGATAAGTTCTATGTGTAAATATATAGGTACATACATAACTTTATTGGACTGCGGTGAATAAACCAACTAAGATCAAACTTGTAATGTACCTACTCTGAACACAGCTCGAAGGTGAAGTAGGCCGGAAACCACTCGGAGCAATAACTTATCAAGCTTATAACTTATAACACACGAATGTTTTAAAAATGAAAGTTTTGTGTGGATGCCAGAAGCAGTGTCTGATGTCACAAAAAGTGGTTATACCTAATTCATATGATGGATGTTACGTGTGCCTAATTAGTCCTATTTAGCCTTGTAGATATTAATTACCTACACATATATAACACAGTAGGATCATTAATGTCCTTGTGAAATAAGAAGACGGTTTCAAGGTGTTCTCACATTCGGGTTTATGTTTTAGTTTAAATGTACAGTTTGATGTGTGTAACAAATGGCAAGTTTAATGGAACAGATCCTTCTTTGACACTCTTCAATTAATATCGTCTTTAGTAGTTCTTTATCTACACAGTAACGATCATGGTATTGTTACACCAAAAAAAGGTTTTCTTATGAAACTGTCACTCTGGTAAAAACGAGTGATGGAGCAAAATTTTGTTCGAGATAAGTGACGAAAATAATCCATTACGTTAATGATAGGCCAAACCAGAACCACGCTTCGTGACGTGGTGCGCTGTTCCCGCGGGATTCGGCGGGACTTGGTTCATTTGTCATAGATACTTATCTATACCGCCCAATCTCTGCTGGGCTTGCCCGGGCGTCCATTTATTCTTTATGTTTATTGAAGTACTATTAGTCCCAAATCGGCCTGGGTCAACGAACATATTTTCATACTATCAAAAACAACCAAAAATGGTGATATATTTGTCGTAGCATCATTATCTATTAACTGATTACGACTAAACGTGAGGATAGGTACTCTAAAAGATGACTTTATCTAAAATTCTGAAAGTCAAAGAAGCACCTAAACGTAAACAAGCAGCTCTATTTTCGTTTACCTAATCTCCGGTATGGCGGCTTAACCCTTTATAGGGCTGTCAACTGATCGAAATGGTTTCGACACCTGTTCAGTTATATACATTCTAAGATATTTGTGTCACTAAGGAAGTGATCATGAGAAAAGAAAAGTGGGCTGTGCTGTGACAAGTTTGATATTTTAAATTACCGTAAACGAGTTCTCGTACCTCATGTTAATTGAAGCGGAGCACATAGAGGCATTTGAAAAGTCGGTCAAAAGTATTTAAAGCGCTATTAATTTTTTTAAATAGAATTCATCAACGAGCCTCTATTTTTTAAATATACTTTATATAAGAAAGTTATAAGACATAAGAATGTTCAGTCAAGCAATCAACTGAAAATTAATTTCATTCGTATACCTAGTTCGTTCTTGAAATTTACTGAAACAATAAAATGAACTCAAAAGTTATAATTTTATTCAAACGAAATAAGTTAATTACCTGCTTACCTTTAGCAGCAATCAGCCACAGTCCATATAAAATGAGGAGCCGAGGGTTAGTACTTAACTTTGTTCCACGCACACCTATCCCCGTAATAGGTCTGATGAGTTAGAGACACCGTGTGTTTTTAGACGGTTCGACTCTGATATTATCAATTGGTTGTGATAGGTTGGTATCTTAATGATATATTTGCTATTATTTTAACTTGGCTATCTTTCCACCAGAACATTGAATATTGGAAGATGGTTGGTACATTACTAGATTTAGATAAGGTGAGACCACCAAATACTTAATTATCCGAGTATCAATACCGGTTCCATTTAAAGCTTGCACTTTACGGCTCGGAACTCCGCTTTCTATTTTTCTTTTTTATGATTTAGTTAATTTTCACTTTTTCGGAAACGACGAATTTTACCCAAAGTTTGCCCTTAGTGGGAAAACTGGGATAAGCGCTCGAACGAAGAAGATTCTAAATCTACGAAGCTATACGGCATGACATTGATTAAACACGTTTGCTTTACGATTGGCTACACAGCGAATAGTTAATCTACTCATACATAATAATTGGTTTTAAACTTTTGCGACTTCCTACATAAATTAGATTTAAAACCGAATTTAATCGCAATTCGCAGTGATTCGGTGCAATTTAATCGTCACATCAATGCACCGGGGAATAAAAGCTGGCGTTCGTTTAAAATACCTCCGTGAAGCTTCGATTTAAATCGATACAAATCGAGACTTCGCGTTAATTAAAATAGATAAAAAGGTGGATATACTAGTAGACTAGCGTTTCCCAAATGATGGGTCGCCAGGTAGCGGGTAAAGAAAACAAATTACTGGGTCGCAGCATTGTTATTGTGTAAAACAATACTATGAATATAAGTAAGTACCTACTATAAGTGTGTAAATAGCAGCGTTTCTCAAATTTTACTATACTTTGACGGTTCTCTATCGGATGGGGTTAGGCACCAGTGCCTAAGGTTAAAACTTGTGGAAGGTCAACACATGTTTTTAATCCCACTCGAGCGTATCAAGGATACATAAGTAATAAATTTTTTGATCATAAGAAATTTTAATAGTCTAGCACTGGTCTTAGGAATTTCCTTGAGTGATATTTATAAATACTGACTAGTAAATGAATAATATCAGCAACCCTATTCCAGCTAGAGTGAACGCCTGTGGCGGTGTGTAGGTCGTGAATGGCGGAAGGAGAGAGCACAGTCGAGCCTCTACTTACGAATGAAGACGCTCCTATTCTTGCATGACTCTACTATTTTATCATAACAGCGGCTTCATTGCAATCGCGCTGAATGTCAAATGGTGCGCGAAATCTCTTGATATACGTTCCGCTCGAAATTATCTATTCTTGAGCAACTACTTTCGCACGCGGCTGCGCTCGCGCATTGATATTTTGCAATACGTCGAACTTGCTTATCCTACCAATATTATAAATGTTTGTGAAGATATTTGTAAGTTTGGATGTTGAATGACTGAACGGATCTGCTACTTTTATCCCTGAAATAGGTTCTTAGGGTAACGGAAACAGAATGCCAGGCGTGCATAGCCGAGGGCGGCTGAAAAAAAAAAGGAAAAATCTATAATTTTTAAAAGTAAATTCAAGTCAGTTTACCACTGGGATATGACTAATTACTTTCATATGTATAAGTAGGTATTTAAGATTCACGCTGTATAACAACTACCAGGTATAATCGACTATGGTCACGGGTGCTGGGCTTTCATGGCTAACCAACAAAGTGGAATAAATAATAGAATAATAATCTGTAAAAACTAAATCAATTGTACAACCTTCTTTTTTACAAACCTGCATAAAAAACTGCCTACGTCATGCTCTATTTAAGGCACTAAAATGAATAAATCTGTATTATGATTTTCATGTTACGACACAGTGCAGGCAATTATTATGAGCTTTGGTTACAGAGGTTTTTATTAAAGTACAGATAAATTCTATTTTTCGGGTGTCTCAAACCAAACCAAGTATAGAAAAATATACTAAGATACTATTTTTGCAAATAGTTACATATTATAAATAGAAATACCAGACAGAGAGACCAATACACCTTATACACTATTGCAACTGCGATAATCGAACTCGTGACTTCTGACCTAGCTAGTTGAAAGCTGTACCACTACGACACAGAGATCGTGGCTACTTCTTACTCTCTTTTATGATAACTGTTGCATTGGAAGTCAAATTTGGGCACCTTATGACTTATGAGGGTAACATACTCACTTTGTGAACAAACTCTCTTCAAATTAAAGATAAAAAAAAATTGGGCAAAGCAGTTTAATTATGTATTTGTCGGTCGTTCATAATTATGGAACTGATTTGTCCCAAAATGTGCAGAACTTCGTAAATCTCATTTAGGCTACGACGATAGCGGCGACACGGGATAAAAAAAACTTTAGTTTGTGACTAAAAACAATTGGCAAGTGATTTTCCCGTGAATAAAAGTGAGCGTAGTTGTACTTCTGCTGGTGAAAAGAGCCTCCATAGCTCTTTGGGGATGGGGTAGATCAATATGGAGTTATCGCTGCTGCAGATCTTCCTATCCCTAAACAGTTTTGCGATGGTTTATTGGCAACTAGGCCTTTGCTTGTTTTGCTACCTTAATAGTAAAAAGTGTATTTGTATTATATTCGACATTCTCTAATCATTCTGCTCTCTCGACGAGTTGAATTTAAAATATGCATGTCGTGACATTCATGCATACGTATAATTGGATAATAGGTATAATTAATTCTACAATAGAACAATGTTTTAAAATAACTAAAGGAAAGTTAAGATTTTTTTTGACGATATTTAATTGTCTTCGTATAAGCATCGATTAGTTCATTTACATATTGTTAATCGTTGTTGTTGAGCACGAAAAAAACATACCTATCTAATTGCCAAAAAGATTATTATTCAATTTTGTGTGATCTTGAGACTCATTTGTTGTGTCAATATTATGACTTAGACTTAGTTTAGATCCTTCGTGGAAACCTCAAGTTCCTTGAAGAGATTGGTATTTACTCAAACATGGGTTGGTGCGCTCGGTAAACAATGGACTACGCAAATAAACGTAATGTAAATACGACTATATGCTTCAAATCTGTTTTGTGTATCACGCTGGTAACGAAACCTTTTGTGTGTGGGACACAAAATTTAACAACATTGAATTGTATACTGCCCCAAACACTACGGGGAGTGTCAAACCCCTAGAGAGCTCACTTTATATTGTGTCTGAATTACATAATGGTCACGATTTTGCGGTAATTGACATTTGCTATAAATTTTATCCACAATATAATCTGCGCAGCTGTTTATGTCCTCACGATCTTTATTGTGATAAAGAAAACTGTCTGTAAGATACTAAACCCCATTGCGTTATCTTCAATTCGTGAATTTGTATCGGATTCAAAATTTGTAAGAAATAGTCTAATCCTGGCTTGGCATAGGAAAATTTCGTATGTTATTTCCTTAAGAGTGTAACTTGCAAAAATCCGTTTTTTACAGGGTTTATTTCATACTGTAAACTGCATAAATATCAAGTTTGTAACCACAACGGCAGTTAGTCCGACAAGCAAGTAAGTAGGTATTTAAGTACGCATGTATCAAACATTATTTTTTTAATTCTGTGATTCTAAAAAATAAGATGCTGAATTCAACTGCAATTCGAACTTGAAGCGATGACAATTTTATTATAAGTAAAACTTTCAATGGCTGCGGTGATGTAAGAAGTTAAACTTCATAAGACTGCTTATCAGAATACATCAAGACACCAATCACTTCACCGTTGTAGGACAAATGAAGTTCAAGAAATGAAGCTAGGATCCTTCCTTTGAGTGAGGAAAAAATATGGATTTTGTTAAATGAACGAACTAATATTTGGCACAGAGATAGATTATTCCTGAAGTGCTACTTTTTATCCCGGGAATAGGTTCTCGTCAGTTGTGGGAAAGGTATCAATATTTCACACGCAATACCTACCTAAAATGTATAAGTATTATAGTTATCAGTAGGATATCTATGATTGAATTTTACAAAGGAAAGAATAGAACATTCTGTACCTAGATAAAATTTCCATTAAGGCAAGATTTCCATGTATCTGTAGGTTAGCAGGTACCTACGAGTACACATGTGTTACAACAATCAATTCGGAATGGGACTGTCACACGCCCTTTTGTTTAAGCATTGCGTGTCAACTTGTAAGACTTTTGAGTAGGGTATGCAAAGACAAAAAGTACATTAATTACTTTTATGAATATTAATATCATTTTATTATCATAAAAGCTCTTTAATGTAGGTACTTACACAACAAATTATATGCAGCACATTGTAGTATATCATCGGGTGAGTACCTACATGTAGGAGGGGTCTTACACATAACTACTCACCCAATTTAAATTCAGGAATATAAATAAATAAATAAAGTGTCAAACACTATAAACAATAAAGGTACAAACACCTATTAATCAAAACTAATAAACCTACGTGAACCCCGGGCTAAAATGTGAAAACTTTGGACGCGACTTGTAAATCGTAATGAGGATGATGATGAAATTATAATTTCAATTGAGGAACATTTAGATTCCGCGGCCAAGTTGACGAATAACTCGACTTTATCAAGGCAATGCGAGTACAATCTGTGGTTTTACCGCCGAGTGAGAACTCTTCAAGAGGTGTAAAACCTGTGCTGAGTTACTGGCGAAAGCATCGGCAGTACCATACATCCAAAAAAAAAACTCTTCAAGAGGTACTTAAACGAATACAAGTAGGTAGATAGTGTAATTATTCCGTTAGTGATCCACGTAGAATTAGTAAATATAATTAACTGACTATCTGAAGAAATAAAGTTTGATAAATAAAAATAATATTAACTTTGCTTGCATATTTTTCTGTAGACAGTATAAAAATTGACACATTTTATTGAAATGGCCGCCACCGTAATCCACTTCATACTTACGCGTAGTAAAGTCTTATTAGCTGTATCCAAAAGTTTATGTATGATCCCCTGATCTCTAATTCCAATTTGGCTGATATGATATAAAGAAAGAATGTCGTCATAGAAAATTATTACCCCTGACTACATAGGTACAATAACCTAGTGTTCTGCACGAATAGATGCAAATGGATCAGTAAAAGAGCAAATTATCGGGAAACAATCGAGGAGTGATGTAGTGCCGGTGACTCATAAACTTAAGTGTACTGACTCATGGACGGCGCCAACAGATATTCTGGGAATAGCAAATAACCTTGACAATCACAAGTAGATTGTTCACCGACCCATGTCTTGACTGAGTGAATGTGCTCTAATTTTCCTTGAGAATCTGATACTTGTTGATATTTTGTGATAATAAACTTGTAGAACTTCAGACATGGCGAGTTGCTGAAGATTGGCTCGAGATGTATACAATAAGTAACTTTGATTGTATCGCTATGTGACTTAGGTACTGTATGTAATTCAGAACTTTCATACATTTTGTAGGCACCTTATTTCTGACCCTATAAATTGAGTCCATTGTATGTATGTCGCGGGCAATCTCAACGTTATAATCATCAATATTTACTGAGTAGTGCGGGTGGGTTCCAATCGCGAGGTTCGGTATCGTATCGCTGTTCATGAGGGGATCGAATGCGTCGGTTGTTTGATTCCATCGTATAAAGATAAATGGCTCCAGTGCGGGCAAGAAGGGTGTGCGGGAATATGAGAGAGCGGGGGCACGGGGGCATGAGGCTAATTGGCTGTCAGCTATGAGTTCTTTAGAGGCTATACCTATGGGTGTTACGTGGGAGTATATCAATAAAAGATAGCGTACCTTGTCACGTTTATTAGCATTTACACACATATGTCTTGTATGGCTTGTCTCTTATTATTAGAACACTTGATATTAACTTAGAACATCTATAAGTGAGCGAGTCATATGCGGCTGACTGTAGCAAGCTCGCTATATGAACTGGTGTTTCCAGCGCGGGCGCGCTATCGCCGCGCCGCTCCGGTGAGGAATGGAATTTGCTGACATCGCGTCTGCGACGCGGTGCCGCTACAGTATTCCCCCCTTATTTTAAAAATTTTACAAAAAATTTAGAAGAAAAAAAAATATCTATAACTACAAAAGTTTCATCAAAAACAGTACATCATTAAAAAGTTCTTAAACTATACATCGCTTATGGTCTCAGTGCGATTCTTGCTGACTTGCACTCTCGGGCGCCGCGCGTTTGCATAACGCATCCGGTGTCGCCACACTGCGCCGCGTTTCAGCCGAACCGCTCCCACGCTGCTGTCTGATGCATGAGTCATCAAGGCTAACGGGGAGTCTGGTAATTGGTGTGCTAGTCGTCGCGTGCTTTCTGGTTCTCATATTCAGGTTCGCCTCCTGTAGCTGCCTGACTGTTTCTCCATATGCTACGGATTCTATGACCTTGTCCGCTGTTTCCTAAGGTACTAAGGTCCTTCGTCTCCGTAGCTGCCGATGGGTTTCGTATTCATCTCGCCACGTGCAATGTCACATTATTTTCGACCGCCTCTGGTCTCCTAGTCTGTGTACCTCTTGCTGCTTGGTCCTCGCGTAGATTTCGCACAATCGCTTTTTATTTTGCGTAGGGTGCTTGTCTGTTTGCGGGGGTCTGTCTCTGGTACCTTGATTCGTACGACGCGTGCGGGCTTAATACTGCTTCAGCCTGGGTGAACACAGCTCGGGCGTAGCCGCGATGCTCGTGATCACCTGCTCTTCCGATTTCACACTAGCCGCACTGCCGTCGTTTGCCATTGTTACGCTAATGTTCACAAAGTTCGATAATTTTCACTAAAGCTCACACACGAGGTTATAGGTTATATAACCTATAAACCTACGACTCCCACGTTCACGTTCGGGGTCACCACTTTAGAGGCTATACCTATGGGTGTTACGTGGGAGTATATCAATAAAAGATAGCGTACCTTGTCACGTTTATTAGCATTTACACACATATGTCTTGTATGGCTTGTCTCTTATTATTAGAACACTTGATATTAACTTAGAACATCTATAAGTGAGCGAGTCATATGCGGCTGACTGTAGCAAGCTCGCTATATGAACTGGTGTTTCCAGCGCGGGCGCGCTATCGCCGCGCCGCTCCGGTGAGGAATGGAATTTGCTGACATCGCGTCTGCGACGCGGTGCCGCTACAAGTTCTGTTGTTGTCGGCTCTCGCTACTCACTGAGCGGCATAGATGGAGATGGTTTATGACATCGGCCATCGTGACATTAGACATACCTACACGGTGAAAGCAAAACAATGACACCTAATTGTCTCGGTTAGGGAATAGCTAGAGCACGCATCGTACATAGCTATATGCATATGTAGATATAATTATGTAGTATCAACACCCAACCACGAGTTGGGTACGCGATAATCAGATTAACACTGTCGGCCGTCTTATTAAGTAACAGGTAGGTCGTACCTACTTGGCATCTTCGGTTCTATTTAGTATGTTTTATGTTTTTCTACCTGCCAGTTTTATGTTCCGGGGAAGGTAGTAAAAACATTGATACAATTTGAACTTTTTTTAGTATTACGAGTATATTTTATTGTATCACACTTACCTACTATTTTATAACTGATTTTTTATTACTTAGTAGATACACTATTCTTGACGGTTTGGAGCTTCCATAGTTATATATTTAGTGAGTGTACTTGTAGATGTAGGTATATTTGAAGTTGAAATACACGTTGAAAAAATGTGCTCAGATGTTAAAAAGGACATTGCTACACTGGTCGTTTCGGCAAACTGTTGCCGTTTATATTTTTTCGTTTAGGTAAGGGATCCTTAGCAATTTACACCAAATCGAATCAATAGAGTCGGATAAAACATATAAATAACACTTTATATTGTACTATTTGCAGCCCGTGGTTTCACCCATATGGAATTTTGTTCCAGTGCCTACTTCCCTTGGAAACCTAATTCATGAATAAAAAGTAGTAGGTATCTATTGTGTTATTACTACAATCTATGCCTTTACTAAATTTCAGATAGATCAATTCAGCCCTTAGAGCGTAATTAAGTAACAAATATCCAAATACAAACATCACACAACATCTCCACAAAATTTCACATTTATGATATTAGTTGGATAGTTGGAATAAACTGTAGTAAAGTATTAACTAATCAACATTTACAATAGACGAGAAATTATGAAGAGACTAAGGTGGAAGGATTTGTTGCACCGCAGACACGGTCACCTCACCTACTACTCGTTGTGGCCAGGTGTAGCTCTCATTAGCATTAAAATTGATTAACGGGAAAGCCCGGGCTTTTATGTACTCACCAAACCTGTATCTGCCTAATAAACTTGAACTCGAAGTCAGCAACGTGTTACAAAATCCTGTATCATTTGATTAGAAGAATATTATTTAGTATGTAACTGTATTCTCCACTAAAATTGATCTTCGCTTTGCTGTTTTCTTGTCGTTTTGTAACTAATAAATATAATAAATGCAAGGTTCATCGAGTCCATTCGCCAAGGTTTAGTAAACAACTCATACAGAACGACAACAAAGCATCTTCCATTTTCGCATGGTTCGCCATGGTTGGTAGGTAAGTACTGTTTAATGAGTTTAATAATGATTACTTTATTGTTTTGCATCCAAGCGCTAATCCCGATTGTATTCACAGCTTCCACTTTTACTCGGGTCCGCTTTCCTACTCCTCCTACCCATAGTTTTGTTTGTTTTATCTTTTAAGGTAGCGACTTCCATCTGACCACCCGACCTCGAGAGGAAAGCCTCATCCGTCAATCAGCAGTTGCGCCGACTTGCAGATGAGTTTGACTTAGGGCCTTAAATTTTAGAAGGGACTTCATACAACCGGGATAGTCTAACGTCGTTACTTGATCTGTTTAGCTTTAGCTGTTTTCATTAATCCATTAACATGAAAAGCAAATGGGTTTTCTTTTGTGTTACTGAATCCTTATTTCCTATTAACTGGCACACATTTAGTGGTTTATAAAAAAGGAAAAAACGCTATTTCGCATTCACGACCGCAGCAGAACAGAGGCTCACATAAATCTGCAGAGACATACAGCGGGTGCGGAGACTCCCGGACAAAGTAATGAACTAATTACATTAGTCTCAGGATGGTCGCAAGAGATGCGGCTGAAATGGCTAAGCTGATCGCCTATTAACTGTGTGATACTCTACGAATAACGATGATTGTGCAATAACAGTTCCCCCGAATTACGTATACTCCTCAAACACTAATTGTACGTAGATACAATTTTAAGTATATGTACATTTTTTGTATAATTTGTAAACCTACTTACTAAGGTAGCAGGAAAGCGTACCTACTCTTATGGATAGCACAAAGCTTGCAAAACAATATGTATAGTTAGCATGCTCGTTGCTGATTGCAGAGAAGATGAAGGGAAAGAGAAGGAGAAAAGAAAAAGAAAAGAAAGGAAGAAGGGCTTTCGGCAACTTCAGCAAGCGTATGAATACAGTATAGGTACGTATGGAGGACAGGGATGTAACGGTTACTACCTCAAAAACTACTCTTTCCTACAGAGTGAATCTGTTATTTCAGCGAAAAAATCATAACTTCATCTAATATCATCCGAAAGGGTTACCTAATTAGTACACCAACCATATTTTTTATATAAAAATAACTTTATAATAAGTAAAGTTGTAATTAACGAATGTCCTTAAGCAAGTCGCAAGTACCTATTACTTTTGCTTCCCTAATATCTCTCTAAGAAGAAATGATGACACCATTTTGAACCTAGTTATTCATTAGAGCATACATTTTTTCTTATACCGTAAGCAATTACATTATCAGCTTCAGCAATTAGGTACCCACAGCGCACGTGATTCTATACTGTCTTAAAATGACAGATACAAATGATTTTTTGACCCCAATTTTAGGCAATCGTCTAAATCGTTTGTAAATTCGTCTTGAGTCATTCGGTTATTAACGCGCACACCAATTAATTTATCATCGCGATTGCGGTTTTAAAATTATTTACAGAAAATAGTTAGGTAATGACGGCAGTTGAGAACAATAAAACGTTCATTAAACTGGAAAATCTACGGACGATTAACTGTGATTAATTTTGAAATTGTGCATATTGGCGGTACAGTCGCGATTAGGGTTACCATTTAGGAATTTGATAAGTCCTGACAAAAAGCCGGACATTGCGATAAAAATCCGGACACTTCTATGCAGCTGCAAGGGGGGGGGGGGAGGGGGGGTTGGTAGGATGCGAGGTTAAAAAAACCTCAGACCACAATTAAGGTACAGGTACTTAACTACAAAAATAGTCTCCATGGTTTTTTCCTAAGAGTTACTATTCCTGAAATATCGCGATTCTAACAGTTGTTTTTACTAACTAGTTGTTAAAAGTACCGAACGGATTTTGGTGCGCTTTTTAGGGTTCCGTAGCCAAATGGCAAAAACGGAACCCCTATAGATTCGTCATGTCTGTCTGTCTGCCTGTCCGTCTGTATGTCACAGCCACTTTTCTCCGAAATTATAAGGCCCATGCTGTTAAAACTTGGTGAGTTGTAATTGGTTAAATAGAACCAGAGATACCAAAAACTACCTAAAAACGAAGCGGGCGAAGTCACGGGTATAAGCTTGTATAAAAAATAGCCTATATGTTGCCCAGAAGTATGAACTATAAGCGTACCAAGTTTGATCAAAATCCCTCCAGTAGTTTCTGATTCATGCGTGCACATACAGATAGATAAAAAGACAAACAATTTACTGATTTTATTTTTTGCATTAGTATCGATCACCAATCATCCCCCAATAATAATCATGTAGATATATTCAATGTACAGAATTGACCTTTCTACGGATTTATTATACCTAAGTATAGAAGAAGATATATAATATACCATCTAATTTAAAAAATCCGGACAAAGTCCGGACAAGTGCCTAAAAGTCCGGACAAGTGCCTAAAAGTCCGGACATGTCCGGATTAATCCGGACGGATGGTAACCCTAGTCGCGATTGATTTGATGCAGAACTTCATGGGCCACCACAAGTTGCGGAAGTCAAAGCGTCCGTTAGGCCTGGTTCAGGAATAGATGTTCTTGCGGCTTAATCTTGTGATTTGCGACCGCATACCTAACCACTATCGTGATGTTGACTGCTTTTGCTAAAGATCTTCAAAGATGTACCTACATGTTATGAATGGTACGTGTACATTTTCTAACATACAAAATACCTTTACATATACCTACATTTATGTAGGTATACATGTATCCAGATGTACCTAATTATGGAATTTTGCACTTACAAAACATCACAGTATACCTATTTCCAAGACTTCTAGTATCGTTATTATTTTGTTCATATTATGATGTAAATTTAATTTTACCACTGCTAGCGTTCTAATTACAGAAATCATAAAAGTTCGCATCGGTGTGTAATATTAGTGATGTAATTTACCTAAAGATGTATCCTATCCTACTAATATTATAAACGCGAAAGTTTGTAAGAATGTATGTCTGGATGTCTGGATGTCTGGATGTATGTTTGTTACTCTGCCACACAAAAACGGCTTGATGGATCTGGCTAAAATTTGGTACAGAGATAGATTATAGTCTAGAATAACATATAGGCTACTTTTTATACAAGCTAATACCGCGGCTCCGCTCGCAAAGTCGATCGGTCGGGATTTCTATATATATCTTTGTTACTCTTTCACGTAAAAACGGCTGAATAGATCTGACTGAAATTTGGTAGCGAGATAGATTAAAGTGTGGAATAACATATAGGCTACTTTTTATACAAGCTAATACCCGCGACTCCGCTCACGGAGTCGATCAGTCGACCCATGGAGTAGATCAGTCGGGATGTCTAGATGTATGTTTGTTACTCTTTCACGCAAAAACGGCTGAATAGATCAGGTTGAAATTTGGCACTGAGATAGATTATAGTCTGGAATAAAATATAGGCTACTTTTTATACAAGCTAATACCGCGGCTCCGCTCGCAAAGTCGATCGGTCGGGATGTCCAAATATTATGTTTGTTGCTATTTCACGTAAAAACGGCTGAATGGATCTGGCTGAAATTTGGTACAGAGATAGATTATAGTCTGGAGTAATATATACGCTACTTTTTATACAAACTAATACACGCGGCTCTGCCCGAGGGAGTCGATTGGTTGGTAATCGTTTTTGGTCATATCCCCGGTTCTACTTAACCAAATGCAATCAAACATACGGCAGATTTTATGTAAAACCAAGACCTTTCTAATGAAAAGGCGACATCAAAATTTGTTCAGCAGTTTTTGCGTCCATCACGAACAAACAGACAAGGATTGCAAAAAATAGATATTTGTGGTCAACATAACCAAGTCTTTTTTTTTTCAAATATCGATTATTACAACTAAAAGTACTGTTATAAAGGGATATATGTCCACACTGTCGCCTTAGGTGAACCCTGTAAAGATGGTGTAAGGTGTAACCAATAAATAAAGAAAAAAAACTTTTGGTCATTTCTCCAAATTTTAGGTCTGACCAAGAAAACCGCACTAAAATCCGTTTAGTACTTTTTATCCGAAAGGTTTTGGCTAGACGAGTGGAGACCAGTGGAGTGGAGGGTGGAGCGGAGTGGGAGTAGTTTGGAGAGTGGAGTGGGGAGTGGTGTGGAGAGTGGAGTGGAAAGTGGAGTGGAGAGTGGAGTGGAGTGGAGATTGAAGTGGAGAGTGGAATGTAGGGTGGAGTCGGGAGAGGGGATTGGACAGTAGAGTGGAGGTGGAGAGTGGAGTGGAGAGTGGAGTGAACAGTGGAGTGGGGTATAGAGTGGAGAGTGGAGTGAACAGCGGAGTGGAAAGTCGAGTGGAGAGCCGTTTCATTCAAATAGACTTGGCGGCAATACCGAATTCCACGCGGGCGAAGCCGCGGGCGGAAGCTAGTGTACATATAAGCTGAAAAGTTACTGAGCACTAACAAATTTATAAACGACCTTTTTTAATGGTTTTTGATCGGAAAAAGTGAACATACAGGACGGGACGCGGGAAAATCATTATGAATAGTTAGCATACTAATTGCTTTAAAATTTCATCGAACTTTAGAATCTTCAAACGACAATTTTCGCTCTCCAATATTACTCAATTTATTGTTTACGTTATACCGAACGAATATTCTAATTTATCCCTGAAAATTATCATGTACAAAAATTAATAAAAAGAAATTAGAATTAATTCGTCAGAAGATATGAAAAATAAACTGAGCAATTATGTGCCTTTAAACGCACTTTTCAAATACATAATATTTAGATGAAATCGACAATATGGCGGCATAATGCTTTTTTGCACTGAGGGTCCGCTCGTTCAAAAATTCATTTTATGTTGGCATACACAGTGATTCGTCGGGAATTATCAATTAACGATTCGCAAAGTTTTTTGCAGAACACCATAGCGTGTTTTTTTCAAAATGTCCTTCAAAATCATGTTTTGAACGAAGTAGAATAATAATGTAGAATAATTTATCTTTAGTGGTGAGTGGGTTTATTTTTTTACAGCGGCTAGCTGGTGTTGAGTCGAGTGGTCTTTTTTGAACGTAATCAATTTTAGATTTGGAGTGGAGTCGTGACTTGAACGCGTGAACAGTGAAGTTGTAAGCTTCCGTGCAATGGCTCTGTAACTGATTCAAGAAGCTGCAAATGAAGGCAAGATGGAGACGTAAACTGTAAACAAATAAGTAAAACTGCTTTAAAGTGATGCAGTTTGGCGTAATTCTTACAATTATATAATGCAAGAAATTCAGAATGTAGAGAAAGTCAATGATTTTATATAAAACGTAGGTATAATACATAGGTACTGAGAAGTTAGTGCTACTTTTCTAGAGACCCAGAGATATGATACGAGTGAAGTATACATAATAATTAAATGAATACCTATTTAAATTATAATTATGAATATTTAAATTATTATATAATAATGTATCTTTATTATTTCACTTTTATCTTCTGTATAACTTAGAAAGATAATAGTAAAATCTTGAAGGCTATATTCAGTAGGTATTAATAGTCTTCAAAATTTTATTATTATCTTAGGTACTTAGAATTTTTAATTAACCAAAAATGTAAAATCTAGTTGTAGTAAGGCGATGGTAGCTTAATGAATAAGGGCGCGGCCTCTTCTCAGAGGTATCGAGTTCGAATCCGGCCGGACAGTACCTACCAATGTGAATTTCACTTTGTGGATTTTACATGTGGTTATCACATAATTTACTGATCTGCTGATGGTGAAGGAAAAACTTCGTGAGGAAACACACGCGTCCTAGAAGAAATACTAAGGAGAAGTCCGATCAAGCAACCCGCATTAGGCCAGCGTGTGTGGATTAAGTTCTAAATCCTCTCAGCTCTCTCGTTAGAGGAGAGAAGACCCGTGCCCAGAAGTGGGACATAAATGGGTTGCTATCATGTAATCTCTAGTACCAAATTCAATTTACTCGTGCGTGGGTGTTTATGCACCTACTTACACCTCGCTTGGGTTCTGAGTTGTTAAGATAGAGGATGCCTAAAATTCCTGGTAGGCAAAAATTTATGAAATAATCGAGTAAGTTCTTTTTTATTCTTCACAGTATCATATCGTCTTCGTATTTTCTTGCAACTTCTAACCAATTCTGTTCTCCTTGATTGTGACACTATGCTCCCGAGGTATACAAATTTGGATACTGAAACACTTCCTTTATTTAATCACCCGCTCTAGTTTTAGTGTATGTGGTATTCCGTACATTTATTTTCAGACTAACATATGCTGTTACCTTCGTGGGAGGTAATTGAGCAATAATTTAAAATTAATGTCATAGATATTAATGTAGTCTAGTTAGACTTTGTTTGTAGGTATGTATGTGATATAATGCTTATATTCGTATGAAATATTTCAATAAAACATGAAGCAATTGTTCATCAATTTTATTATTTTTAGTTGTATGTTTAGTTTTTCATAGTACATATACACTCACACCATGCCAAGTCCTCTAAGTTACTTGTTACTGGGCATTTTCTGACAGAAAACTCAATAAAACTTGTAGCTCAGCGGCTACCACTGCACCACTAAGGCAGGCAATCAGACTGGTTGTTATGTAAGATATTAATGTGAAATTGTAATAACTGGAATGAATTAATAACATAATAGCAACCGTACTAATAACATAGATTTCCGGCCGCAACACTTATTACGGTTGTGTGTTAGTAAAGTCATTATGTAGCTTGACTAAAAATGGCTTGACTCTACCATTTGCATACCTACAAAGAAACAAAACCGAAACGTCACTATTTATTACAAAAACGTTCCAAAAGCTGCGAAACGGGAAGAAAATTTCAGTTGGAATATCCAGTTGAGTAAAGACCCGGACAAATTGTCGCCGTGGCTTTTGCGGACTGCAGAGGATCTGTGAGGATTGTTATTGATGTGAGGAGCGTCGCCGAAGCGAGCCGGACGGAGCCCGCCAGCCCTCCCTATCAGATAGTCTTCATTATAGGCGATCATGCGTGCCGAATACACAGTGCTGAAAGCGGAAAAATCATGTAATATACTTGAACCACTCAGACTTAATGTATATGAATTGCTGCAATTCATTGCGTATTACTGTTTTATCCAATAATACTTTTACTGTGTGGCCGCATCACATCCGTGAATCAATATACACATTTATTTCCTGTCGATTTTCGAATTGAGACTGTGAAGTGATTCAACAGAATTCGAATATGTATGTTTATAACTGTTATAAAAATACGTGTATAATATCCGTGCTCCGTGGTAACTGCAGGCAATGCATTCTCGGATTGCTTGTAATCCAATGACGCAAGTGATAGCTGTATATATTTGTGTGTGTAGTTAACGGTGCAACAAAGTAACATGTGGTTAGAAATTGGTTATGTGGTTTACTAATAAGAATTCACTCACATAACTTTCCATAATCGATTTTATGCAAAGTTATATAAACGTTTCTAATTTACTCGTATATTGCCAGTTTCATTCATTTCCAGTCCGAACATCCGATGAATAAATGAACAATAGAATGCTCGCTCAATGGCATTTCTCTCTAAATATTCTAGATTAGATTTACTCGGTAGGTATGCTAGACCACCTAGGTGATACTCCTAGCGATAAGTGAACAATCTTAAGAAGATGATCAATGAATATGGAATGGGCCCTGTTACTTATCGTCCCTTTGATGCTAATATTAATAAAGGAAGAAATAATAGAAGTTTAAACACGTTCCCAAAGAAGGTATGTGTGAGCACAACAAGTTTAGCAGCAGACTGAGGCACACAAACAACGATTACAACAGCTCAATTATCACGAATAATCCATAGTTTCATTTCATAAACTTATAAATTCAAACATTTTGGTAGGTATATTTTATATTATATTTATATTTATTATGTCAAACAATTAAAAAGTGCATTAAGGCTTAAGTGCAACAATTCACTTGAATAAAATGGGTGGCAGAAGTTAAACGTCTATACTTATTTACATTACATATATAATATATATTTAGCTACTATTTCTTTTTCTGCAGAATTGAAATTATTATATAGGTAGTCTAATAATTTTAGAACTTTATAGGGCCGTGTGAAGTAACAGACTAATATTCATCAATCAGATAAGTTTGTCGGTGTTTCACGTTGCGTGTTTATAATAGCGATCAGTATTAGCTATGGCGTCATAAATTACGTTCATCGTAGATAGTTATTTTAATTAAATCTCTTCGTATTTTTTTTATACTACGTAGGAGGCAGACAAGCTCACGGCCCACCTGATGGGAAGCGATGACCGTGGCCTATGGACGTGTGCAAGACTAAGGGTATCATACACGCGCTGCCTACCCTAAAGAAAAGGAGGGAGGGGTGGGTAGGGGTGGAGTATTATTCTCACGTTATGAACCTACTGTATAAATTTTAAGGAATACTATTTATATTGGTTTAGAAAATTTTCTATTGCAGAAAATTTATTACTTGACTCCTTAAAGGGTGACATTTCCAAAAATTCTTTCTTAGTGGACACTTGCAACACAAAAGCCATTTACACCAAAAACTTTAGGCGGCTTTTGAAGCTTTTTTTTGTTTGAAAGGTCTTGTTCGGACTTAAAGTTTTAGGCATGTTTGATCAAAATCGGTTCAGTAGAACCGGAGACAGTCAAAAAACGTGAAATCCATCGCCCACGTGGGCAGAGCCGCGGGCGTAGGCTAGTTCTCGTATGTTACATATTTACTATTACGTATGTAAATTGAATGTAAATTTATGAATTATTTTTTGTATTATTTTGTAAAAATACTCGATTCCGTTATACAGCGTGCTAGAGATACATACGTGCATTTGTTGTAAGTATTCGTTATGTTTTGAGTTAGGTAACTTTGTAACACAGAGTAATCTGTCACACCTGTGCAAGCTTACGCATGCGTTAGAAATTGTATGAGTTTATGTGAAGTGAATGTGTATCATTTACATGGAATTCTGTAGGATGATAAATTTTAATTACTATGAATAAGAACATTGAACAATTTGCAACGGCACAGCGTACCTATAGGTTGGTGTAATGTTTTATGGGCTGATAAGTAAAGGTTGATCGCACACTTAGAACTTACCTACCATTTTTTATTTTTAAGTATTTTTCTATTTGTCAATAAGAAAACGTTTGAAATTGGTTGGTTTGCTTATTTAGGCCTGTATGGCAGCGAATGTCCAACGAACCCTGGAGGAAAGCCTGCACCAGAGACTCGTACGTCAATCAATAAGTTAATTGCAGGTGAGGTTGTCTTGAACCCCGAAGATCTTAGTGGGACTTCAAACATTTATGTAGAAATAACTGGATGGATATTATAAATACCTACGTGTATGTCTTACAATGTGAATACAAACAGCGTACACAAGTAATCGTTTGAGTAAATACTAAAGTGCATCAAACAATTTGTCAAAGGCTGAATATACTCGTAATACTTATTTTTTAATATTTTAAATATTTCCATATAAATATACTCGTACCTATACCTTGTCTAATTTAGGATGATAATTTTGACAGCTCCAAGTAGGGTACCCCATATTATAGTATAATCGAAAATTAATCTTTCGTATAAAATAACATTTATATGGAATCGATAATTACTATACAAAAACAAAAAAACACTTATTGCTGTGTTCTGATTTCTTGCAAGTCGCTTCACTACGGCAAGTTGTGTGCGGTAGGTACCTGTCTATGTGCTACGATAATTATTTTATTATCTTGTTTATAAAAATATGATACTTCATAGACGTGAACTGTCAAAATTATCATCCTAAATTAGACAAGGTATAGTCAGTCAACGTTGGTTATTGCTAACTGCGTAATAACTTGTCGAATGTAGAACCTAGGACAGGTTTACCAGATCAATATATATGGCACACGAACCAGTCATAGTCGTAAACAGTTTTTATGAGTCTTCGTCTTCGTACACTGACCCTGTCATGCTTAATAATATTATAAGTAGTATTTTTATTAAGTGGTAATTTTTATTAACATTATTTTCATGTGTTCAAAAAATTTACAGTTCATGATAAAAAATACCTACTTCAAACATTTTAAATACTATACCAATGAAAAGACTTAGAGAACAAGGGTTAGGCATGCCCATTGCCCACTGCCTACCAAAGATGTGCAATATTTTTCAAATCTAACATGGAATAAATTGAAACATAATTATAACTTAAATATTTTACTTACTGACATTGTAATTGTCTTAAGTATTGAAATGAGACATAATATTCAATGAATGATGAATTAACCAATGTACCTATTTTGGCCATAATTTTACAAGTTCGATTTATATTTTTTATTTAACCTATTTTGTCCCATAGCTGAAGAAAGGCCTCTTAAAAAATTTTCTACCTCGTTCTCTCCTTTTCCGTATTCCAAAAATCAATTAACATTCAAAATTGAACAAAGTTTTAGGTAATTATATAATCTCTTAGTTTTTGCATGTATATTGGAAATAGTGGCGACCGTGCATTGATTAAAATCCCTGAATGTATGGAACATACGTATATTTATGTACGTTGTTTATCTTTAGCAATTAATAAATTTGATTTGATTTGATTTGATACCAAGCCCAACAAATAACAATAGGTTCAACAGAAAATTTATCATCGCATCGAATTCGGCTTCAGTCCTGAGGAACTCTTCTTCGCGTAAATACCTATAACCCATATTCAATTCATAATCGGAATACATTATATGGTGCGCGGGGTGTGCGCTGTGCGCGAGTAGAGTGCGGCGCAGCGCAACGAGCCGCATTCTTCGTTCGACAAACGAGCGACTGTGGGCCCTCAATTATTCCGCTAGCATTGTCCCGGAATGTCTAATTTGCTCACGTAATTTTGGTCGGAATTTGTCCCAGGCCGATGGATGCTTGGAACTATTTTTATTGCTTGTTTCCTATTTTCTGTACTCCATTGGGAACAATATAACTTGAAGCTCAAGAACTCTAACCAACTTGTCTCTGAACAAGTGTATTGTGAATTGCACGTCGCCGGCTCCTGCACGCGTCCGTGACGACGTTAAATATGTTTTCTTTAACTTTGTTGTTATGGCCCCGTGAGAAACATTCCTCATTCCTCACCTTGATAACTATTTTGTTCACTCAGTTAATTATAATCTATTGTAGATACTAAATACAGTTGTTGTATTAAAAATCTAGGTACATCTAGGTATAAAATTCTGAATACTATAAGACTTTTTTTCATGACGACACATGCTATGGCTAGAAATGTCAGTAGCAATTTGCTGTATATTTCGGAGACGAAGCAAAGGTTAGTAATGATATAGGACAGGTATTCTGCAAACCATGTAACTAAACAAATGGTTGTATTTTTCTCTCAAATATCAGAGTTGTAGCATTGATATACTTTGGATTAATAAATAACGACCAGTCAGAAGAATTCGATTGCGATATAGACCTAGGAACACTAACTTCATAGTTAAATTATGATCGAATCAACGCAATCAAAATCTAGCCAATGGGGTCAACACGATTTGTTGATTGCTTATTAATCAACAAATCTTGTAATCGTATGAACGAAGCTTTTAAGGAATTTAATGAGCACAATCAGGAAGAGGTCTATTTGTGTCGCTTAAGGAGGGAAGCATTAAACTTTAGATTTAACACTTTCGTTTGGTCATACGTTACAATAAATCGAACTGATAATTAGATATACTATACTTTTCTTTATAACGAATAAACTATTCGGTTGATAACTGACGTTTATGGAACTCTGTTAAGTACTGAAAACATTAAGCTCATTTACTTTAAAGCAATAATATTATAGGCTCATACAATAAGCAATATACCGTAAGGGAGTCAGTCCACGGTGATGGATAGAATTGAAAATGTTAGCTATAGCTTCAGTGTTAACAGTAGATATGTGTGTATAGAGATAAGTGATTTTGGAATGATGCCAGGACGTCGCCCATCGAGCCCCACTCCATTTGCTCTTTACATAACTCAGTATTCAAGGGATCATTAATCTTCCTAGTTCCACGCCAGGCCGAGTTTAATTTTAATAAACGGCTTTAGCCATACTATGGTATTAATTTACATGCTTTAATAAATGGAACTTGTTATTCGAATTGTTACGATTTTAATTGTGACACCCCGCAATCAAAAATGTATTAGTAAATGCCGTTACGCAACGTGCTGGCTTCATGTTAATAAACGAAAGGTTGAAAATCGATGAGTGTAAAGTAATGTGTTTATGTAGTTAATGTAATATCTGATAAGTAGGTAATTTACCTTATGAGATTATTGAAAATCATTAACAGGTTTCTTAAAATTATAGCATTGATCTCCACACGATATACCTACTACCTATTTTGCTAGACGTAAATATTAAAAGATTAAGTACTTACCTTTTACAGTTATTTTCCCTTTTTTTAAATATTATGTTATATTTGCAGAACCTCTTAATTCTCTAAATCTGATGAAAACCTTTAATATCTCTCGGTAAGTTCCAGCTTTTTATACTAAGCAAAGACTGTAGATCAATGTGATCGCACTAGAAAAATAAATTATGCAGCAAAACATCCTACTCACCTACATTCGTACAACACTCCTCGGCTGTAACATATCTCTTATCAGTTGCCCGTGACAGCTTTATTTTTACGTGCTTAACGTGTTATCATAATCGTAAATGAACCCATAACTCAAAGAGAAAGCACTACGCTCGTAATTCTGTTAGTAGTCGCTGATGTGGCACGTAATACAAGATTTTAGAAGCGCTCGTTGGCTCTAGGGAACGACCCTTGAATGTTCGGATTCGTCCTTCATCAAGACCCACGCTGCTGGTATTTTATGACTCGGGGTCAAAATTGTAATAGAACACAGGTGTGTGATTTTGTTCTGTTACACGACAGAATGATCTTCTATTAGGCACTTACGTCGTTTGAAATGTACGTATTGTGTTACTAAAATATATTTTTAGAAAACTTAGATGATCGCCAGTAGGGGCCTATCACACTGTAAAACCATTCTTGAGTGCTCTATATCTTGCCCTAAATGCGTTTACCTATCAAGAAAAGGGGGTTTACGGGTAAGAAGTAAGTAGACGTAAATAAAAATTGCCATGTAACTCGTGAAATACAATTGTTTACACTTGTACATTACCTGCGTGTATCGTTACTCGTGCCATACAATGAAGCTGAAACATTTGGAACAACAAGCGTTCATTCGTATCAGACAGACGTAACCATGAAAAGCGTGATTTACTCGCCTTCTGGGAAATATCTTCGAGCGCCCGTCGTTGCCGATACCTTAATTCGACTAATCTCGTTTTCGACTAGAGCCCTGCGGTTGTCTGGCGAGCGCAACGATACTCGAGCTGTCAAACAAGTCTCACTAGCGTTGTACTGAAAACTAAGTATTTGTAACATCTACGGTATTAATCGAACTCCAATTAACCCCCCGGTGTTGCTTCCAATTGCCGGAGATAGGCAACTTAAGACATTCTGAAGTTCACCGTTACGGTAATAAAAAGTAGAGCATGAAGTTTTATTACAGTTTTAATCGTTTATGATGAATACTAAATTCTTAAAATAAAACTGCTTCTGTTTTAGCGGAACACTTTTAAGAAGGTATATTATAAATGTATGAATTTTATTATTGTGCAGAATATCCAGAAGCAGTGCAGGTATCGCGGTAAGTTGCTGACAGCTTTTTTATCGCGAGTTTACATCGACATGTAACTCCATCACGACACTCGCCTGTCAAACTTCTAAAAGTAGTTTCAAGAAATACAACTTATAAAGTGAACCATGTAGGCAATATTCTAAGTTTCTACAGAAAAGTAGGTAAGAAGTCATGTTAACTTGCGCAATGAATAAAATTTACCTAAAGATTTTTATCTCAAAAAGTAGCTTTTCATAAAATCTGTCTGGAATTTAAAGCGAAATATCTTAAGGCCTAATCTTTTATACAAGGAGGCTTTAACAAAAGAGCAATTATATCCTTTGTTAATAAATTATGTAGATTTCATGGCTATATTTTGTTTGTGAATAAAGTAGAAGTGACTCATTTGAAAGTAGAGCAGTCTGGGATTGTGGAGTGTACTTTCTCTGGCGTCGGCGCTAGTTTTGTCTCCTTTTAAGGACAAGGTAAAACAAGCTCATAACGAGCTAAGTTGTATTTTAATGACACTCATTACCTACAGGCAACAACAAACAACGCTCGCCTTACTATTACATTATTTATTCTGTGTTGTCACACGAAAAGAAGACTTTTAATGTACAATGCTCAAATAGGGAAAAACTAGATTTGTTAAATAATGCCTTTAAAATGCTGACTTTGTACGTACGTGTTTCGATTTTGGATGTTCATAGGCATAGTAAAAAGAAACGTCTATAGCGTAGTTGCGTTCTTCCTTATAGCAGTTTAATGTCTGGCCATTTCTCAACATAACCATTTTGGTAGGACGTTTTTAATTGTTATTGTCGGAAAGCTTGGTTTAAACATTGGAAGTGTTTGACGCTCTTATAAATTGTATCTGTAAAAAGTGCTTCTGAAAATTGAACTACGTTTTTTTGACAATTTTTAAGAGAAAGATATTAGTAATACCAAACGTTTTCGTACATTATCTCAATTTCGAATATTTTTAGAAATTGTACACTTTTAATGCGAAGAGGCGATATGTTTGTATCTGATCAGGACCCCGTGGATGGTACTTCATCATTATGAGCTTTCTAACTTGATGATAAGTTGTACTTTCTTAGGTCGGTCGGAGTTCCCGATCCAGTCAATCTAGCAGTCCTTGACCATATTATATGCCTAATCGTAAATCTAGCAATGACTTAACCACTTACTTAAACACTACGAGATTCTAATTTGAGTAAGGAGACTCATGAAATTCAGGGGCTCTGATTATCTCGGAGCTCGAACCCAATGCAAAAAGAATTATGTAAAATGAAATTGATTCATAATATAAAACAGTAAGGAATAATTATAACAGAGTAATTGAAGACCTCTTTTTTCAACGGCGGCGGGTAAAAATATGGATATCACAGTTTTTTCACAAGTAAATATTATGTGTTGGAAAACTCAATTAGAGAGGTTAACTCTTGCAGAAAATTGCTTTGCATCTCTAAGGAAAAGGTAAGGTAATGTTTTCTTTGCTTATGACGCTTGATATAAATGGAACTAAGTTATGAAAGTTTTTTCAAGCTGTTTTTGAAACTTTATTAATCACAATAATATAGAAAAAGATAGTACAGAACTAGAAAACAGTATTCTACGAAAAAAGACACTGCACTAGGAAAAGCGGCTATTATCCAAATAAGTTAACAAAACAAAATCTAATTAATTTTAGATCAAGTATCTTTTAGGGACGAAGCATATGTTTTAATCAACTAATTTTCATGTCAAAACGATACGTAGCGAGTAATTAAATCAAAGGGCATATAGGCCGGAGTGGGCCTGACAAGTCCATAACCGGGACAGACCAATTTGCTACGTGCGGGGAGCGAGCCGCACTAAGCCGTGCAGGGGTGCAAGTCACGCGACCCACCTCACTTGTTGTATTTATACGGGAAAATACGCCGACTCTGGTTTATTATATAAAATAACCATGAAATTCATTATAAGTATATATGAGTTTTGTTATACAAATCGCTTATACTATAATAGCAAATGATGCATATGTCCACGATATGATGCGTAAAGATATGTAGTAATGTTGAAGAGATGCAGTTATATACATTAAGTATGGAAGTACACGATTACAAGTGTGAAGGAGACTTTAGAAAAGATGAATGAACTGTGTGAAAAATAGAACTGTCCTGTAGCGCCGACCGCATATTAATTGGGATACGGGATAAACACAGATGATGATGAATAAATTAAGAATTGTCTTTGGCATAAGAGAATTTCACGAGATAGCTGGGCGCCTGGTCATACTGGTCAAGTATTATATTATATCTGTCGTTAATTATATTCAAAGAATTATGAACGTCGATGAGTCATTAGCGCGTTATATGACGTAAAATATGCTCTAGCGTTTAGTCGTGTACAACAATTATGGGGTAAAACGTGAGTATAATGCAAGGGGAGTGTAGTACGCTACCCGGAGAGTCCTGTGAGTCAGCCGAGGCGGCCAGACGGCGCCAGCACACGCACTGTCTTGCCCTCCCAGCCCACTTTCAAACTATGCTTGGTACCGATATAGTAGAATTTATTGTTTTAAATGTCGGAAGTTTAGTTAATTAATAAAAGGGCTCGTGATCGTGAACTAAAGCGGATGAAATATTTCATTACTTTAGCCTGAATATGAATAGTTTGTAACTTAAATAAATCGTTTCAATTTCAAACATTTTGCCAGTTTGGAGTTTTCTAATCAAATATCTATTACACCCTAGTGGTGGTGCGAGTCATGTAACAGCGCAGGATGGGCGCAGAATCTAAACTCAATAACGACAGTTTGAATTGTTTTTTAGCTTTGCATTTAACTATTAGAAGAATAACTTGCGAGTAGATTGACCAGAAAAGTAAATCCAACTTCTGACAAAAGACGTTAAGTGACTGCATTTCGTGTAATTATGAAAGCCCCTCTGAATTTCTTTTCTGCTCTGTGGATGTTTGTATACGATATTAAGGTCCAGGGTTCGATTGGGAAAATGGGTTTTACTGTTGAAAAATTGAATACTAGATATCACAACAGAGGGAATCCTGGTAGATATAAGTATGTGTTCTAGGGTATCGCGTGATTATTAAAATTTCCTCTTGAACCTCTAAGAATTATACTCGCGCGGTTTGTTTGCAGAATTTCAGCTACCATAACAACTTTATTGACAACACCTTGTTTCTTTATTTTTGCGCTATTAAAATATTTAAGTATTATAATTTAATCGATACTGCCAGTTATTGACTGGCCGCTCTCACTTTTTTGTAAAATAAAACTAATTCCACATTAATATTTCTTACTATTTGTTAGAATCTAATGGAATACAAAGATGAAAAATCATAGCGCAAAGTTTTGTTGAGTACAGATGAAAAATAAGATCTAATATACGCCATTACAAGCAGAAAAAATTGCAGTACCAAGTAAATAAAATTTTATAGGCTCGTCGCCTATTACATTATATGTAATGTGAGCGTTATACAGCTTCGTCTATCCCTTTTAAGATACAACTACAGGTGTGAGTTGCAAAAATGTATGTCTTCCTACTTATTTATAATTTCGCCACTTTGAGTTCGAAATACAGGGCGGCCAGCTGCTGGCTGTGACCGCATTTCTATCGGGATAATGTAATACAATATACCTAATGTAAGACATCTCGTGGTTTGGCACTCGACCCTCGACGCAAGACGCAAGCCGTCGTAACCTCGCAAAGCTGACGTGCTAGCACAGTCGCCGCCGTTGGGAGCAGACCCGGCCATGTTTCATTGTACTACCTACTAGACAACGCTTTGCGTCCCCAAGGAACAACGGCTTGTACAGAATATTATTTCTATGTTCTAATAAAATATTGCACAAAACATTACTCTTCGCGGTAATATATTTAGTAGTCTACTTCAGATCGGTTTATTTATACTATCAATTTTCAATTAAGTAGGTAAGTTAACTTGTGACTCAGTTTCACTGTGAAAATTTTAACCGCTAGTAGTCATCAAAACTAAAAGGAGACAGTGTGGCAGACGTTCGTAAAGTACATACTAAATCTTTTTATAGACTAGGCGCCGCAAATAAAATCGAATCAGACGCATGGCGAGCGAGTAGCGTCGCGACGCGCGCCGCGCCGCGCTGCGCTGCTCTTGTTGTGTAGCTGTAATAAACTTCTTGTAGTGCTTGCTTATATGTACGTCTACAACTTTACTTCAAGACGCCAGCTTTAACCGCATGGCGAACTTATGTTTGTTCTAGCACAACGTCCGTATCGCTCACGAAGCTTTCACTCGGTTCGATGCCCCGCCACCCAGCTCGAGTTAACATCCAGTAGTTTTAGTTTAGTTTAAAATGACTCCCATGATGTATTATGCTTATTTATATTTCTGACAGGTCTCACAGCTTTCGTAAATAAACAGTCGAACAGGGAGATTAGTAATATTTATGTATTTCAGTTATACTCACTGACATATATTAAAGAACAAGATTAATTTTGAGGATTTTACAATTTCCTGAAAGATTAATATACCAGTCGTCGCGTCGGTTCGGCAGTTATTGAGTAAGGAGAAACAATTTTAGCACGAAAATATAAATATGAGAGTTTTCGACATTTTATCTACGACAATGTACGAATTAACGGTGGGATCTAAATATAGAGTTACAAAGAGCGCAGTCAGGCGTCGCTGTCACCGGCGACGATTTATAGTCCGAGACATTCGCAGTGCGCGATGCCGCTTGCTGCTCCATTTACATTCTGCTTGTATTCGTATGAACCCTGGAGCTCACCATTGTTAACGATCGTTCCTACAACGCCTTTCAAAAGAATACATCGTGCCCTATGAATTGATTTTTCCTACCGACGCGACGGTGTAGGTTAATGACATTCACGAGCGTCTTTTTGTTTTTCTTCAAAAGAAAGTTCCTAATTGAAATTTTATGAACACTTTTTGTTACTACGAACCATTGGCACGCAGTTCACTGGGATAAAAAATTTGAATATTCCACAGCTTCTGAACGAGAAGCTAAAAGCGTGCAATATGTTTGTCGTTTCTTTATCATCCAAGAAAAGTATAGCTTTAATAAGGCAAGACGACATTCACCGCCTAATGTAGCTAGGGCCATTACTTGCTTCCCCTAATGGATATTGACTCTTAAAGCAAACATAAAAAGTCACTTCTTCTACTATAGTCAATAGCGTTAGCTTTCTGTGTCCGGGGAAGTAATCCTATAGCAGTTAAAGAGTTTTTAAATGTTTTATGTTCAGTTACATCGATACTTAAAATCAATACATACTTTATGTTCGATAACCTTCAAAGAGCATTTTAAGTGGAAAGAAAGACGATATTTTACTTCTTCGAATGCTATTGAATATTATCGTATCGTAACGGATCACTTGAAGTTCATACAAAATTTCAAATATTCTTTTTGTAACAGAAAACCGTTATGAGTGGTTCATGTTGATAAACTCACGAAACAAACAATTTAAATGAAATAAAGAAAAAGTAAATGAATTACTTCCCTTAAAAAGTTTCTGTCCACAATTAGCCAGCCTAACAAAGTTGGTTGTGTTTGCTGTGCATTTCAGTACTAACTTCAAGTTCCACAGAGACAACATAAAAGTTCACAATGAAATATACCGGCGACTAAATTGTGTAGGTAGTTGTTGTTGTTTTAGCGTGTGCTAAATCAGGGGCATCGGTAGGCGGGCAGCACGATCTAGGCGGGAGGCACGCGGCACGCAGCGGACGGCGACCGACCGATGCGATGTGAAAATTTTTGATGCTCTTGAATTTGATAACTATAACTGTATGTTATGTAGTTATTCGCGTTCTCCTAACGCGTTTTATCTTTGAACAGAACCAATCATAAAAGTAAAATGACTTTTATTCAACATTTATGTGCGCATCTGTCTTCGTTTAAAGTAAGCATATGAATTCGCAATGACCAATATCTGACATAAAACTGATAAAAAGCAGTTTTATTATTCGTATTTTTAACATTCTGGTGTGTTGAAATAAAAAACAAAATTGATGCCTATTAACATTCAATTCTTTTTTATTATTTTTAGGACGAAATTAAAATGTAGATGCTTAATTATTGTTAACAAACTCTTTCTTATTTATCCTCACTTAAGTTTCCTCCTGCCTGAACTAATGAGAAAAAAATGTGTGTTTGACAATGTTAAAGAGTTATACACTTGATTGAACACGGGAAGCACCTTCAATTCGATTCATTAACATCGACTTTGTACCTTCATTCTTTAACCGACAAGGAACTGATATAGCCTAAATGGAGAACAGAAACAAATTTTTAAAGACTTGGACATATTATGTAACCTAAGTTTCTGTTAAACGAATTTAACGGAAATAAAGCTTAACTGTCTGCCAATTCGGAAATATGGCTTTATATTTTCTAAAAAAGCTACGACTGTGATACGCATTGTAATACGTAGATACTTCGCATGAACCACGACGAAAACAAATACAGATCAAAAATGCAAACTAAATTAAACATAATGTGATTTAATCTCCTCACAATTAATTAGGTTCAACATGTGGTCGAGGTGTGGATTAACACCTCGTTAATGTTCATTCACCTAACCGATCTGAAATGTCAATTCGGGCAGTAGTGGGAATGGAAACTAGAAATCACAATGCAGGGTAGGTAATACAGTTGCGGTTAATTACGTCACACAAAGTTGTAGCGGGCTTCGTGGAATGGTCACAGGCACCCCACCGGACACAGGTCGCTCCAACAACTACCCCTAATCGCTCGGTCTAATTGCGCGTTTAGAAAAAAAACCCCTTACGCAACGCTTCGTACACAGTTACTGTAACTACTGCTACTAACGTTCTTTAGCACTCATAATGGGTTGAAGGGGACATCTTGGTCTCGTTAATGGTTCGTTTTATCCATTATATAATGCACTTAAGTAGTTACTCTCCTCCCATATATTTTGTTTAAAGATTTTTGATGATCAAGGCTGAAAAATGTCTGATATTAAATGTTAAGGAGGTACCTACTAAGTAATTAAGCAGAGTGTATAAAGATACATTTATCTTTATACCCTCTGCTTAATTACATTTAATGAAATTGATTGAATATAAAATATAGTAGTAGGTATATTAAATACATTTGAAGAAGATTATCTGAGATATATGATTATCCAAAGTTAATAATATTATTATCTTTAGTTAGAATCTTTACTCAACAAATCAACAACGACCTAAACTCACTAAACGATAATTATTATTTATAGATTTCTATAGCAAACATTATTTAAGTAATTCGAAGTAACGAAGTATAAATAAATAGATACTGAAAACGAAAACGAAATTAGGCAGTTACAACGTTATAAATTCACGACATAAAATATTTATATCGGTATTGCGTTTTAATGGTTAAAGAGAACCGCAAATGAGGCAAAGTTATGTCAAAATTAGTCGATAAGAATTGATTTTCCATTACTAATCATCATTACTAACTTATTATTGTGTCACAGTTGAGCGTTTGGCTGCTCCAACGATATTAAATTGTTTATAACCAATTTTTGATACAATACCACTGAGGACAAAACTTACAGCTAACAAATTTTATTTACCTAGTCATTCCTCAAACCTGTAACCCCGGTTGCATCCCAAGTTTGCCTTTTTCAGCCCGAGATCTCCTCTTCTTCTAATTTGCTTTTTCTTGTTTTTTTTTTACGGGTGGGATTATTATGCGCTTGACTTGTTCACTACAATATGAAAAGAATATATAGATAGAAGTTCTTATTTAACAAGATTTACGATTCCAAGAATATTGAAGCATCGCTACGGCAAAATGTATCTGAAATTGCAATCAAGAGAACGAATTTATAGTCACATAAATATATAATATTTAATCACAATAAATTTGATAAAGTACCTAAGTCTTTGTTTTCGACAATACGATTTGATTGCACCTTTTGTTGTACAGCACAGACTTAATTAAGAATCATTCTAATTATGAAATCGATGTGTGTTAGTTGGTTGATTAGGACAGTAAATGAATATTGTATTCATGAACATATAAATCTTAGGCCATGTGTGAGTGAATTTTGGGTTGCAACGTGTTATCCAAATTTGACAAGCAGTACTTTTATTTTATTTCGCCGCGAACTGATTGAATCGATTGATTTTTGTCACGTAGTGACTGATTAGTATGTGAGTGTGTTTGTGCCGATTTGTACGTATAAGCAGGTCGCCACTGATGTCTTCAGTTGGATTCTTTAACACGTTCCGTCCATAGGTTATGTTATACGTTCATGATTGTATCTAAATTCTTATTAACACTAACTTCTTTACCATTCATCACTTACTATGTGCAACATCTGCCTTTTCTTTAAATTGTAAAGTTATGCATAGTGGATGCATGGGGCATTTTGGTAGGCAAATCGAATCTCACCTGCAAGCCGGTGCACCTGTTGATTAACGGACTCTGGCACGGGCTACTACAGGAGCAGCCGTCATCTGACCAACCAGAACAGCTACTTCCGTATACGCTAGATAAAACAATAGTAGAAGAGAAGGATTAGAGAAATTAACTAAGAGGAAAAGTGTAGAAGAACGGACCCTGGGTTCCAGGATGCACGTACTTATAGGATAAATGACTGCCAGGGGGCGAAGTATGTCACGGGCGAAACCACGGGGGACAGCTAGTAGATATTATATATAGAAACATTCAGACCAAACCAATGCAAATATACTCGTACATATTCATAAATACAAATATTTGTTATGAATGGGAATCGAGCCCTCTAACGTTGTAGTTGAATGCACTGCCGCCACGTGCCACGTGCCATGTGCAATGTGCAACATCTGCCTTTTCTTTAATTGTACATTAGGTGCATACATTTTTAATTGGTACAAGTCAGGTGTATGCAGTTATATAATGTGTCAAACGTCACAGTTATTTAAAAGGTCACGGGAGTTCAATGGTCTGGCGATAAGTTTGCAGGTGGCAGCCAGCTGCAGGGACCACGCGATAATTGAAACCATTGTACACGGTGATAGCAGGAATAGTAATTGGTTATGAATACCATGTTGTACACATTAAAGTAATAATACGGAGATAATTTTGTTGAATACGACTGTTAAAGTTTTCGGTTTAGATATAATTAGGTACTTAAGTTTTAATTTGGGTGTATAACCCTATCAAGAGATATTGTGGGCACGGACGCTAACCTCACCTGCTAGGCGGTACATCTGCTTATTAACAGATGAGGCTTTGCAGGTTTTTTTCTCGGAGTTGGGAATTCAGACAGTAGTCCTTGGGCTCCGAGGTGAATACCTTCGATTAAATCGAGAAAGAACAATTAAATGAGATGATGATTTCGAATATGAACTATAGTACCTACGATATATAAATTGTTTCAGTTTTTATAACGGTAGCGCTGAGAGACTACAGTGAATGTGTTTACCTAGAAAGGCTTATTCAGAAATATAAAATCTCTATAATGCTACTTCCTATCATATCCTAATTCCTAAAATAATATTACAAATTTGAAAGTTTGGAAAGATGTTTAGATGTCTGTTACCCAATCACGCTCTAACGGCACAACGGATGTGGCTGAATTTGGTACAGTTTCGGTCTGGAATAACACATAGACTTAGACTTTTTTCCCTGTAATAGGTTCCCATTGGAAATGGCACCAGGAACAGAATTCCACGCGGGCCCAGCCGCCAGCTAGTAGGTATACAAGAAACTTTGCTAGATATTTTTACTTAGGTACTTACTGACAATGACCCTAATTGTTTCCATTCTTCCATTCCATTCATATTCTCATTTCTATTGCAGGAAATAATTTACTGATTAGTTCAACAGTTTTCTTACTAATTAGCCACTCATTGTCAGCAGTAAATAAGAACTAAGAAACATTTAACAAAGGAAAATAAAACTAATTTCGCGTGACTTTTGCAGCAAGTGTATATTACAACAACAAGTCACAATTTGCAACAATTTGTAAGTACAAATTAAAAGTGTTAACTGTCACTCGCATTCAGCCTAATGATGTACTTTTACAGTGCTTTTGATGTTGGTCCACGCTAGAATATTCTCGAGTCATGATTTCGTTAGTCTTTTGCCTCTACCGTCATAAAAACTGAAACAATTCATAAACATCGGGCTGTAGCTCGTACACGAAATGTTATCATCGTCCTAGTGTCGTTCTAGTCTAGTCGTGCATCAGAGGCTTTCACTTCGGAGCCCGAGGTCCGCTTACTCTGTGTAAGCTCCTATTATTTCGGATTATACTTACAACTTTTCGAAGCTGACTTGGCCGCCAAGGTCTTCGTGCAACCCTAATTTTTATATATACTGTATCCCAAATATTATCTATCTACATTATCTTGTGTGATAATATGCACAATTTCGCATTTAGTTGTACTCTGTTAGATTGACTCGATTTTAGCTCACATCACATCATATCTCTAAAAATAATGGATATTTTCAATACTTGCCAATATATAATTAAGAATTATGGATCGGATTACATAACACAGATCTATCCTTTCATGAAGGGTACAATGCATTGGTATTTTGAAATTCATCTATTCTACTCTAAGTGTCATAAGAGTATTGTGTATATTCTGCGTAGAAGTTACTAAAGTGCTATTAATCATAGCATCGTCACAGCATTAGTTTATCCACTGGCGTTCTTGGATCGTTATTTGCAGAATATTCTGCAGTGTGTAACAGCACTCGTCTCGAGGTCATCAATCATCACTAACCCGTATGTAGAGTACTATATATAGTTATAATACTGAGTGCTTCTATACAATAGATGATTCTAAGAAAAGTCTTCCATACGGAACTTACTAATCCACGATTTATGACCCTTCATGGTTATTTACCCCCGCACTCATCTATCTTAGACACTTGTCCTTATTGACACTTTTTAATTTGAATATTTGCTTAATGTCCAGTTTGTCTCAATTAAACTAAATGCGTGTTTTAAATTTTAAAGCATTCGACATTAATTTTATAGCTTCCATGAACAAACAATGATCGATCGAAATTATAAATTCCATTTAATTAAAGACGTCAAAATAAAAACGTATGGCGCCTGACTGTTTGAGGTTTGTCGGCCCCACGATATACGGAATTTATACCTACACCTATGAAGAATTTGTAAATGTAGATGTTGGTCGCTACCAGTGATGAATGTAAAAGAAAACTTTGAGTTCAGATGAATATATGAGTAATTATTCATTATACACACAAAAATATAGCTACATACAAACATTTGTAAGATACCTAAATGCAGAACAACAGTTAAATGCACAATGTCTTATAGCTAAAAGCTATCTCTTTCAGGCCACTTTAGGATGGACAGGAACGAACAGTGGAGTAACTTTACGTTTAAATTATATTTGAATAATTTTCAACGACTGCGTGATGACAGAAAATACTTTATAAGCTTTTTAAAAGTATTTGTTGGTTATACTTATCTTAATTCGTGTGACATAATGCACTAGGTAATGCAATAGTTAATCGGCCTTTACAGTATATTATTTGTTAGAATAGATGGTAGAGTGTGCTGGCCACTGGCATTTCCAACCAAACTTAATACACACTTAGAAGTCATTAAAACTTTGTAAGTGGTTTTAAGTCCTAGTACATTCCGATTGATTAACAAATTGACATTTCCATCTTTAGAAATAAAGAACAACTATTTTTTTAAGGTAACACATCAAACAAGAATAGTAATTGAAGTCTAATCAAATTATTTGTGTAATGGTCGAAGTTCATTTTTTACACACATGCAATATGTAAATTCTGACATTTAAATGTGACCTCCAGTTTTGATTTCTTATTTAGTCTTAGTGTTACCTACGTGTTTCAAGCGTCATTTTACAATCTCCGAGGTAGAATTCAATATTATTTACATTGCATTAATTTGATGCATAAATCTTTAGATAAGGGGAACAATATTCGTGAATAATTTATGAAGTCGTAAATTATGTATAAGCACTTTAAATTGTGTCGCCAGTTTGTCTGTCAGAAAACCTGATAGCAGAATATTTGCCACAATGCTTCTTGTACCTAACTAAATTGTTTGCTGGGTAACGAATAACGATGTCAGCGGTTCGCTTGAATGTAAATTCCGCCTAATTCTACAGTGCACGTGGAAACCTGCGTAATTATACATTTGCTGCAATTGGATGTACTTATGCGTCAATCAATTTTAATAGTGAGCTCAGGAGCACGATTCTACCGCTCTATTAATTTCGTAAAACGTTCGTTCGTTCATTATTCAGTTGTATTTACTTGCAACATCTATCATTTCATTGGCATATCTTTGCATTGGTATTAGCAACAGTACGGTTCTAGGTCTAAGTTCTTATTTCCAAACTCGGAACGTTCAATTTATCCCGTAGATGAATAAGTATTTTTTGCGATTGATATCCACTGATATCATCCATTAGTGAGTGGCACAACAAATTGAATGATCTATATAGGATAATTACTATACTGATTTCGAAGCAGTGATATTCAACTGAGCGTAGTAACTGAGGCTACTGAGGGTTGGTAAAAGAGTTTCGAAATATATAAAGAGCAATATCATTGAATCATTTCAGGCTAAGATAATGCCGTTTTCATTCTAGGCATACAGCTTTATGTCACCACACCTTTGTACTGTTTACAATTGTCACTTGGCACTTTGAACTTATTCATGTGACGTCACCGCTTCGAGTGGAACGAGTTTCTCAGATACATAAACAACAGTCTTTAATCTCTTCAACAAAGAGTCAAGTGAGTGATAGGATAAACCTACGCTTGATTCCCAGAAATATTGTTCTACTCGCTTGAGCTTTACTTATGAACTTCATATTTACGTTCTTTGGAGCGATTTTTTTGGGCACGGTATTAATTACATAGGCGTGGGCGAATACCACGCACCATAGGTATATACTGATTATTATGTATCCTCCCGCTATTGTCTCGTGAATGAGCAGCTAAGTCGTTTATCAGCGAAGTCACCGTTTAGGTATAGGGTATGCTGATATTGTGACAATGTTATCGGCATTACATATCGCCAAGTCAATCTTACCTGCAAGCCTGGTCCTGCTATAGACAGAGTTAATCTACATAATAAAAAAATAATGGTAAGAACTAGGAAGGATTTCACAGAAGATAGAAAACAAACACTGCTGCAAAACGGTTGCCTACTTGCTTACACTATGCAATCATACTTTAATATTATATCTAAAAGGTACATTTACATGAATAAAAAAGAATTTTAAGAAATTAGCGTTTGTTGCCCGTAGTACACCTCCATGCGTTATCTAGGCGGACTAGGGGAAATTGTTTTGCCCGTTTTTCACCTGGGCGGGCTAGCACACACATAACACAATGTTATTAATACAGGGAAATAGTCGCGGTAGCGTTTTTCATTTCCTAAAACCAGACTGTTAAAAACCGACCAGGCCCTTTCATGTCCGCGGCAATTTACTTGGTTTAAGGGTACAGGAATTAAAATTCACTATATACAGAATATTATTACTATTACCTATTATGTTATAACTTTCAACACTTTCATGACCGTAGTCACAACAATTTATGAATAACTTTACGTGATACTTAGGTAGGTACCTACCCCTGAAAAAAATTTAAAATAAAAACCCATTTCTGTCAAGGTTATAGGAGTAAATTATTCTTTTTATGGCCTAATGAAAACTTAAATTTTAAATGAACTTTAATGTAACATGAAGTTGGGTACCTTGTCTAAATATTGTGATTGTAATGAATTAAATTCACTTTAAATATCAGAATAAGCAGTAAAATAGTCTAGTAGGTATAGTAAGTTAGCAGTTAGTTTGCTTCGTGTTATCGTCCATTTTCCTTTGAATATTTTTGCAATTATAATGTTTTAAATATATGCAGGCACTATCTCTATTAACAGGTCAGGAAAATAATTTTCTGGTCGGATCGGAATAGAATGGGTCCGGGTAGCTCAGTTGGTCAGAGCATTCCCCTTGTAAGGGACTAGTCCCGGGTTCAAGTCCTGTCCTGAATGATCACTTTTTCCGATCAGAGCATCATTGGGAATAGTTAGCATGCAATTGCGTTAAAATTTCATTCAAAAAAGGTCAGGACACGTTTAGTAGGTATTTCAGCGAAGTACATGCGTAATCTGTATATTATACCTATTTTGTTTATATACCTACTTTCATTGTAAAAATATATTACTGGTAAATATTTTACGAATCAAAAACAGAATAATTATTTAATTTAATAATATTGAAAACTGATGAAATGAAATATAGGTCATAAATTCTGTACCTACCTAAATGATTAAATTCATTATTTCGAAATAAGTTACCTTCTTTATACCGTCTTTGTTATTGACAGACGCTGTGAAAACTCCTACAGTGAATTTCAAATTGTTTTTTGCTCATATATATTATATAGTTCTGTGACTCATGTTGAAACAATAAACGCTTCTCTGTTTTGTTAATCATGTCATGTTATTTTTAATTTCCTGACTCTACCTATACCCAGTCGCACTCACCCTTTCTATTTCTTATTAAGAAATATTAAGAACTGTTTAATTTAAAGTCAAAGATACATTTAGTTTAAATCATGTTTAAATCTATCTTTGACTTTAAATTAAACAGTTCGATAATATTAATAAAATTTGTCTCTATTAAATAATAAATACTTCGATCGTCAAACACATTAACACTAAACTGGTTATCTTTAGTGAGCGTTATTAGCGAGTATTAATTATGTTATTATAACAAATCCGACGAGGTATCTACTATACTTAAGTATTTAAACTATAATGGTCAGTGGTCATTAAATTAGTGTCAACGAAGTATTTAATACGTGATCATGGTGTTTGTACCAGTGCAGTGCCGAAATCACAGAACACACGGTTTCTACAATCGCCGTAGTATTTTGTCATTTCACGAAACCATTTTATATAGACGTTCATCTATGTAACGTAGGTGCCTCAATATATAATTATGATGATTTCGTATGCTCGGTAAAATATAAACCTTATCGTAATAAATGCAATATGTAGGTATAAAAGTAGGTAATACTAATACTTACCCATTACTTGTGAGTTTGTCTGTGGCGTATTCGCGTTGCGGTATTTATTGCCGATTTCGCTCACTTGAGCTGAAACAAATTGGAAAATGAAAATTATTACCAGTCGGTGTACGTTGTAATTAGAATAGACAAGGACTTATCTATTAGTGGCCACTATTGAAGAATTATACAATCGAATATCGTGACTACCGAATTAAAGTAATGACTTTAGGTGATTTATAATACTGTGTGCTTACCTACATACCGTATATTTGCTTACTGATAGTTACAGTAGGTATACGACTGCAGAACATTGAATAGTTAAATAATTATGTATGCATGACAAATGAAGATGATCGTTTAATTTTCCATAACATAATCACTTACAAAACAAAAGACACATGAATGATCCATAGGTATATACCTATCTTAAAATTAGCTATGATATGTACCTTCTTATTACATATTTCTATAGTCATAAGTCGAACATCTTGCTTGAACCATTGTCAGTCAAAATATAATTAATTCAATTAAGCTCCTTTATTAATGAACGTTTCATGCTCTTTGAGAAAATAAACATCACTTGTACTTAAACCTCTGTTTTTGAGAAGAAAAGATAAAAAAAAAGATAAAAAATGTAATGCGTTGCATACAAGTGGTATGTAATTTAGTCATAGTTGCACGTAGCACGTAGCACTGAGAATTTATGTGGTATTCGTTCAAAAGCGAAGTGAAATGAAATTTTTCAAACCAATTGCATAGCTATCAAACCTTTAACAACGTAGGGTAGTTTCTCCCACTATAAAGTAAGGTACTTATATATTTCTATTTCCATCACTTTTACATACTTTGCGTTTATGCATTTTAGTCAATCGTGATTACGGTCTCTAAGCTAAGAATATATTAGATATTGTATGGATATACTAGTTATATACCTAGTATTTATTTGCTGGCACTGACTGTGTCACGACTCACGCCCCGACAAATGCATGACGCGCCGATCGGAGTTATTCATAAGTTTGAGTTGATCATGACAGTGATATTATAGATTTAAGTAAGTACTTAAGCGCAGAGCAGTATAGACGTTTCAAATCGGTCACCAATTTTTAATATTGCATAGTCTCAATATTGCTGAAACACGTGTAACGAGGTGATTAGTATCCTTGCCAGTATGTGCTGGGTCGTACAACAATAATTTAACTATAAGTACCTAAACGATGTGTAATGACATCCTGCCATTTTCGACACTGTAGGTACTCGACGAAGTCGATGGTACTTCATTTTGTTCTTTGTCGTGCTGCCCCTGTCGACCGACATTGACAGACTGATGCTGTAAGTATGTTGAAACATAACACTGTGGTGAATTGAGAAGCACGCTTTTCAGACATTTTCGTAAAAAATTATGTAATTTTTACTATGCAATATTTAAATTGGTGGATTGGGGTCGAAGTATTATGGTTTCGTAATCTTGTTATTTTGATGTGATGCTATGATATTTTGCTAATCGTGGGCGCCCTAATGGTGACTGTGAGATGTCGAGAGGTCATTGATGACTTCACACGCTTGTTATTGTGCAATTTGTTACTTAATAAGATACTGATCCATACCGGTTTGACACGACTCTTCTTCAATAATGATCATCCGCAACAGAGACAACTTAAACGGTATTAGGTATATACCTACATCCTGATTTAAGTATCTATTAGTTTTTTGTTGCTCTAACTAATCAATTGTTACTTATTACAAAACTTTGCAGTATTGCTATATATGTTATAATGTATTTAAGTGTTACCAGTTAAATAATTTTTGTAGGTCTGATAAAATTTATAAATGTGCCCATGTTTAATGATGCTTGTAAGTATGTATATGTATGTATCTGTATTTTATGAAAATGAAGTCTTTTAAAAATAGGTGTTTTAACTGGTTCCCTGTCTGATGATCCAATCTACATATTTTATTTTATATAACCGTGTCTGGCGAAATGTGGATGCTAGCACCTCTGCCTACCCCTTCGGGGATATAGGCGTGAGTTTATGTTATGTATGTCTAATAGTACGCTCATGAAACTTAAAATTATGCACATAATGGATACATGTTCCCGAACAACTTAATTTATAGAAAATAAAAAAAAGAAAATTCTGCGATAAATACAAAAAAATCTCTTTTGGTCTCTTAGCGCTGTGCCGAAATACTCTAACTTATGCCCACACGCCCACGCACCCTCATACACACACACGCACATACCCACTCACACGAGTGGTGCGTTTCGCTTTTTTCACAGCCTACAAATTGAGCAGTAGGTACAGAAAGAAATATCCGAACTTCTGTATTTTCTACACATTACTATTTTTTTAAGTGAGTGCTTTTGACGATTCAATACAGTGCGTGTCACTAAATGGCGAAGAAGTCAGAGTTGTAAGGTTATCACACTTATCACTCAAAATTGTATAGATATTTATAACTTGCGTAAGTTTACACAGAATTACGAAGTTTTTTTTAAAGCTTCTAATGGGACATTCGATTTTGTAATCAAATTGATGGTTGATTGATTCTATGAATACAAACAAGCTTAAAAATACTTGTTTTTGTGTAAAAATTTAAGCAGTTTTCGGAACAGCACTTCTCGATAGATATAATCACACCTAACCGTTTTTTATTTACGCCCACTCAATCAATTCTTGTAATCATAAACCTGTTTGTACCGTTAGTTAATAAAGAGTTAATTGTTTTTAAATTTCAATTGCCTAGAATTGCCATGTTTTTAATGGTTTGTGCTCTGTAAGCTTTGACATTATTGCCACAGTTCTCTTAGTTCGGGTATAATAGTTGTTACGTAACTAGTGCTGAGTGTGAAAACGCAATTTTCTCTGACACTAATGCGATGAGGAAGAGGATTCTGCTTAAACAGTTGCGATAAGCGTTTGATTACACGTAAATAACAGGTTTTGAATCCTACTCAATAAACTTCCGACAAGAACTTGTAATATACAAGTCATTATAATAATTTATCTAATATTATTTACATGGGTATGTTGCTATAAGTGCTATAAATATTAATGTACAAATCTGTTGATTACCAAATACTCTTTGATCAAAAATTATTCTAAAAAATATTAATTGAAAAACATATCTGCCTATTCAAGAACACATAAAAAACCTTTGGTAATATTTATTGATATTTGCTTGCTTGAATCGAACAATATCTTCTAGATATAGGTACTTACTCACAAATGTTATTAGTTGTTAATGTTAAAGAATATCTTTCGTGTAGGTAAGTACAATATAAGTAAGTACCTACAATGTTATTCATTAGAATGAAATACGTCGACGATCGTGGGTAGGTACATATAAATGGACAAATGTTCTTTTACATAACTACTTTTAAAGACTATTCTTATGCGTAACCGGCGACCAGTAAGAGGTGACTACTACAGACGTATTGTACAAAATTGCAATATCTCGTTAGGCAACTGTCGCTTTCATCTCGATACACACCGTAATCAAATTTAACGGTTATTGAAGTCGATAAAAAGTTGGTAGCACCGGATTGTGACGAACTGGTGAACTGTAACCGTACGCCTACAGAATCATTATATTTTGAAAATATTCGTTGACGTAATTGTACTTTGTAGGTTGACTACTCACGGTTTCATAAATTGTATTGCACAATCTATATTCAACCAATACCACAGAATACCTAATAGTTGCCAATACTAGGTAGGTATTTGATGAGAACAAAAATCTGGAACATGAAATATTTTGCTTTTGAGTATATTTTTATGTAGGTACCTAGCTAAATGGTTTTTTTTGCAATCTGTTTTTTCTATGGATTTGACTGAATTAGACACATCAAAGTGTATTCGGGTACTATGCTACGACGTCCTTTAATATCTTCCCATCATAATAGAAATTAATGTATGTTATTCTGTAGGTAAGTACCTATACAAAATTCTGTTTTTTTTGGAATACGACTACGTCGCATAGTTTTGGTACTTTTAAAACTAAACCTAATTACATAAATTAATGGCATTACATAAATTACTTACAAGGCAAGCTCATAGGTTAGTAAGGCGTTTAAAATATTAAACAAAATAAAATTTCTACATGACTTTTCATACAGTTTGAAAAATCAAGAGTCATGAAAGTGTAGGTGTATCGAACGTTACAAGCATTCTTGTGTTAAAAGTAGGTCGTCGATGTAATGTAATGATTGAACTTGAAACTTATCAATTGCTGAACTATTACTTAGAGACAACGTGACCTATATTTCCATTCGTGGGTGATGCGACAGTAAGTCCCTACTTAAGCCGTGTGTGACAACGCGATAGTTATTCGAACGAGAACCTTGACTTGATCAAATATAGCAGATAAACATAAAATATACAAATGTTATGAAACGCGAACCTTCATCAGCGTCACTTGATGCTTCAATGTCGAGCTCCGTCAGCTCAATTACCGAACAAATACCAGTCCGATTTGTAGAGATACAGAGAATGTGTATAGATGTTTACCTACTTATTTACTTCGCACATACACATGATTAAACAAGAGTGATCATTATATATTACCTAACTCATTAAACGAAACAATAACATCTAATGAGAGGTAATCTTCATTCAAAATATTATCAGAGAAAATGCTGAGATTTTTGAAAAGTACGAGTAATGATCACCTTGGGATATAGTCTAATGGCGGTCTTAATCGCTATCCGCGGGAAAATCGAGGTGTAATTAACATTAATCATAGAGATGTGGGCTCCGAGGACTAATTGTAGACATCACTCCTTGCTGACGTCGGTCGGTCCGATCGTGCGTAGTGTTCACACCGCACCATACCGGTACTGTGTAGTATTTTTGTCGGACCTTTGGTTATTGTGAATGACGACGTGACAAAAGAAACGCATCGCAGATGACGCTGACAAATGGTCGCTGCCCTTCGGGAATCTTTTATTTATACAGCTAATTAACCAAAATTCTCGAGCAGAATGAACTAAGCACGATGATAATAATTACAGATAAATCGTTTTCTCGTTTAGCATATCGCCTTTCTACTGTATAGGTATACTCAAATGAATGTATATACCTACTCAAATAAATGTATAGATACATAGGTAAACGATATTCTGAAGTTTCCCTGTCATAATTTTCATATTGTTTCCGTATTTTTTCAGTTCAATTTTGTGTGTAGACATCGCGTGACGGAAACCGCGCGCCGTGCCTGGCTCTGCCTGTGTCTCGGCGCACCCGTCGTCGCCGCTGTCATGTCTCTGGTCACGCCAGACCACCTCACCGCCTGCTGCCGCTGCGGTGCGGAAGATTATGTACTAGGATGTTGCTATAGGTACCAAATAACTAAATGAAGATTCATAACCTGAGATAAAAACAAGCTAGAATGCAGTTTTCATTACAAGTAGTTCCAACATTATACGCTAAACGACATTAAACATTATTCAACAACCCTAATTGATATGATTCGTTTAATTGAAACTGCAATAAGCTCATTATGGTTATTAAATACCCACCTACATAGAAAGCGAGTTTCGTACCGATAACCTGTCACTTGTGTATCAAACGATGGGAAAGATTGAAAATATTAGCGCCAGTTCAAAATATCCATAATGAGTCAGTTCGTAAGTAAAGCAGGTGAGTACACAAACAGAGGCTGACGAAGGAGAAAGGTAAATATAACAAGGTGTTTTATATCACCCATTTGAGATCTAGTTTCCACAACTTCGTGTATTAACAACATAAAATTCTCATATGGGCACTGTAATCATAAGTGTAGAAAGAAGCAGCTGCGTCGGGGTAGCTGTAAATCAGCGCCCGCGCAGCAACCAATAGCAGAGTCCCGAGCACTTGCACGCCGTCATTTGCACCTGCCGCTAAAAGGAAGCTCTAATAAGCTCCTTGCATCCTGACATGCAATCTGATAGCGCAATTTAAAATAAAAATTCCGATTATACAATAAACTATGTGGCAAGATGTTTATTACTTTTTATTTTGTGTATCGGACTAATTTCTGTATAACAATTAAATGCTTGATTCATTTTAACTTAAGAACCGTTTAATATACAACTGATTAAGTTCCATTAGGCAATTTTGTAAATAACGAGTACATTGTCTACATTCCACAGTTCTTAGTTCCACATAAATTAAAAGTGATTAAGTATTTACGAATTTCAGCGCACCACAACTTGGAATTCTAAACTGGGCACGCGTAATTCTACATAATATATTATATGATGTGTTCCCAAACGGAGGTGCTTCCTTTCGTTGAAATTTAATTATTTATTTCTAAGGTATGAATAGAATGTAGGAGGAGGCTCAACTGCGTATCAGGGATGCGGGTGGCGACGCGCGACGGCGACGCAGACGTAATGAGTATGTGTGCGGACGACGCGACGCCTTTCACCCCCACTGCCCCATAGCCCACAAAACGATTAAAATTCAAAGCTTGTAGAAATGTAATTACCTCTTAGCCTGGTCAAAGTTCCGACTTTTATACAGAGCAATTAAGTTTAATGCCAGTTTTACATCTCGACTCAATTGTTGAATCGTCTTTCAGATGAGTTTGATTTACCGATTTCTATGCCCTCTTGCATTAAAACTATCTACCTAAACCTGAATATCATGAAAGATAACGATTTTCTTTTTACTTTTGGTAATAAAATAAGTATAAAAGAACGGATATGACCATGGCGATTACAAGCACAGATTACCTAATAGTTGACAAAGGAATAGACCTTGCGACGTAGTTAGCTTTATACCTACATTAAATACTGATTCATTCACATTTCTTAAAAAGTAGCGACCATATTTGATTGTTTTTCCAAAATAAACTGATTCCCATTTTTGAGCCCGTCCAGGTCCATTGCGCCGTACGAACTTTGATTATATCATATCTTAATTATTCCTTCTTACTTCGAAAGAACTTGTTCTATCCCACTTGACCTGTTTTACTACAAAACCCGTTTTATGGCAGCAGTTGTACTGATAACCGCGAGTAATATAAGAATATATGAAAAATATAAGAGACTAGTTTGTAAACAAAAAACTAGGTACTATAATAGTAATTTAATGTTAATATGTATTCGTGGATGGAGCATAATAAAAGTTCTACAATAAATAAACTTCTTTAATAGAGAAAGGTAAACTATATCACAAATATTGACTTCCTCAGTTTCCTCTTGATTAATTTTGAATAGTAGGTATGTAGCTACTGGTAGGTACCGGTGAGACTTTTTCTTTGTTCTGTGGGTGAGACGCGTACCTATATATGCCCATATTCGTCTGCTTATATGAACTTTTAGAAATATCTTTACGGTTCTTAATGTTTATTGTTGTTGTCGAGTATCTAGTGGGCAATTTATAGTTTTATCTATGGTCTAATGATTTCTGATGCTGATGCGCTTATCATTTAATTAATAGCGCTATCAATCTGCACAACATCAAAATTAGTCCAGTTTGTATTCACAGGATATCTACAGTATACCTACGTTTGAATAACCTTATTAAGTGCTACACCATGTCCTTTACATAATGCACAGAAAATTGTAACGTTAAAGCACATGGTGTAGCACTTCACTCACTTTGTACCTATTCATGCTTCAATGTAATGGAGTTTAATTTAGCGTGCAATACAGTTTGTATTCTATCTATACTCCGATTTTTAATTCTAGGCAAGAAAATGACAACTGCAACTGTCACTGATACAAAAAAGGGTGACCCGCTACAATAGTGATGTTCGGCAATCAATAGACTAGATAGATACTTTAGTCATTCTTTATTTTTATCAGTGAATGAACCTCTTTGCAGTTTATGCTCGCCTAGTACATTACACGACGGAAATATTTTTTATAGAATACTAGCTGTATCCCGCGGCTTCGCCCGTGGCATACTTTTCCCCGTGGCAGGATAAAAAGTATCCTATGTCCTTTTTCTAGTTCTAAGCTACCTCCGCATCAATTTTCAGCCAAATCGGTCCAGCCGTTCTCAAGTTTTAGCGAGACTAACGAACAGCAATTGATTTTTCTTAATATTATATAAATCTCGTGTCACAATGTTTGTCCTCAATGGACTCCTAAACCACTTAACCGATTATAATAAAATTCGCACACCATGTGCAGTTCGATCCAACTTGAGAGATAGGATAGGTTTTGAAACGGATTTCGAAATCCACGCGGGCGGAGCCGCGGGCAACAGCTAGTATAATATATAGATTTAATTACTTACTGTGTATGTTTTCTGTTTAATTACCGTAAATTACATATTTTTATTTATATAAAAATTTGTAAGTAAAATAAATAAAAGAATTATAATCTCGACTCACGACTAACTTATAATTGGTAAACTCAATTCAACCACATCACTATTTATTTGATACAAAAAACCTGCAAGACTGCAAATGTCATTTTCTTGCCTAGAATTAAAAATCGGAGTATAAACATTTAAAAACTGCTCACATTCCGAGACGGCTATCCAGCAACAATCGCAATATTGTTCATCCTTCCATGTTGCTCAGGTGTTTTCACCGCACAATCAGCAGTAAAAAGGAACGAAGCATTCATAGAAGACGTTCTGGACAGTTTTTATGATTCTTAATAGCTTGTTTTAAATTTAGCAAGCTGGCTAATCTTGAGGAATTTTGAATTAATGCATTCCTACCACTGTGATAATAAAGTTTGTCGTAGACTTATCTCGACTCGACGTTACTTCGGGGAGATTTTGAAATTATTCTCGTTTCTTTAGCAACGGATTTAGGATAACTTATTGCCTGAATTTTAATGGGCTATAAAAGTAAAAAAAAAAACTTTCGAATAAGAGTGTTGAAAAACGCTACGGTTTAGTTTGCAATGCTTAGCACAGTAATTGTTTTTTATGACACTCGTTAATCAAGTAAATATAACATGGTTGCGTGTTGATGAGTAGTTGCCGTTACCTTACGACAATGAACTGCAAGTATAAAAAAATTGAGGGAAAGCTGGAATGATTAACTCACACATTTATTTCCTTCTTCCTTCAATCCTGGGTTCTATAAATGGGGTATTAGAACCATCATAACAGGTAATAAAGCAATTTTTAATAAATCTTTGCCTTATTTGAAAAATTAGGGCCTAATTCAATCACAGAATACCTAATAGCCCTAATTCAACGTTCATTCACAAACGTTATTTTTAGACAGCATTTAGTTAATAACAAAATTTAATTATTGTTATTAGGTAATTTATTTTAATGATGTAATATCTTAATTGGGTTGTCTGGGGTAGGTACCACCTTTTTAAAGTCGGTTTACAAATTTTAGAATAAACAAAGAATACAATTCGTAAAGCTTTTTCACAAAAACCACAAGCGCCTTTTATTTTTGTATACCCTTTGGGCATGAAGTCACAGCGACCTGAGCCGATTTGTATTAATAATTTAGTAACATCTAATTTTGAGTTTTGTGGCTGTTACACGAACACAGTAACAGAAGTTTGCATTAGGAAATAAATCATTACGTTTATTAGCGAGTTTAGCAGTGGTTAATGTGTTTTCTGCGAATCCGCCAAGTGTTGTTCCCAACTCTTGGTTCGTTTACTTTAGTTTCCCTCTTTCCTCCATCTTTAAATTATTTACACCAATGTTGTATGTTTAAAGTAGAATAACAAATACAAAGCAAGAACAAAGTTTAAACGGAATTTTCTAGGAAACATCTAAAGATAAAACGGGTTTTAGTAAGTGAAGACTTGATGCCTATGGTGGAACCTGTTACTCGTAGTTGCTATGAGTTAAAGGAAGTAGTACTTCTCGTGAAATTACGATATGTAGTACCTAGTTTATATGATACTATATTACAGATCCATGTACAGATATAGAAAACATACCTACCTACGAGGCTACGGCACAATATTCAGTCATCCATGTATATTTCTTTTTCATGGAAATATAGTATTGATATGCTTTCAATCCTAAATTCACGATAGTTGATCAAGAGGTTTGACTTCTTTTTTCGTGCCGATCGCATACTTATACAATTTGTTTGTCAAGTGTGCCGCTACACTAATTGCGTTCTCAGAAGTCTCGTGAGATCCTCCCATGTAGTTACTTACAGGAGTTTGGGCATGCAGCATACGTCCGTTTTCGGGATTCATTTATCCTAATACCCATCTATACTAATATTATAACGAGGTAAAGTTTGTGTGTTTGTATATTTGTTAAATTGTAAGGGGTAATCTCGGTATCTACTGAACCGATTTTAAAAATTCTTTCACCAATAGAAAGCCACGTCATTCGTGAGTGTCATAGGCTATACATTTTATTGGAAAACTGGAATTTACACCCGGGCGAAGCCGGGTCCCGGGTAGCTAGTATACTTATAAAATCTTAAACTTTCTATGACTTAGAATGAAAAGGTGCAATAACCGATATCGACAACTCTGTGTAAGATATTTGTTCATAAGTGCTAAAGAAAACGATAAGATAACACTGAGGTGATTTACTTGTCATCTATTTCAAACTTTATGTACTCTACTTTCTCAAGTGTTTAAAGATATATTGATAATACTTTGAGCATTTAATTGATTAAGTGTGGCAGCTCATTTTATTCGAATTGAAACTACGCTTTGGTTCGCTGCAGGCAGTACAGTAAAGCGTACATTTATAAAGTAGCCTTAGGATTGAATCACACTGGTGTCTTGAACGCAATATAAGTTATTAGTACTCGACAATATTGTTAGTCTTCGTATGGTCTTCCTGAGCACCTAGATATATAAATAGGTAAGCAAAAGCTATGGGCATTTATCACCAATGATTCCTTATGTAATTGTACAATTTTGCTGTTTTAATTCGTTGGTTTAATTTTAGCTAGTTCATCTGATTCTACTTTTGTCTAGTCGGTACTCACTCCTCAATTTATCAATATAGTGCGGAGATTGATAGCATTTTGCGCAGTTGGAAAATGTTATTAATCTTGTAGATTGATAACATTTTAGTTGTAGATAAGTCAGGTCTAGCCCTTACTAGTTGTGCGCACAGGCAAGCATTAGTAAATCATCTGATATCGATACTCAATAATGCTTAATGTGACTGCTAAGCCGTATCTGCACGGCTAAGATTACGTATTACATTCATCTGTGAAATTTGACACACCACTTTTGAATTATTTATTCTACGGAAATAAATTGTTTTAACTATTAGGTATACTTATAGTACCTGTCACTATTTCAAAACATTCTTATTTCCTTTATTTAACGCATAGGTATAATACATACGAATTATATTTTAGAAAAACATGAGTAGTAAAAGGAATCTTCTTAAAGATATGTATATAAAATAGTAGCCCACCGGCATCGGGTTCAGAGACCTAGCCACCGGTGGTTAGGGCTCCAGAGAAAGAAATCGCACAATATTATTATTACTTACTTTAATTTTCACGCGGAGTCACAGAATACAAGAAACAACTACCCCATCTCTTCGAACCGTAACCGTCGAAGGTACAAGGCAACTAAGTGCTAGGGCTGAATTATAGTCCCGTGATAGTCTAGAGCTCAAATCACAGGTAGTAAAAAAATCCAATCTGATTTGGAGTTTTCGAAACAATGAAGGATACTTTCGGACAACATGGCCTTCATTTCATTATTAGTGCTTCAGTCACGGTGTGCAGAATAAGGGCTATCATTGCGAAACATTATTACCGACGATGTCAAAACGTACAATACAATGGATAGACATTTCTAAGTTTGCTTTACCAAATTATGTTAAGGCAAGTACTCGTAATGTCGGCACGGGTCTTTGTGATTCGAATGTTAAACTAATTGTGTTAACTTAAAGTGCAAAGTCAACTAGAGTTGGAACAGTTATCCTTGAAGACACCCGTATAATCTAAAATAGGTAGTAACATCAGAAAATCTTCCAAACTAATGAACGGGAAAGTTTTTGAGTATGGATGTTTGGTGGAGGATGGAGGGAGTGTGGATCGAACTTTCGAGTTTCGACCCGTTTGTTGCGTAAAAGAGTCCATTCGGATCTGGCTGAAATTGGTAGATATAGGGATATACTATGGTCTGGAATAAATAGGCTTCTTTTATCCCTGGAACAGGTTCCCATAACTCCACGCGCGTGAAGCCGCGGGCAAATGCTACTAGGTACTATTATAATGTAAAATAGATTACGAGTTATAAATAAGCAAGTGTCTTCAATAACTAAAATTTATTTTAAATGGTTTGGTATATCCTTGTATACCATTTTGTTTTCCATAAACCAAAACCAAATGATTACCGACCATGATCTTTTAAGGTTAAGACTTACAATCGTATTTTTTCTTGTAAAATTTAACAAGCATGTCTATTAAGCCATGGATCAAAGCAACTAGTGTATAAGTATATGTGTGTCGATGTATTATAAAATTGTTACCATGAGATTAATTATCGCTAGAAGACCGCTTGACGGCTCTCGCGCAGGTGTGTACTGTTGCGTCACTCAAGCGCATTCCTCAGGCTTAGGTGGTCATTTGTCGGGATTTCCTCAATGCGACACTCCAGAAGATTAACAAGCAGCCAGCGTGGCTAATTAAACTTACATTACAGTCTTGGCGGCTTGTCCCTCAAAAGACAGACTATCAAAATCACCAAATCTATCGTACTTCGTAGGTATTCATAAATAGTAAACACATTTTAATTCTCGCTAATCGGACTAGTTATCTTTAATGTTAGAATTACATAACTAATGTGTTTTATACCTTTGTAAATAAATGGTACTTTGTAAATGATAATTTTAGCAATTAAAGTTATTAACGACGGATTAAAATACAACGTCATGTTCTTTTAGTTATTTGTCTATTTAAAAACCAATGCTTGTTGTGATAAATTATTTATACACATTTATGCATAATTAGTATATGTATATTATTATGTATATATATTTTATATGTTGATCATAGTATTTAGTCAAGGTGGTACATAATCATAATTGAATATATTAGTCAGCATCTGATGTATATGGGTGTCTCTTTGTTGTCCGTAGTTTTTTTATAATGTTCTTATGCTAATCAAGTAATTGGTTTAGGTAGGTATGTGGGCTTGCGATTCTTTTACAACTATCAATTACAAGTATCATAATTGCGTAGACACATTTGCGCATGGTAATTGAGTAGCTGTTATTGTGAAATGTACCTAAGTAAGTATTATGATATCTCAACCATAGGTTTCAATAATAAATTCGACGACATATATAATCGACAATGTTAATGTAAATTATTATTCTTAAATGTAGACCACTAAATGTATAACACCCGCTATTTCTATTGCTTAAACTTGACTTAAGTTCTGTTGCGCTAAGTTCATTACTTTTACAGACAAAACGGCCTTGTATCTTAACTAACTGGGCGAACTCAGCCGCTCAAAACTCATATTAATTCTTTGAACAATATTTATTTTAATTTTACAGCTGGTTATGTATTGTGTGAAATATATATAGATAAGTACTACTCTTCTGTGGTTAATCACATTAACACTATTATCTCAGTATAATAAGTATTCTGACCGCCAACTTGAAATGAAGGTAAGTATTTAATATGTCGTAATTGATAAAATTCGTTCTATTTTTGTTTTTTTTTTATTTTGTTCAGTGTACTTTATAATATTTGGATATTATAAGGTACCTACAAAATAAAAAAAACAAAAGTAGACGTTTTAGATTCGGTGGGTCGTTGTGGGTTGGTTTGGTGTGGTATCTTGTGATGAAAATTGATTTCTAGTAATCAGAATAAAATGCGTTTTCGTCTATGGATGTCGTGGTGTACCTACCTAAGTACATTGAACAATGTAGGTACATGTGATAATATGATAACGACATAATACCTACCGGTTCGTAAGCTAAAAGTGAACCATTGGAGAAAGGAAGTTCAAAGGACAGGTACAGCTATTGATTTATAATTCTCAATGAAGTAGGTACCTACCTAGTTATATAAATATGCAATGTTAAAGTGGGAAATATACCTACTTAATATATTATTAACAAAAATCCTGCAAATTTAAACATAATATTAATCTTCACACTCATATCTGTGATCTTAGAACCGGTAGGAATTTTGCTACACACACTGTAGGAAACTTCACGTAGAACGTAACAAATAAAAGGAGTCAACATTTCTTCATAGTATTTCTGAGTTATAGATGATAGCAACGTTAATTTTCAAGTGCAATACTTTTTCTAAAAATAAATAATTAAAATTTCGTATTCGTATTTTAATTATTATTCATCACTAATTTTCAAACAAACAGGTAGGTATATAAAAAACAAAATTACGTTATTCAGAAATAAAGCGACCATACTGTAATTAGCTGTATCATATTATAATCCTTCCATTTTCAGGTCAGACAAGGTTTTCCTGACGTTTCGAACGACAGTAGAGGCGGAACACGGCCGGAGCAGCTCGGTTGCGTAAGTTCCCGTAAATATATTATTTACATAAATGTACACAACGTGTAAGTGCAAAGTTGATAATTATTACAAGTATTCAATATCGAGTTCTCCGTACATCCGTTCATCTTCTCTAAGCTCCTAGTAAATCCGCAGTATTCTTTAGTGTCTTATTAACTAATATGAATGACAATCTACAGATTCCCTTCCCACGCTCGCGGCTAAAGGAGAGGATGACACAGAGACGCAGTAACAATTTGTTACCGCACACAGCTACATGTGCCTGTAAATAGCGGCATAATATTCTCTGTGTAATTATTTAAATGTTTATTCTACGTATACATGTTGCTTACCGATATATTAATTAGTTACTGTATTAGCACAATATTCTATGTCTACTGAATTATTAATATTACCGTGCAATGTAAATTGTTAATGTAAGGTAATGTATCATAATTAAATTAACACTTATTGTGTTACAGGAAACGGTAGTCAGATTTAGGATATTTTGTTTATATTCGCAATACGGCGGCGCTTGACACCTAGAGTGACCGCAATACAACAGGAAGGGTTGTATTGCATGTTCACTCCAATAAAACTATCCGTTCTGTAAAAGTTAAAGAATGTCTTTATTAGTATCTCGAACTATGTTCTGTGGGTATGCTTTAGTACGTCAGCACTACTTCTGTAGCAACTATGATAAACTACCCTGCGCAGGCGTCGCGACGGGATAAGACTTGTTATCTTATGAATGAACACAGGCTGCACCCACGACTTCATTGACGTGGCTCTCGCCAAAAAGTATCCGTGCCAATTTTCATCATCGTTGTCTGTAATGACTCATTTATATCTACGTTATCTAATGAACGGCATAACATTTATGTTCCAAAGCTTAGACTAATAACGCTTTATCATAATCAGATTAACGGTATAAGAATGTAGAAATATAAGATAAGCAACATGCAAAGTTTTAATTCAAATTTTAGGTACCTACATAATATAGAATGGGAGCAGCAAGGAATTAGGCAAGGTGGATGTTTCACGCAACATATTTTTATTCAGTAAAATATACTCGTGCTTTTATGATGACGTCGACGACGATGGCAGAACTATGGTATAAAGTTTTGAATTATGGTAATTATTGTAACTATGTAATTTTTGTATTATTGTATTCAGTTTTATTAGGATTGTTTTATTACTAATTACTAGTCAATAGCTTCTAGTAGTCTCATTGAATCATCCGGGTATGCAAAATGCTGGTTTCAGCGGTTCTAAAGATTTCATGCCCGGTAGTGTACCTACCTTTCGAATGCAAGTCTCATTACGCTGCCGCGTAAAACATCATGCAAAGTGTTTATAGTAGGTAATAAGGAATTTATTATAATGAAGTATTTATTGTAATGAGGAATACGTATTTGCAATTACAATAATATGGTACAAGTTAGACGGGTCACCACTTAATTTTTAGAACTGACTTTCACTTTGCAATGCAGTAGTTAAAATACCAAGTAATTGTTTATATGATTGTTTTTAGGTTTTATTATTATTTACAGCCATTAGCTTCCATTTCCAATAATAAGTATCTATTTTTTTATATTTTACAATCACTTACAAATGTTATAGGCAGGTACCTTACCCATATTTATTTGCAAGTTTTATAACACTCTTTTATAATTACTCGTACTTGTATGCACCTCTCACAAAAGACTTTACACGTACCCACTCTACATGTATGGAAACACATTATTTGCTAAAACACAAACACTTGAACAAAGGGAATATGAGGGTATAAAATGAAAAAAAAAAGCAATCTTAATTATATTCATATATGACAGTCTGTAGGCAGAAGTATATAGCATACAATAAGTACCTACCAACTTGTTGACATTTATTTCGAGACATTCAACTTTCAACGAGCATAATTATTGTGAACTTATTGCGCAAAATATGTATGTAGTATGTACCTACACAAATACCCATAATAATGTCTTGTTCAAGACTTAGCCTTGAGCTTACAGACAGCCTGGCCCCATCTCAACGATGACACACGCTGATATAGATATGCCTAAATAAACAAGCATTACATACATTACGTACACAATTAGAAGCACATGTATGTAGGTTACATGTGTGAATAACGATTCATGCAGCTTGTTTACAATCCGATGACTTTTTATATTCACAATGACGTAGGTACCCGTTGACCTTTAAATGTCCTGCGATGGTATAATAATACCAGCGCTATACACAAATCATTTAATTGATGCAATCGTATGTAAATAAGATTGTATTTAGTTAGGTACTTATTCAAAATCAATGTCAAAGTCATCAACTGTTTTTATATAAGTAGTGTTACGAAAGGTATTTTTTTCCCTTATAAGAGTTACACATAGTTTGAGAAACTACACCTTTTCAGTTTATCGTAACGAATCGATTGAAGGAAAACTAAACCGCTGGTTTTGACTCTAATCGATTGCCAATGTCAGGTGGTAAGTTAGTTCTTGTATTTTATGGTTCATTTTGCAGCATAATGCAACTAAGTAAACGTTAAAATAGTGGATTACGAAAAAGAAATATAAAAGCTTTCTAATTTATATCTATTATAAGTAATAATACTGGAGAAGTTACCTACCATCTTTTTAGGCAGATTTTTTTTTAACCCTAGGATAGGCACGATTGAAGTAACATGCTCATTAAGCTGTTGGATACGCTTACAAGTGAGCTTTTCTGTTTTTTTAGTTATCTTGACTACCTATAAGCTAATGTAGCGTATATTATTTAAAAAAATTTGTTAATGTATTAAAAAATAAAAATGTAAAAATGTGTAGAAAAAAGTACAGTCTTATATGTAAATTAAGGAAACTGTAGGTCTATAGTTTAAGGTTAACTTTTATACTTAATACTCATATGTATGACCGTTTGTTTCTGAATGAATAAATAAAAAAAAAAAAAAGAAAATACTAATAGATGGTGCTCTTATTGCTCTTACATAAGAGGCCCGTCGTCGTAGTAGGTAGTTTCCTTGAAATAAAAATAAAAATTTATCCTCAATAAATCAGTTCATTTGATAAATTCTTAATAATGTAAGAAAGTATGAATAACGTTAGCAATATTTTGACGTGATTGCAAAGGACCACCTACGCACTGCATTGTTAATCACTTCACTAAACATCACATTGAAAGCTGGTTTGTTATTTAAACGTTAGCACCTCCAAGCTCAATGTTGTCTTTGTCCAAGCAGAAAGGTGTTATTTTTAGACCAATATAAACGGACACTACTTATAAATTATTTACTCGGCTTTGTCTAATCCTATGCAACTCATCGTAAACCTATTCTAATCAGCACTGTTACTGTGACTTGTGCAAATACTTTCATGATTTAGTCATAGGAAGATGTGATTTATTGTGTTCGTGTTATTTAGTGCGGTTTTCACCGAAAGTACGATCAATTCAAGCTGGGTTCTTAGATTTACACAATGCTATCAATTTATTATAACTTGAAAACCCTTTACCTGTATAAGGCACTTTTTGAAGTTATCAATTATTCAATAAAAAAGTACCTACCAACCGACTTACCGAAACATATTAGAAAAAAGTTTAGTATATGCTGAGGTCTCGACTAATTTTATCACTAATACCTTATAGGTAACAAAGTTATGAGAGAACTCCAAATAAGAAACTTTGTAAAAAAAATCCTAAGACAATGTAAAAAGCTTATTACGAACTCGTGACCTACCCACAAGACATTGATGTAGTAGGTAAGTGCAAGTTTTAATATAAAAAATAATAACCATATTAAACGAATAAGTTGAAATGTTACTAAGTATAACTTGTTACTCAGCGGCTACACATCGAAGACATGAAAGTTCCAAGTTTAACTAGTTGTTAAATCTGACTAGTATATGAAAATTAATTTTGAACTTATGATGTAGAGCACGCAGTTTCAAGGTTAACGTTGATTAATCGTGGCTTTACCCCCGTCTTTGCTTAACACTCCATACCGAGATAGGTATATACTGCACAATACGCTGTAAGCAACATGGACCGAGATGAATAATCAAGGGTGCTTGGTAATAATAGATAAAACCTTGCCTCGTTCTGAATTACGCATGCATTATACATGGACCTTGTGAAGACTGCTTGCGTAACCATTGAATAACTCAGCAAAAAACGGTTTAATGAACACATTTTGAGAAGCGTTATTCAATTTCTGTTTGTTGCTACAAGGTTAGAGATTCAAAACTAATATGGTGATATTAAAGAACATTTTATTTCAATTTTGGTGATATTATCAATAGCAATTCAATCTGAAAATCTACTTTCTCCGAACGGTATGTAAATAAAGTTGTTTCTGTTCTTGCTGTTGTTTTATATTTACTGTTACATATGGAAAATCTCATATTATTTTAGCAAACACTGTAACGTTCCAATATTTTCATAAGCAGCGGATGTGAACAGTGAGAAGTCAAAATAATTTACGAACGTTAAAATATTAAAACACTTGGTGGATGGACAATGCAGCTCGAATGACACCACCTAACCACCCTTGGTAACAATAGCCTCGTTAAATTCAACAATAACTGTACGTGGAGTTCACCTCTTGCCTCTGCCCACCTGACATCGCTGCAATCAATGTAAAAAATATTTAAATGGAAAACCTATTATAAGAATACCTCTGATTCAATACCGTGTATCTGTGGGTAATTTTGTCGGTACACGGGACATTTAGCGCTGTCATAACCAGTCTGTTAAGTCCATACCTATAAACGTTTAGTTTAAGCTCGATATATAAACTAGCATGCTGCAGACTCGTTGTATAAACATCAAGTTTTATTGCTTGGCTGTGTTCCACGCAGGGACGTTAAACCCGGCTGAGCCCTGGAGCTGTAAGCATTTACCCGATAGTTGGTTGTTGGTGCTGCCCGCACTGTTATAGTGTGGGGGTGTTTGGTTCAAGTGTACTGACCTGGTGAGGTTAATGATGGTCTCAGTCCTCACATCAGTATGCAGAGCGCCCATTGTAGGCTTTCTCGCACTCTTTTTTAGGAATAGCGTTTATTGTCAGTTCGAATCCATTATGCATAAACTTTCTCTTCGTTATATAGTTACTGTACTACTTTGTTTACAATACTGATGAAATTCACATCGTGTAACAATAGTGTTTAAATTCAAACTATTTCTCAAACAAATTTCATTAGTGTGGGTTGAATCGTTTTCAATATTATTTAAACATTTAGAAAGTGACATGACAGTTACAACTATGAACAACCGTTCGATCAATGTTGAATACCATGTATTTAATGTGGTTTCAAAGTACAATAAAGGGTTGAATTGAGAACAGTAAATTAGTCACTATATTAAATGCTTTCTCTCTGTTACAGACGTCAATAAATTTTATATGCTAACTAAATACCTACGTCAAAATGTTATAGATAAAATATATTTTGTTATAAATCTACATTAACATCAATTGACACTGAAATTACAATGAATGTTCGTAAGATAGACGGTTTAATCTCCATGTGATATGTGCCAGACAACCTTGGTATAGAAATTATAAAAATACCAGTTGCTAACACAGAGTAGATAGGTAATGTTAGGTATAAAAAATATGTTTTTTCGTAGGTACACAATTTCGTTAAATATCTTGCAGTGTGCGCAAAAAATATATTAGATAAAATATGATATTAAGCTTTTAAGTACGAGTATATTGATAAGTTGCTAGTAGGTAGTTAATTAGAACCAATGTAGTTAAAATTAATGACTGTATTAAAATTTTAATGTCATTCATATTATATGTATTCCTCCATCGAAAACCAGTTACGAAACTACGGTTTCCTAGACGGCCGAAGGGATATTTTTAATTTGTTTATCTACTATCATGTAGATATCTACTCAACTTTTTATTTTTCATAATAGTATCTATCTATACCATTACAAAATGGTAAAGTAGCTGTGTACGTTGAACGTTATACACTCGAGAGCAATGAATCCGGGTCACTTAAAGAATGTTAAAAATCTCGGAAACTAAAAATGATAGGTTAATGCAATAAATTGTATTTAATAGACAATGTAATACTCCTTAAATGAAAGTAAAAAAAATATGAGTCACCATACATTTTATTAACACAAAATTACATAAAGAAAAAAACTGCTGATCTCTCCTTAAAACAAAAATAGGAAACATGAAATTTTTGAACTTTATTACGATTTTCTTGAATTTTAATACTTCGTATTGCCTCCTCGTGCTTCCATTACTGCGTTTACGCGGTTTGGCATGCTGTACACCAAGTTCCTTATACGATTTTGGGGAATATTCTCCCATTCCTCTGTGAGAGCAATTTTGAGCTCACGAAGCGTGATTGGGGGAGGGTTTCGTTGTTTTACGCATCTGCCTAGCTCGTCCCAAGCATGCTCGATCGGGTTGATATCCGGGCTGCGCGCTGGCCACTCCATACGAGTAATGTTCATCTCTTGAAGGTAGTCATTCACAATCCTACCTGTATGAGGTCGGGCATTGTCATGCATAAATATAGCATCCTCACCTAAATTGACCATAAATGGACCAACGTGATCATTGAGGATTTCTTCCACATATCTTACGCTAGTTAAAGAGCCGTTTTCTATGATCACCAGCTCTGTGCGACTTTCAGAAGAAATTCCGGCCCACACAAGTACAGACCCACCACCGTAGGCTACTTTTTCTTCGATGCATGCTTGCTTGAATCTTTCCCCTGGTCTTCGATACACTCTGTGTCTTCCATCGTGCTTGTAGAGCATAAATTTTGATTCGTCGGAGAACATAACTTTTGACCAATCTTCAATACTCCAATTTACGTGGCTCTGGGCATATCTTAGTCTCGAAATACGATGCCCACGCTCCAGTTTAGGGCCGTTTGCAGGTCTAAGGGGTTTTAAGTTAGATTCAGCAAGCCGACGTCTTACTGTCCATGCACTTGGGTTACTTCCTCCGAGGCGTCGAAACTGATTGGTGAGTTCAGTTCCTGTGAGAAAGCGATTTCGAAGCATGGTGTTCACCAAGTATCGGTCTTCTCGTGCTGTGGTACACCTGGTTCTGCCCGTTCCTGGTCTGCGTAGGTTAGAACCAGTTTCTTCGTAACGTCGGAGAACTCTTTGTACTGTTGACAGCGACACACCGACAGTCCTGGCTGTATCGCGCTGACTCCGGCCGGTTTCCAGCATTGTAAGTATTCTGGTGCATTCTTCAGGCGTAAGCGACATAATTTCAGCTTGAATAATGAATATAGAGCACTATCAACATGGTTTATGTACCCACATAAATGACAGATTACAAACAAAAGCAAAACCAAATGCTGTAATTTCGTAGTTCCATCTTCGAAAGTGGCCCTTTTTCAAATTTGATTTTTTTATGATATAACTTTACAATAACTAAGAAGTTTTAATACCTTCATTTAAGGAGTATTACATTGTCTATTAAATACAATTTATTGCATTAACCTAGCATTTTTAGTTTCCGAGATTTTTAGGATTCTTTAAGTGACCCGGATTCATTGCTCTCGAGTGTATTAAAAACATATACATATAAATGGATTATGTTGTATGAGAGATTCTGAATACAAAACGATTTTTTTTTGGAATTCTTATCCGGTTTGTCTGTTTGTTTGCTATCAAACGATATGGATGCAAAATCTACTTCATGGATTTTTGTGTTTTTTTTGTTTGAAAGTACTTGATCAAACTGTTTGACACTTCAAACTGTTTCACAATTGGTTAAGTAAAAGATATAGAGAATAGACAAAAAACGCGAAAACGACGTCCACGTGGGCGCAGCCGCGAGCATAGGCTAGTTATAAATAATATTTATTTTTGTGGTGTGTACGAGTAATACCTATATGTTACCTACCCTTCTTAAATCCCTTCAATGGTAACCCAACGTTTTTGTCATTTAGGAATCAGCATAAAAGCAGCATTAAGCGATTAAAAAGTAATGAAAACACTTACAGCGAGCGGCCATTTCAAATTCACCAAGTTTTCACTGTTCTGTTTAAGTATAATGTAAATTAACATAATACCGCAGTAGAGACATATATAAGAATTATTTACATACTAGCTATACCCCCGACTTCACCGGTTTGGATTTATATTTTTAAGATTATAATTTTTTTACACCGTACCCTAATTTTTTCCAAAATTAAAGGATATACCGCCTTATAAATAACCCATCGACCAGCGAAATTTCGATCCAAATCGGCTCAGCCATTCTAGAGATTACTTCTTTCAAACAGAGAGAATGGCAAATAGACACACAGACAAAAAACCTAATCTATAAAGTACCTAATCGATTTAAAACCTGTTATTTTTATAATTATCACAAACAAACACTTCAATTTTATTTATTTGTATAGATAAGTATTACGTAGGTGAATCATTTATTGTGTTAGATGTGGATCAAAGATTGTGAAATAACTTGTATTATAAAGTCGGGTTTGTACGTTGTGTCCAGAGCCTCTTACCAATATTTACTTACTAATGGACGACTGCCAAAACCATACAACAATTTCCTAAAATAATATTTTGATGCCAAAATGTTAAATCCCACAAACATAACGAGGTAGGTACGTTTCTCCAAACATTATGCTATTTAAATAATAAGCTTTAAAAAAATATTGTGTTGTGTAGTTTCTTTATGAAGAGGGAGCAGAGTTATTTCTACGCATAACGACAAAATAGTCAGTTTGAGATTCTAACTGCATCCAGAGCACTAAAGGTGTTCTTATGAAGATTCTTCTTAAGGAGCAATTTAGGTACACTAGGTATCACTCTCTTCTTCTGAGCAACAATCTCGGTTGCGTTCAACCTTATACTTTGGAGCCTAGGGTTCATACTTCAACAACTTCATTGTTTTGGCTTTTACATGAGAACCTGCTGTCTAGATTTAACCGCACAACGCTCAGAGGAAAGTTCGTCAATTAACTGGTGTACCGGGTTGCTGGTGCGGTTCACTTGGGCCCTGAAGTTCTTTATGAGATTATTAGTATTTTTTTAAAGACAAATTCAGGTGTTTTTCTAGCCTATTATCTTACAACATTACGCCAATCGATTTGCATTAAATGATCAGATACAACTACAATAATGTTAAACAGTAGCTTGGTATTAACATAATTTTAAGCCTAATGTACCTGCATACAAAATGGCTGCTCATTTTTTAAACATGTCCTGTGTAAAGCGGCTAAAACTCTGCATATGTATTCCATGCTGCGTCTGTTGCTATTGTTTTGATACGAATTACTATCCAGAACATTAAATTAAATCCTCATTCGTAGGCGGCGGGAGTGGTGGCCGCTTATTTGGATGCGTACGAGGATGTTCAGCGCCGTCTCGGAGCGGGCCGCGTTGCGCGGAGAATGACAATGTGCAATTATATTTAGCTTCATTGCAATTATCGCACGTTGTATTAACAGAAACTGTGTCAGGGCGCCAAGTAGCCGCGCCGGGGCTTGCAACACAGGACACGAACACCTAGATTTACAGTATTATCTAGGCACTTAAAGCAGCAATCAGTTTCAAAGTGCCACGGTCATATTCGTCTGCGATATCTGGGCCTGTATAAATTACGTAATCGCGACACTGTGTGAATAATGAATTAGGAGAGTTGAGCTAAATCGCAAAGCGACTAATCTCTGAACGATCTCTGTATCGAATTACCGATTGTTGAAAATAGGGAACTACTGTGTTGGTAGTGTGAAATTGTGAATTTTGTTTATTTAGGTGAAAGTTATTAGAACTTGAAACCAATTTAAGTTTCTAGGGAAACAAAACGTACTTACCTACTTTTCTAAATAAAGTTTTAGTAAGCATTTTAGGCAGGTAGGTAACTAGGTACCTATACTAACGCTTTGGATAAATTTATAAAACTTCATGGCGGTTCAGAGATAATATGGTACCTATACTTATATTCCTGCTATGTAAATAAGTACCTAAGTAGTAAAATAGTTTTCTTTTACTGTACTAGCCCTCACAGCAGACCATTGCCTGGTAAGATTTTAAAAAGACTGAATCGACTCGAATAGACTTTAACTTTTTAATTTGCTATAGTAACTTAATAACGTTAGCTTAGTTCCTACAACGATACTAACATTTCTATGCCAGAGTAGAGAAACCTATACCGGTATCTGTGCACGAGGATGGGTGTTACGGGGCGTAATGAAACATTCTCTGCGAGCACATCGCTGTACTGTGTACCGTAAATCCATGTCGTTGCTCGTTGCTCGTTTATTTCCCCGCACCGACTCGACTGTACGAATACGCCTAATCTGTATGTAGGTGGGTATGTTAAATTTTACACGACGTTTTTACGATATTCTGAACGTTTTGACAGATCCAAGTGTAACAATTCAAATCGATTTAAGCACACTGATGAGCTTCAAACCAGTAACTTTGGATTAAGAATAATTTGTTGTTAGGTATTGTCTAACCAAAAAGATAATTTTCGGATAGCATAACATCTATCCGATTCGCTAGAAATACCTATAAAAATCGTAGTAGGTACCTATTAAACAGGTATAAAATTAAATTCTAAAATTCCTCTCAATAATAATAATCACTAGGTAAAATCACTATCTAACACTATTATAATCAGGGATTGAAAATTTAAAAAGTTGTTGCTACAGAAACTGAAACAGATCTTAAGACTAATTTTGTATTGTAACAATTACGGTCTTTAACTCAACAGACGAGTTAAAGACCGTAATTGTTTTAACTTTAAACAGATATCTAGTTTAAACCCGTAATTTAATACTGGATAATTCCAACTTCTCTTTTACAGATTATTCGCATGATAGCCTTAGTTAGTTATAAACCTAAATCGTAAAAGACATGCATAATGTGATCATACTTGTCTGCAGAATCTGATAACAATCTCCATAACAAATGCAGGTATGTAGCGACAAAACAATGCAGATTTAGATAATATAGGTATAGAAGTAAAATGTAAACAGTGGGATGTACCGCTATCGGCTCACCTCCCAACCAGTTTAATGAAGAGATTTGGCACGACTGCACGAGCATTAACGGTGTCTGTCTCTCCATTAGATAAACGCGCTTATTATTGCACACGATATAATCACGATATTATGCCATTGACAATATTGCCTTGGAGGTTACCTCAAAGTATTCTTTAGAATATGGAGCAAACCATATGGAAAGGCGAAACTTTAACAAAAATCTGCGGTGCCGGCCGTTGGTCTCGTAATGGGAGACTGTGAACTGCTGAGTCGAGTAATGCATCTTGGATGGGCGAATTTTGGACGTATTTAATTAATTCTAATAATATAATGAAGCCATACGATATGACAAAATTATCGCATAAGAAATGCATCCATCGGGATCAAAAAACCGGTGAGCGTCAATCACGACAGAAACAAATACTTAGGATGTACCGTTTTGTCATGCAGCCGACGACGCAGATAGGCGAGCCCGCACACACACACCATGTACCTACCTATCCATATACACTCGTGCCACCACATCACACAATGGGACCGATGACAATGGTGCACCGACTGGCTCACCACTACTCCCAATATTCTCATTTGCATATTTCTCCCGTCGATGTACGTCTATTCTGCTCACCATAATGCCACTTAGTATCTAGGTACTTCCTTTATTAGGCCTGAATGAAAACAACGTTTAGGTAATGTGTCCCGTACTTTATGATGCAGAGTATTCATTTATGATACGGTATTAGGAAATCACTAATAAGTAGATATTGCTAATAATTACTACTTTAAGTACTTAGTAATTATCTACTAGATACTACCTCCATAACATGTAATATTTGTGGCTGAGGTATATGATATTTATATACTTCGAGCGATAATGAAAACGTAATGAAGTTCTGTTCCAGTTAGGCCAGGGGTCATGGCGTGCAACTGTAGGAACTTTACTGTTTGAACATAGGAAACAGAGGCGGTTCCGATCTCACTGTTGTAAAAAGAAAAGTGCGGAAAGACAATTACAAAAACGACACAAACGCTGGAAGCAATCCAGCGAGCATGCTCTTAATTGGATGAGACCACTTCCTCTAAACGACATTCGCTCTGTAAGCACCGACACGACTCCAGCTTTCATATTCAACTAACAAGGCTTACGCGAATGAAGTTCTCTTGTTACAATATAATTATTAACATTAGAATTAATTGTTTCATTGTTACGTACTTATTAATTTGTGCACTGTAATCGTAGTTCGTCATATCTTGTAAAGATGTTACTGTAAGTTTCATTTATATACCTATACTGAATTTGAACGGAGGCGTTTAGTTATTGTTGTGTATGACTGTACTCACATAAACTTCTATACCTACGTATATAGATTACAAGTACTACTACGAATGCCATTGTAACTTGGCTGAATTTGTACCATAAAAATTGATATATGTATATCGTATACCGTAACACTTAAGGCATACGATTTTTATCCTTATCTGTAAATATTTGCAACGAGGTGGGCAGATGTGTATTTACACCAACATTTCACAAGTTAAAAAGGGGCAGATTTCATGTTGTTACTTACTGAACAATTTTTTTACAGAAATACTTAATAACGCTTTGCTCTACCCGGGAATCTAGGACCTCGTTACCTATCACACGCAATCGCAAGCGTAAGTTTATGTTACGGAAACAGGAACAAAGTGTGAGTGTAAAAATTTAACTTCTTAAAACATTTTAAATTTTTGTACTTAGTTATCGCATGTCTATGTAATATCAAAACAGAAAAATATACCATCAACACTGGCAACAGACTGTGATAATTACCTGAACTCGGGCATTGAAGTTAGAGCGAATAACACATTTATTTTTGAGTACGGTGTCGTGTGCGGAAGTCTTTAGTACCCCAACCTCCATTACCCGCTACTACATCAATTCACGAATCAGGTAGACAAACACAATAATATATAAAACGTTCACGTATAGCACCGATATAATCTCCGAACGCTATTTTCATAAGCGTAATCATGTCACGCGACGTGGTCCATTGTTCTAATCGTTTAATGCTTCAAAATAATAGCTACGAAAGATTAACTTTTTGCACACCCGCGAGCATCTGGCCATTTGCAAATTAATGAGACAGCACTATAAAAATATTACCTCTGCGTGCTTGATATGAGTTCTACGAATTGTAATGTTATTGCATCATCAGTTATGCCTACAATTCTGAAACAACTGAAAATTGGACACACATTTGATTTTACTGGGCAAACTGCTTAATCTGTATAATCAACTTTTCAATAGTGCCATTTTGTAAAGTGTTCTTGTGCTCAGTAAGTTTTTTCCAACTAAAGGGATATTTATTTTACACTGATATTTCTGTATTATAAGGGCTCTGACACTCGAGCCTACACAAGGCTGCTACAGCAAACAGCAAATCCCATGCCGTCGTGCGAACGGATTTGCGGTCTACGAACTCGTTTAAAGATGACGAATTATCTATATATATAAGACCCCTTCCCGCCGTTTTAGCGTAAGCGACAAAAAGCAAATTTTACAGGAGGAGGTTTTTTTTAAATATTTCAGGCAATAGTTGTGCTATGAAAATGAAATTTACCACAGAGTCATAATTTTTGACGATTAATAATTATACCAGTAAAAATAATTAAAATTTTCGATATTTGTGATATTTTTGGCGCCTACGATGATTTCGCTGTCACTGAAAAAACCATTAAGGCGTTTGAGATAAGCTATGTAGTAATAAAATAAGTGAATTTTATCCAATTTTCAATGAATTTTCCTACGTTTGATAGTGTTTTAACAGACGAACTTAAATTTGTTATACAAATTCAGTTAGTCAGCGAACAACGGTCTAACATAGACTACCAATCGGCCCAACCTAAGCCTATTTGGTTACCAACAGGAACGGAGGCCCTTGAGGCTGTGAGGATGACAGCCTCTATAAAAAATACCAAAGCGGGGTAGGTGGGTACACAGTTTCCCAACCCATTCGGAGACCATGAACATCGGTCTTAGGTATTTAGATCACCACCCGGCCAAACCGTAACCCTGAATTGACAGGGCTGGTGACACTCCGGAGACGCGAGGAAGAAAACCTCTATGAAAAATCCCCTCAATCCCACGCCCGACAATGGGGACAATGGTCCAAGAAGAGTGGGGGCAAACTCAGTCCCAAGGGCGTCAAGTCGAAGGTCTATTAACTAAACAAGGCAATGGATAAAGAAATAGATAAATCTCACCCATTCTGGGGGGACTACCAATACCTTAAGAGCACAGCGCTGAGCTCTAAATCCGGCCCCAACACGAGCGTGGAGGTCGCATAGTGCTATGTCGGGTTCCGACGAGTACGAACAGGGCCAGTAACCTTCTTGTCTCACTTGTGGAGCTCTTTCAACTGGGACAAAAACAGAAGCGGAGCTCCACACGGGGCACCTACAATTCGACGACCAAGATGACCTCCAGCGATGAGGCATCCTCGACGACCAAAGCGGCTACTGGCCACCGCGCCGGAGCAGAGGTCGACGCCCAAGGCAGCGAAGTCTGCGAAGGTCAGCGATAAAAAGCTGTCGGCCCAGGAAGCGGAAAGCAAGAGGCTGATCGTTGACCTTCTTATGAAGGTCTCGGCGGAGAAACTGCCAAAGTTGCTGTCCGTGCCAAAGAAGGCAGTGGTGGAACCGTCGGCAAGCAATACTACCACTTTGCCAGCGCTAAAGTTCGGAAGGATAAGTCATCAGTCGCTAGAAAATCCCCGGTGACTGTCCCAGTCATCCCCGAGCCCCCAAAATGAAGAGATAATTGAAATAACCGTCAGTATCGCACGAACGAGAATGAGTTCCTCAAGGCTGAGCTGGCTAAATCGCGCCAAGAGATGGCTCACCTTGCCGCAGCATTGGAGGAGCTCAAGATAGGGGTGATGAGTTCTGCTGTCACGAGTGCTACTGGCGGAGCAAGTAGTGACTGCACCGCGAGGCCAGCGCGGTTGATGCAGTCAGCACAGTCGCAGTCGATTGCGCTAATGGCGCAACCAAATAAAATGGTGGCTCCAGCGGAGCCTTACGTAGTCCGGCTTCTGGCCGCGCCGGAGGAGTGGTTGATGGGTCACATTGCCGCACTGGAGGGCGTTTATCGACGCCCACCGCTGGCAGCAATCAGATCGGGCCTGAATGCCCGCTCAGCTCTAAGTGTGACCCAGCCAGCCCTCCCGGGGCTTGCCTCCACACAGGTCACTCAGAGGAAAGACAAGGGTAAAGAAAAGGGGAAGCTGACCCCAGCTCCAGCTTCGACAGCTCTTACACAACCCACATTGGAAGGGGGATGGGAGGTAGCAGGAGCGGCCAAACAGAGGAGGTTATACACTGTTTTTATGACTATCATTTTAATAACCAAGTAAAACTGTTTCAACTTACTAATTATCAATTTAAAGAATACAATGGCGCAGGGAGACAATGGTTCTTTGATAACTTTCGGGTAATTTGTGTATAGTGAACCATACCATAGTCATACACTATGTCGGTTACGATATAATTTTCAGATTTTAAATGAACTTGCGATAAATATATCCTGTCGCCTACGTTAATATTTAAAAAAATGTTACGGTTAAGATAAAATTAGCTTTTGCTATATCTCAAAAACTAATGAATTTAGCCGCGAAATTTCAATACAGAAAGATCCGTTATGGTTCAAAATTACGATTTCGATAAAAAAAGCATTTTCGAAAAAATGTCGCTTACGATAAATCGGCGGTTAGGGCTATTATAATTCTATATTTATAAGATAGACCACCGTATGGACATACTGTAATCATATTGGCAATGAAATTCTTATTCTTTGGGGTTGTGACTATGTTAACCTGTATCCGAAACAGTGTAGGTAATGTACGTTGGTAGAAGGGTCGGCAGCGCGAGTATGACGCCCCTGGTATTGCACAAACCATAGGCCACGGTGACACCTTATCTGCTATCTAAATCGTATAAATAGGAGCTTTTCTACAAAGTTTTACTTTCAAATCAATGTTTTCCTGCATTGACTTGAAAATAAAACCAAAAGATTATTGATAAACTGGAACCTGGAAACAGTGTCAAACCTAAGAGTCACAATCATTAAATTTATCAATATTGTTAAGTCTATAAACAAACGCAGACTTACGTAGTTATATTGCACCTATAACTCATTTTTCAAAAGGCGTTGATGCATTACGTAGATAATTACAATGATCTCAACGCGGAGTGAATACAGTAAGTTAAGAATGGAGTGTCAATTTACTTGATAGGTTGCTCTCACTCTTTTATCGTGAGAAAGTATGTCTTCGTGTTTCGTTTCGTTGACAATGGCCATCTCATTGAAATCGTTTGTGGAGATACCATTCAAAGCTGTTTTTACCACTTACAAATTTCACTGTGGCAATAAATCTAAAAATAAAAACCTGTCAGAAAATAATTTCAGTTGGCATGAATGGTTTGTTTTAGCTTTTGAGTTTTTGCATTAATTACACATCTACATTAAAGTATTTACTGTAAAGTTCAGTTCAGTAATGTTACAAAATAGCGTGTATAACAGTTAACGCAATATTTAAAACAATGGACTTATGTCATGTGATGTCACCATGCATCTATGAAAATGCATTAATTACTTAAGTCTGTATAAATACTCTGAAATGAGGCTAGACTAAAAATGATTATTTGTATAGGTGCTTTAATTGTGTTCACAAAGCTAATTGTGTTGCGCAAGAAAGTTCATTGTCATACTGGTGATTTGCGATTATGCTGCTAGATAATTGGTTGGCGTATTCGTGGTGAGCGTGCTCCGTGGCGTGTTCTCTGCAAGGGCAGTCAATATACCTACTCGCTAGTCGCCAATGTAATAACGTCGAAACAGCGGTCCTATTAACTAATTGATGAATTACCTGTGCTTCAATAGGCATTTTTAGGTATGCTTTTTTAGTAGTATATTCTGAAACATGTAATATCCTTAGGCCTCCACGGCAACAGCACGTTGTGTCACAATGGCAGCTCTCGTAAAGATGAGATAATTACTTTGAATGTGCATTATCAGCTTACATCATGTGTGTTATTGAGTTAATGGAAATATTGTGATAATGCAAAAGACAGATGATAACATATTCTTATAACAACATCAAACAATTGACCTAGCGACTACAATATGGGGTTCTTCAAGAAGGGCATTAGAAGGTTTTTGCAGGATCGGCAGCGCGAGTGTGATGCCCCTGGTGTTGCACGCGTCCATAGGCCACGGTGACCGCTTCCCATAAGGTGGGCCGTGTGCTTGTCTGCCACCTAATTGGTATAAAAAAAAAATATGCTTGATAGGCTTACGTTTGACCTCTATCTCACCTGATGGTAATATTTACCAGATGAAAGTTGTTAGATAATTTTATTTTATTCTAATTGAATTACAGGCAACGTAATTCTCATTATCACTAAATCAATTAACTGGGACAGTGAGAGATTACCAAAGACAAATTTAAAATGTTTTATTAAAAGTTTCACGCCTTGTCCATGACGTTACTTCAGTTCTTTTGTTCCTTTTGTTTGGAACGTTTATTTAAATGCTAACTTAGTGTCTAAGTCACGTCGCTTTAAAAGAAGTTAAGAATGAATTCAATCTTTTCCTTTAAAAAGTGTTTATTATAACACAAAAGGTAAACTTACTGTTACAAAGTAGGTAGGTACTTATTGAGGGAAAAATTGTACAATGATAGACGATTCAATGAATTTAAATGTTCAGTTGTGGTAATATCAAAATTTTTGAATAAGAAAAGGAAACAAATTTATTTTCCAGTACCTAGGTATATAAAATATTCTGTTTTCGTATAGGTGTCTATAATGTTTCAGCTCTTTCGGCAGTTTTACGTAGGTACTTATTTGAAAGGTGTCTACGTATTGATAAAGTTAAACAGTACACTTCAAGTGACATAATCACAATTTTTTAGATGATAAATTTTACGTTGGAATTTTCATGGGTATCGTTAGTGTATCATTAGGACTATTTCCTAATTCAGTTGGGTCGGTGCTTTTAGTCTGAGAATACCATGACTGCGAACTGCACCCTCTCACTTGCAAGTTTAGTACCTACCAGTGGGTATGTTGTATTTCGTATGGTATGTAACTGTAAAGGAGATCTTACCTGCTTTCCTGTTCTCTCTCCCATTATTATAGTATCTGTTGTTTGATAACGCAAAACTGACATGGTATTACTTTCTTTACTCGGTAGTAGCCGAGAATAAATTAGCATCTCGCCAGGACAGACAACAATCCTCTTGGGTATAATAACATCAAAGAGACGATAACTTTCTATCTAAAACCTCGCTTTGGACGAATTGTGTCCCGCTCTCGAAAGCCGAATAAATTAACTTTGAACCCAAATCGGCCGGAGCTAAGAAATTTTCAGATAAGGCCGAGCTAAATGCGGCCATATCGTTGCTACATGACTATAGTCTCCCAAGTTACCCCGAGAGAAAAGCCGGTGCTAGAACTTCATTTTGTATTAAGCATGGAGGACCCGCTAGCAGCTGAGGTTGGCTTGGGCCCCGAAGATCTTCCTTTTATATATATACTAGCTGTTGCCCGCGGCTCCGCCCGCGTGGATTTCGAGTTCTGTTTCAAATTCCTTTTTTCGTGCGGAAGTTCCTTCATATATCATCCCTGTCAGCCAGCAGGCGCGGTTAAGTCTCACTCAGACCTGATAAAAACCGCACGCTGCCGTCTCAAGTCTTCAGTTGCCGGGGTGTAAGATTACTTAGAGCATATCCCGCGCTCCCCAGTTGACCCTTTTTTTTATCGTGCGGAAATCCCCATGGATACCACCCCCGTCAGCCATCGGGGGTGGTTATGTCGGGATCAAACCGACTAAAACCGCACGCGGTCTCGGGCCTTAATAACCGGGGTGTAAGGTTATCCCTCGCACCCCAGCTGACCCCGGGCCATCTACGGTTTTAAGATGGCCCCCTCGACCCCCCGAAAGGGGGGGTGGGGCGAGCATCGCGTCACTTCTCCGACGGTGGGGTGTAGGGTGACAGGAGGCCGGACGGCCCCACCCAACCGTCGGCGCGCAGACAATCAGCTCGCCCCCCGCTCGCTCCCCACTGTGCCATCTGCTAGTCAGAGGGACACGTGGAGAGCCTCGGAGCAGCCCTCTAGAGGGCCGCTCCCACCCCGGCCGGATTGGCCGCAGGCAGCAGCGTCTCCCGTGGCGAGTGGGAGGCGCTGCTCGCCTCCGTTGCCCAGGTGCAACACGTGGAGGTTCCGGCCCGCACCCCCCCAGTTGACCCTGGGATAGGAATTGTTTGTTATTATCATAATATCAAACAATTCCCATCCCAGCATGGCATCAGCCTATAGCTACTTTCTATCATCGCACCGCTCGCCACAGACAGGGAATTCATCCCCACACGTTGCATCCGCCTGCAGTGCGTAAGGTTTGAAAGAAATTTCATTCCGCGCACGCTTAGGCTGTGGAACGATCTCTCTGCAGTGGTTTTCCCTGGCGTAAGGGCATTAGAAGCATTTTGCAGGGTCGGCAGCGCGAGTGTGACGCCCCTGGTGTTGCGCACGTCCATAGGTGCATAGGTCATATAGGTGGGCCGTGTGCTCGTCTGCCACCTAAGTGGTATAAAAAAAGCATGATGTCCGTGCCGAACCCCGGAAAAGAGGGGATGGGGTGACAGGGGGTACAGAAGACCGCAGCCATAATAGACATTGTGTTGTGTTCCCGCTGCCGGTAAGAAGGGTAACCAGAGCTCACAACCCCCCACCCCATCTCTCCAATCCCCTCCTTTGAAGTCCGATTTCAATAACTCAAACAGTTTTTAATTATTTTTTACACAATTGAAAGTCTTGATTAAGATATAATTTATTTGGATGGGAATACAAAGATATACCTCAGAAAACATAATCTTAGATAGGTATAATTCGCGAGACAAACGACGTCCTGGCGCGAATGGATTGTTGCCCATGATTGGTGAATTTGAGCTCGTCCAGTGCTGTAGCACCCCGTGCTATCCTCAAAGGCACCCAAGAAAACTGTACTGCGTGTATAGAGCATAATTATTTTGAGCATAGTTTAGATACCTACCTACGTACCATAATATGATGTCCCGAAGTAATATTGGTGTGATTTACGTCCGCATTTCAACTTGCATTTATTTCGCCGCGCATTATTTTTCATATTGCGATAACTCTTAAACGATTTATGATAATTATATAGCGTGAACGGCAATTTTGATCTACATTAAACGTACAACGTACCTAACGTATTTAATTAGATAAGAAATAATACTGTATTGTTAAAATTAGCTTTGAAAATGACACATGATTTTTTTGTAATTTGTAAAGATAAAAATGGTTACTGTGGGCTACCCTTATTAAGTAGACATATGCTATCGCGGACTTTTTTGTAGACCTTTTTATGTAATACATTTCCACAGTACATTATTTTGTTCTATCTTCAATAGTTTTCGCAGCGCACGCGATGTAAGTAATTTGTTTAGGTCTTTTTTTTAAACCTTGGGTTATATTATTGAAGTTTTAGTAAGAATCCCTAAATTTTTTGGAGATAAATTATAGCCTATGTTACTCACAGATAATGTAGCTTTCTATTGGTGAAAGAATTATTGAAATCGGTCCAGTAGTTTCGGAGCCTATTCGTTACAAACAAACAAAAAAACAAAAAAACAAATCTTTCCTCTTTATAATATTAGTATAGATTATATATATACTAGGTAAACAAAATGTAGGCAGAGAAATTAATAACATCGAACAAAAGAATCTAAAACTGATTAAGTACTAGTCATTCAAATATAGGTAGCTAGAGTGTGAAATATCAATGACTTCTTCTATTAAAAAAAAAGCATAGTAGAAGCGCAACACCTACGTATGCTCACAAAATTGGACAGTCTAAAAGGCAACACACTATACACCTAGACTATGACCGAATAAACCCTAGTGGTATAATTATCCTCATAAATCGATAGAAACCTAGACCATTGGAGTGTTACTGACATCACTATTCGTACGAGGTTGTAATTCCCGTATCATAAAGCGATAAATGAGGGACTTAGTGGGATTGCTACAATTACAGATATTGTTCGTTATGCATGGCAATCACAGAAATATTTACGAGGCCGATCAATAGTCCTCCATCCTCTTAATGTTCGATGTTGGATATTTATTTGCTAATATTTTCATTTAGATTTATTACTGTGTAGATAAAAAATGGTGTGTATATTTATTTTATATTCTGAGGTAGGTATAATGCGTTTCTAAGAATTATTATATTATAATTTTTTCCAAATTACTATTGTGTAATTTACCACTTTGCATGTTTTTAAATCGATATTTTATACTAGTACACAGCAATATATTTTAGGTGTAAATTTGCTTCTAAAAATGCATTAGTTATCTGAATATAAATAAGAAAATAACCCTTCTTGGCAGTCGGGTAAAACTAACGCTAATATTGATGAGACATTTAAAAACTGTGAAGGTGATAGGGAACAAATAGCGAATAAATGATTGAATGTAATTGAATAGGTGGAAGTGTTCGTTGTGCTTCAACAATCAGTATAATTGTCAGCGTTGTCTTCTGTCCGATTAAATGTCGGGCAAGTAACGTCAGTTACGTGACCCATTTGTCGCGATTGCCACGAATTGATCTCCATCAATGTGTTACAATAGACCATGGATCCAATCGATTGCTAAATTGTATTCAATGCCCAAAGATTTGGGTCAATTTTTTGTCTTCTTTATGTATTGATACCTATTATTCTTAAATAATCTATGTGTTTAATCGATAGTTTTGAACACAAACAACAAAATTATATTGCTTCACAAATTGTATAATTCTACTATGACCAATATTGACAAATTCAAATTTTTTATTTTTGTATTTAGACTTTTTACTAGATTTATTCAGTAATCAAGATGTTCCCCATGTTTTAGATTCATATAATAAAACGTAGACTTATCTTCACATGTGCCCATTTATATTTATTGTTCATAGAAAGGGCTAAGGTCCTAAACCACTAAACATATTACAGCCACACATAACGAAATATATTCCGTTCAGACAAGCCAAGAAGAAAATATAGTGTAGAAACCCAGGCAGGATCCAATTGTGTTATTTGGTAAGTGGCATTTGTACGGCCTCCCAGAAACATTAGTAATGGCATTGAATCTCATTAAATTCTATGATTTGTTGTTCTACTTGCGCAGCGTAGGCTTACAACCCAACAATTCGTATTAACATATAAGCTGCGAGTTTGCGTAACTTGAATGTAAAACAGTGTTGTGAATGTAAAATGTAGTACGCATCTTCTAAATTCTTTTCATGTATCTAATAAACTGCACACAAAGAAGTAAAAAACCGAATTTAAAATAAGCTTCGTGAGCACTCGCTTGAGATATAACCTTGACACTGTGGATGAGCTTCAAAGTAAGAACAAAATCGATTTTCTAGTGATATTATGTATTCATAGAGAGTGTTTGTCAGGTTTAATCAAATAAAATTATTTAGCTATTTAGTAAGCAGCGTGGTTGCTACTTCGAAAGGTTACGGGTCAAGTTCAAACCCTTTTTTATTCAAACCCTTTTTTATTATCACGATAAGCACTCATTATTATTTAGGATAATGAGTCTGTTGACATTATATTAGTTAATATATATCTTTGTCTTTGTTGTTTAAATAAATTTTAAAAGATAAAACACGCTTATTTTGTTTAAGCCTAACCTAAATATATACCTAGGTGTTCAGGTTTCGTGTCTAACAAATAACAAATAGGTTCTTAATATTATGACTTTAAGCTCAACTCAAGTCTAAAGTATACTCAAGTATCTATAACGTATACTTGAGATTATATATTTACTGTAATATAAATAAATTCAAATCTCATTATTCATCATTATTCTCTAGAAATATAATTCTCTCAGTTTTATTAAGGCTTTTCTTATTACAGTAACTGACACATCTCGTTATATTTTATACCATTGGGATTATTTTAATAAGGTTATTCCACATATAAAATTATATTACGTGTTTTATTATAGTATGATGGTCTATAAGATCTATTAAGTCTATAAAATACCATAATGTGGTACAGATAATATATAATTATGCCTTTTGCCAGCATGTGGCTTTGGGGGGACTTTCGGGAAGATAAAGAGCAGTAAAATCTATTGAACTATCCATGCCTGCTTTACTTATTTCCTTTGAATCATTCTCCTTCTCTTCTATACCTTTCCCTTCCCCACATATGAAAACTTCTTCTAGTGTTGCCAGCGTTCATATTCCACGTTATCATTTACCACCTTGGCTTGTTTGCTTACCAAGTAGTGCCTATTGAGAAAAAAATTACAAATTCTAGTTTACTCCTAATTTTACCATTTATGGTTGGTTACTTACCAAATTTGCACGAAGTATTCTAACACCGCAACCCAATAGGATGGCGGTAGTCTGTGTAATCTTTAAACATTACTTTTTAGGATATTTAAAGCGCTAGTGAAAGTAAGCCCAACTATTTCGCAACAATTGATCCATCAACGTAATTATTTTTTACGCTGACTGCTGTTCATTTATATGTACAACCTCCTTAACATCAACGGTTGAGCCATGGCCTGCCAGACATCATCACTTAGCCTGCTTTTTCCCTTTGTGCCAGTAATATCTCATCCGTTCCTCCACACGCGGTTGGGTTTGATGGCTTCATACCTTTTAGTTGAATGCATGTATCTATTATATTCTTAATTTCCTAGCCATTTATGAATCAGACCACGGTAAGGTGTCTTAACAAGGCTATAACTATTCGATTGACTGAAATAAAGTTTTCACTAGCTCAGAAGTTAGGTAAGTATAGATATTTTCTTTAAAAAGGTATTGCCTTTATAGGTATCGCTGCCTAAAATTTCCCTCGTGTATCTAAGTAATAATTTAGCTATTATATTTAACTTTTTTGTTTAAGAGAACGCTCTATTGGCCTACATCAGATACAATAAAGAAAGAATTTGACTGTTATATCATGCTCTGGATCTCATCAACAACGCCACACTTACCTTAATTAATTGAATGAATAGTTATAAATATTTAATGTCGGGTAGGAGTACTTAGCCTCGTCTGCGGGTTCGACAAGGTTCATTCTCGTAGGCGCTTTTATAAGTTAATATATAAATCATGGGATGTATCGTGACGTCATTCGGCAGCTTTCCCGTGAGGTCAGATGGTTACAGGATAAGCGAGTGCGCTAAGTCGCAACTTACGATGAACCCTGATGGGTTCCACCAAGTTACGGTAACGACTGCACGGTCCCGGCAATGTCTATCTATTCAACCATGTTGCCATCAACTTATCTCAGACATCGACCGTATATTTCACTGCAAGCTGAAGATAGTCGAGATTGTTTGTCGTTACGATCATTTTTGTTTAGGATTCATTTTGTATCTTTACTTTTGTGGGTTCTTTGGTATATATATTTGAGTTCATATGGAAATAGATGGCAGCGCAGCATTTCTTTTTTTTTAGGTTTATGAATATAGGTTTGATATCTACAATTTTGAATCAGTATAAAATATAGGAATAATATTAGGAATAACCTTCACACAGATTATTTTTTTTTTTGTTAGAAGGAAGGTGCACTGATTAATTACAGTTTACCGTTTTGGTTGTAACTTATAATACCTACAATTCTTGGCACACATAACGCCTTGTCTAAGTCTAATTTGACGACTTTGATGTCGTTGGACCCGTTTCATCATTTCCCCGAACATTACGCTTGAATAACAAAGGCTAATTTAACAATAGGTAACTATTCAGGAATCCCTATGTAGGTATTATATCTATTTTGTTGACTGGTTATTAAGCATATGGATAGTGGAATATGCAATAGATCTGTTGCGGTTAATGTAAGCCAGGCTGTAACAATTGAAACTTGATGAACAATTTCAATAGGAAATGTCAACAGATAATAACCCCGACTTACTGACATTTATAAATGTTCAGTGTCCTTCAATATATTAAGTAATTAACGTGTGCTTTTAAAACATTAATGGTTCTTGCGAGTAAAAGGCGAACAATTATAGATACGTTTCATAAAACCTTTGCGCTGCTTTAAAATATGTATAAAGTTTAATTGGTCCTTACCTTCACGTTCAATGTTAAGTTGCGTCGTGCTACGCTCAGTGTTGCGGCATTCAGCTTTATTCCAACTGCTAGTTATATTGACAGTCACCCACTTTCAATCACATGAAACCGGTTCAAACAAAGAGTTCAGACTCTACTAGTCTCAAAGTACAATATGCTCACATTACCACGTGTTTGTATTAAATGTACATGTTTATGTTTACTTGTAATCAAAGCTGACAGTTACTCGCACGTCCTGGTTTCAAACTACAGTGAGACAGTGGTAATTAATTACCTGCTTAGACAAACATGACACAATAGCGTTATGATTATGACAAGTTATATCTAACGAAGGAACATTACACGTACGCTAGCACAACACAAATTCAACACAATAGTAACAAAAATATCAATGAATTCACGTCATAGTACGAAAATGTTATTCAGAAGACATAGTGTAGGCGTAGTAACCGAAGCCGGCGGCGCGGCGCAGGCGTCTCGGAAATACTCGGGTGAACTCGGCTCTACGCGCGCGTAAATAAAAAACAACTTTCCTCTCTCACTCGTACTCAGGGCAACAGGGGAGACTTTAGATTAGATCACTGAACTAAAAAGAAACAGAAACTTTGTCGTTCGTCCGGTTAGTTGAGCGTAGAGAACCGGTTTTGTATTAAAGCTTTTTAGTCCTTACAAATAAAAACTCATGCATAGATAATCGTACAACACACTCGCCGGTAGCTTTATATAAGGTTTTGCTTATATTTATAGCAATGGAAGGAAACTGTTACCGAACGGAAATGGACCCGCTGTGGAATGATATCGATACTGAGTTACTTAAAAGAAGTTAAATCGAATACCTTTACGACCAAGGCGTAATTGCCTAAATTAAGTTTGTTTCGTTAGGTATATTTAATAAGTATACCTATTGGCTAAATGTCCGTTTCCAGTTTTTGAAATTAATCAATTAAATTATACTGTGTGTGGGAGTTTAGATGTCAACGAATGTATAAAATATATTAATACATTAGGTAATTTGTAACGGGACATCAGAAACCAGATAGACATGTTGTGTGCAGGTATTAAATGCCCCTAATTATATTATTCATGAGTATATCAATATTATTTATTATTATTATTCTAAAGTATTTTAAAATATCCTATGGTTACTGTAATGGGAATGCTTTTTGAGTTTTTAGTTTTATTATCTTTAAATCACATATTACTTCCACTATTCACACAATCATCAATAGCAAATTCTTTGACAATAACAAAACGTTACTTTATATTCTTAAATTTCATTATACACAACTTAGCATTTTGACGTTTGATAAAAATGAATATTTGAGGTCACAGTCCCTACCCTATTGTCGAATCATTTTGACCTATGATTTTGACACAATATATTTAAGTACCTACTATTAGAAAGTTGCCGTTAAATGTCATAAGTTGTATCCTTTAAGCGGGGCGTGAAAAGCATCTGACGAGGCCGTCAAGCTGAGGACCACCATTGTAGAATTATTCTTGATATCAGTAATGTAGGTAACGTTTATTGCATTTATTCCCTGCCACTGCTTATTTTTTAAATATTTATTACTATCCCAAACGCAGACAAAATCGGAAATAAAGTGTCCATTCGTAATCTAGATTGTGCATTGAGTAATAATTTTGGCGTGGCAGACGTCTGCACAGAGGAAATTTGAATGTAGAGCGTGGAAGCATCCGCAGCACACAACCGCACAGTGACTCTGTAGGACAAGAGCCCGTTAACGAGAGCAGCGGTTGTTTGTTTTCCCACGCCTTAACAGTATTGACAGTCAGACGAACCGCAACCAAACCGTTGACCATCACCCACCGTTGAACAATTCGTTTGATTAATTACTTACGGTCATCTTAACCCTCATAGCGATTTCTCGATTGCGTTCAAAGTTGACATTTTGAAGCACGGCGTTCGCTTATATGGTTTGTTGCCTTCTTACGATAGCGATTGCCTTCAGAGGGTCAATTCTCGTAATAAAATTTGTACAAATCCAGTCTCGATCGCATCTCGATCTTACAAATGTGAAACTTGACGCATAACTAAAGAGGAAAGAAAATACGAATAACGTTTTATTCGTATTACAATACGTATCAATTACAAAGTCTAAGTCTAGACTAGAACTAGAAGAATACCATACTTCCCATTCGGTCACGATACAGTCACAATAAAATTAAAACATAGGATGTTGAAAACTTGGTTACAAGAATACTTTGACATTTGTGAGACCGAGATTAGGTCGGCACTGAATTTTAAACGTATTTTGTTACCATATGAAAAATACCTTAAAATTAAAAAAATAACCTTATGAACTCTCAACCCTGAGATCTTAACCGAAAATTGTTCAAAAATCAGTTGTGTTGAAACGTTCTTATTTTGATTTGGTAAAGTCGATTTATCAGTGAAAATAGGTTCACTTAGCGAGTTATCGCATTTTACTAAATTCAATTTTAATTCTCTTTAATCACAGTTCCATTATTGGAGCAAACGGCTCAAATTCGAGAAGAAGAAGCAAAGACTTTCCATTAAACTTTTAAGCATTTATAATTTTTATAAGTAATAACACATATGTCTAGACTACAAATGATTAAATGATTAAAATACTATAAAATTCTTGGTATTGGTGCAGCTAAAGTGGTTTGATGCTTAGTTGGTTTTATGCTTTTATTTATATACAATTAAAGGTAAGTACTTCACTATAATACGTAGTACCTACACTACATCACACACACAAAATACATTGACAATAAAAATCGGCATGCTCTTAGCATGTTTGTTAGACCGCAACACTTATTAATAAGATATCTTAAGACTGTCAACATTTCTATTGTTAGAAGCTTTCGTTGTTGCTGGTAAAAAAGAACGTATGTTGTATGACTGCTTCAATAAAACAGGCGATGGAACCCCTCCGTCCTGACTCAGGAGTATGGTGATTTCATCGCCCCGAGTGACAAATAGTTTAATATGGTACCTAGCATGAATATGAATTATAACGCTCTATAAAATGTGACTCATTCTCACTTATATGGTGAAATTATAATTAAAATATACCCAAGTGCTTGATAATAAAAAAGTAAATTACCTAACGGATTTAGGACCGATATAATATACACCAGAACCTCGGTAGCTTAGTCGTTAAAGAGTTGGTCATACGATCGAGAGGTTATAATATAATTACCTAAAATAATAATAACCCAGGAGGTTAGAATCCTGGACGGATTTACGGGAATACCTACCAGTAATTTCGAGTAGTAGTAAAAAAAACTACAGAACGAGCAAATTTTGAACAAAGGCCAAGTCGAGAGTACCAACAACAAGCGACCATGCTTGAAAACAATACTTATATTTCGAGAATTATGAACGAAGTCAGCGAAAGGTGTATTGCAGGATTGAAGCAAATGGAAACACTTAATTTCTGCCTACCCCAATGGGAAATAGACATGGATTTATGTATGTATATCATTATATGCGCTAACTTTCGATTCTTACATCGCAACTATGTTTGGGTACTGAGTGGCCAGTGTGACCTGCTCCAGAAGTCAGGCAGTTTTATGGTTTGTATAAAGGTATTACTACTTCGTACCTATTCCAAAATCATGTCCATTCCCGTAAATATAATTGTATACATGAAACACGAAAGTTAAAAAGTTAGTTTGGAGATTTCGCCTGGAAAAAATATCATTAGAAGTTACAACAAATAAAAAAATACACGTCTTTTTTACCTTATTCGCAAGAGTCAGCAACTTCCAGTTTAGTTCCAAATAATATTAAAGTCTCGTTGCTAAACTTGCTGGTGAACTCGAAAACTTGTTTTCAAAAGTTTTTTACTCACTTACATACAATTTAGCTTTTAGAGTATATGATTCTTAATTAACAAATTGTCTTTATAGCTGTCTGTTTTCTATATAAACAATAATTTGCTTGCTGATGTATCAATCATCAACCAAAATTTGAATTTTTGTTTAAACACATGCATTCTATATACCTTTGGTTAAAAAAATATAAGAATACAAAATAGTTTCACACACTAAATTAGTTTTTTGAAGAATTAATAGACGTTTATAGAACCAATTAAGTTCGCAATTCAAAAGCACTTAGGCTTTTACGAGATTTCTTTCGTGATAACCGATCAACAGTCGGTAACCTTAGTTTTTACAACGACATTACTAAAAGCACATTGTCATCACTCACACTAAAGTCCACGTTTGTCGACAATATTCACGATGCAAATAGATCCTGTAAGTAACAGTACACATACGTCGCGTAGGGCGGCTCGCGCGACACTGGGCGGGCGGACACGCTTGCCGCTCGCGACAGCCCGCCCTTGCGAAAAGTTCATGGCAACAAAGTCACTTTCTCTCTGTTTAGTGACATTATTACATTTCAATCGTGTTTGATATTTGTTGAATAAATACACCTTAATTTCTTCAGGGAATTCAGCAATTTATTACACAAGTGTTTCTTCGAAATGATCAACATGTCGTCAGCTAATCAAATAACTGATATTTTTCCACGTAGTCAAATTTTTGTATCGTTACCAAACGTGATGAATTCACAATAATTAATGATCTTTCGTTAAGTGTCCATTGACGTGGAAAGGAAAGAAAAATACATTTATTTGTTTATCTTTGTGAGCGTTTATTACCGTCAAGAAATGCCAGCAAAAAGAAACGTCTTAGATAAATATACTAATGGATAAATAATATGTTAACGCATGCTAGATGAAACTTCAAAGAAAAACTCTATATCTGATCGTTAGCGTACATTAAAAACAATTTTGTTTATGAATCTGTCTCCCAATTTTGACGTGTCTTATATAAAAAATCCCGTTTTTGCGTGAAATCCATCCATACTCACGAAGTATGATAGAAGATTATTGATAATAATAATAAAATTGTCTTGGATAGTCCTATATACCTTTAATAATCTAAATGTTGAACTGAATATATCTTGCGTATTGTGAAAATATCTAGTTACAAAAATAGCAACCATCGTATGAATAAAAATTTTTTTATCAACTATTTGTTACCCGGCAGATTTAGGTCAATCGTGCGGTTAAGTAACTCGCAAATTCAATAACAAACAATTATGATTCTTATCCACTGTCTAGCTAGCGGGTTTTAAACATATAAATATAAATAGTTTTTGTTAGTTCGTTGTTTTCAAATACATTTTTTACTATTTGCCTAGCTTGAATGGGCTTTCGTCTTTTTACAACCTTGAGTATGTTCATTATTGAAACCAGAGACGGCCTCACTATCCTAAGTAGCGGCAAAACTCATCAAGTTTTCTTCACTCTCTCACCACTTTTTCTCTCAACTCACCACTTTTTATCTATTTTATTTGCAGTATATACCTAATAATACATGCAAAATGTTGACATGACTGTTTTCACTCTACAGAATGGTGGAAAGACGACTTCGTTTCAGTATTATATTTTGCTAGTAAATAAATTTACGTACATAGGTTATGCTATTGACACTTGTACTCGTAGGCACAAAACCACTTGCCACGAAGCGGGCGGCAAACTTATTTTGTTTCCACAAGTTCTAGGCGGAGTATCGGGGGCTATGCGAGGCCTATGTCCAGCAGTGGATTTCAATGGACTAATTGATTGATAGAAGTTCTTTGTAGTCTACGATTTGTCAAGTTCTTGAAGTGTCTCCTTTTTCTTTTTGAACTGGACTAAGACTGACAAGACTGACTATGACACAATTACTTCAACAACACTGCTAGAAAAGGTCACAATTTTATTATGTTTGCGGAAATTAACACAATCAGGTAGAAATATTTATACTTTTAAACTACTACGTGACGTGACAAGGTTTTAAACCGGTAACATACCACATTATTTATTTATTTATTTACAAATATTTCATAAAACACGACTGAGCCAATTGTATACACAGAATTTGAAAATTTTAGTACATGTAAATCAACGATGTAATAAATTAGATTGTGACTACCTAAGTGCTCAGTTACACAAATACAGTAAATTGAATGTTATTATGGAGATTTATTCTCATTATCATACTATCAGACACATTTAGGACAAAATTCAGATACAATAACGCCCGTAAATATTTCGGTAACTAAAACACGTCTCTAATAGCCAAGTTGGTACTGGCAGTGAACAGGACAAATGGATTCAGTACCGACATTTCAATTATTCGGCCATGGACCATAGCCGTCTTGACTGATATTCTGTTGTATTGGAAATATTTGCCCTACTTTATGGTATGCAGATTGACCTGGAGCTGAGAACTTAATCTAGAAGATAGTATGATAAAATAACGTAAATTTATCATTTGCTTATTGGACGTTCAATCAGTAGATATAAGTTCTGCTATGTTTCTTGAGAGAGTTTGTAATTCTCAGCGTGAATATTAGCATTTTACACGTTGATATAAATTATTTGACGAATATAATACTCGTACATAAACCGAATAAAATTTCATAGTTCACAAATAATGTTGAAACTGTAAAAACATTGTAAACCAGAACTTAGTTATGATATTGTTATGAAAGCCAATTGTAATAAATAGTTATTAGGTATAGTCTGAAGTCATCTGTGATGTTGGCACTCAACTAAAGGACCCGGAACACGTTTGAATACATCGTCCTCACGTAACAGTTTTCTATTTCCGTTTATTTGCAGTAACAATTTCAGCTTTATAGCATTTGGGGTCGGATTTCTGTCAATAATATTAAAAGAATTTACGAGCGAATGCGTTATAGATAAGTTGACGTAAAACAAGATATGGTATCGCAACACGCAGATGTTTTCACAAAATATATAAAATAGATAGACCGCTAGGTTTTATGTCGTGAAGATCGTAGGTAGGTACCCATCCTATATTACGAAGTAAGTACCTATAACTATTTACTGAAATCCAATATTCTAAGAAGTGTTAACATACCTGTTATATTTCTTATTATGTGTTGGAGGTAGTGTAAAAATGAGCATTCTATATTAAATTTACTCAACAATGTACAAACTATAAGCTATTTTTCAAAATTTTAATAAAGCCGTTATGCTTCTGTCTTCAAGGATCCGTGTTCGGTTCTGATCGGTGATATTCTGGTGTTGACGATTTCCTCATAATACATTTTACAAGCAGGTTATAGGGTTAGTTCGCCTGTTCGCGTCCATCGCCCTATTCGCGTCCATTTTACGGACCTCTCTTTGAAAACTCTCGAAATTAAGTATACTAACACATCAATTAGTCGAAAAGTCATTACCACCAATACCTCATTGTATAAGAGCCACGTACGCATAGGTAAAAGTTCTGTGCGCCCAACCAATCCTGTGTAAAAAAATAGTTAGTGACGGCTGTTCAACGAGAGAGCGCGAATCCGCGAAATTTTAAGAAAAAAGGTAGTGGACAGCGGTGCGTTTGAAGGCAAGTCTTTTATTGTTTTATGTGTATTTTGGATACATAGCTGTTTCTAGACGTCGATAATGATAAAAGGAATTATATTCATTATGAATTTGCAATTTTTTTTGATAATTACCAATTAAAATAAGGTGGACGCGAATTACTACACCAAATTTATAGAACTTCCAGATTGCGTCCACAATGGACGCAAACTATACCTGCAGGGAATAATGACAAGAACAAATCGCGTCCATTATTAAAATTAATTTCCTACTGCTAATATAAGCAAGAAGGATAAAGAACATACACAGAAGACGATTTAAGGAAAGCATTGAGTGAAATTCGAGAGAAGCAGAAATCGGTAAGACAAATATGCTATTCCCAAAACGACAAAATCAGTGGGCGCAGGCCAGATGGAGTAAAGAAACCGGGCACAGAACCTGCGCTAGGTTTAGTAGGTGACCATCATAAGGACTGGCTAGAGAGGCCATACGGGAGCCTCTCGTTACACCTGACGCAGGTGATCTCCATGAACACATACTTCGGGGATCACTTGTGTCTGATCAGGAAGCCGTTGGCTCCTGCCAACGGCTGAATGTCATCACTGTGATGCAAGTTAGAACTTAGGGATGCACACACTGGCAGAATGCAGGGCGTAGGAGGTGTCGAGGCGAGCCCTCGTGGTGGCTCTCGAAGTGGGAGTCCTCTCACTGAGAGTCTGACTCACAGCGATGCTGCAGAGCGGGCGGGCGATGCCGCTGCCTCACTTTGCGAGTAAGTCATGCTCGAGAAGGAGGCGACGAAAAAGGTCCGGGAGAGGCGACCACAACAGGCGCAGGCGATTCAGGCGTCAGAGGTCGTTCAACGAACTTTGTCCTCCATGAGTGCAGGATTAGGGATGACGCGTGGAGCCACCTGTCAACCTAGCAGAAGCAGGCTGAGGTGGCGGTGGCGACACACTGGCGTTAGAAAACCCGAGATGGCGTACGGTTTTAATCAGTTCGATTCCAACATAACGCCCCCACTGGTGGGTGGTAACCGTAGAAATTTCCGCGTGAAAAATAGGAGTAGATGGTAAAAAAAAAGGTTGTTAAATGGCTTCTTAACATCTTCAAATGTGAATTTCCAGTGAAAAATTCAAATTTCCTGTGAAAAATTCAAATTTCCAGTGGACGCAAACTGGTCCAGCAGGTGGACGCAAATTGGATTTTATGGACGCGAACTGGGTAAATCGCCTATTTCTGAAGTTTGTATTTTTAGAAAAAAAACTACAAGATATTTCGTATAAAACTAAAGGTTACCTTAAACTAGACTATTATTATGAACCGATTAAATAAACTTTTAATTGAAATTAGTACTAGTACATTTTTATTTTCTCCGTCAAACTTGCCAACTGCGCTAAGTGGACGCGAACAGGCGAAATGACCCTACAAGTAGATAGCCCGGATGCGCAGACGACGCTCGGTCTGCTACTTATACAATCAAATTATCAAATGTTAAGGCGGGATTTGAGTAGTTGGCAGATTTGATAGATGTTTATGCTCAGTTTCAGATTGGAGCGAATGGAACCGGTTATTTTTTGCACCCAATAAGAAATTTCAACTAGTTCTAAAGTCAGACCCCGTAAAAAATTCAATAACATTATTAAAAAAAAAAACACTTCGTTTTTTTCTTACAGAACTAACTAGCTGACCCGACAGACTTCATGAATGCTACTTTTTCAGAAAGAATTAATGTAGAACAGATATATCTAACATCTACCAAACCTATTAACTTTGCGAAATATATAATTTAGAATTGTGTGACAAAGGATCGCACTTAAACAGTCAACACGTGAGTGCGATCCAAACATTTAAATTATTTGGAATGCTCGGAGATTTTTACACAACACGTTATGGGCGGACGGACACGAAGTTTCTATACTGAAAACAGTACCTATAAAATTACACAAGTATTAGTGACCAAAACAGCAGCAAGTAACAGTTCTACTCTGACGTTGTGACCAAAACGCACCAATCGTGATCACAGGTAGACCACGAAATAGCAATGACCATAATCAATGCCAATTAATTACTACGGCTAAGTAATGATCTTTATCCCCACCGCTTCCTAGCCTCCCCACCCTTTCCTATCCTCGCGTGGTAAGGGCCCTTCAGGGTCGGCAGCGCGTGGGTGACGTCCTTGGTGTTGCACACTTCCATAGGCTACGGTGACCACTTCCCATCAGGTGGGCCGCCGGCCGTGTGCTTATCTGCCACCTACGTGGTATAAAATAAAAATCTAATAATCATAATGTTGATATATTCAATATTTATTTATCTCCCACTTTAACCGACTACGAAAAAGGACATCGACTATGAAGTCAATCAACCCTTCGAACGTCCCTTTTAATATTGAATTCTTTGCTTTAACAGTAAATTCTTTCACAAATGTATATTTCAGAATTTAATCTGGAATTCAGTTTTCAGTGCCTTTTTAGTTTTTGTAGTCTCTTTAATATTTCTATTTATATTATCTATTTTATTTCAAAGTTAAGATTTAATGTGTATTTTGCAGTAATGTAATATAACAATGAGCAAGTTACGAGAGTGTAAAACCACGTCAGGCGTTCACGATAGCGGAGACATTTGATACGAAGGAAAGTAGCACAATTTGTCCCACGTATATCTCAGTCCCGATAACCTGCGAGCTGACATCATTCTGATTTATAACCACATAAGACGTTATTCCCAGACGTATAACATGACGCTATCACTGAAAAATGTTCTAAAACCGTGCTTTTATTCGTATTTATTTTTATACCACTAATGTGGCAAATAGATGGATGTAAGAGGTCCCATCAAAATTTCGAGGCTCAAATTAGTCTCGCCTGCAAGCTGCACCTAATGATTACGGGACGAAGCTCTGGCGCAGGCTTACCTGTTAGGGTAAGGTAGGGGGGTCATACGGCAGTTGTTAGCAGAGTAGAAGAGCGGACCTCGAGCTCCAAAATGCAAGCTTTGGGATTTGCACCCAGATGCCGTTGAAGGTGTCAAACAGATGTTCATTCCACTCCAAATAAGACCGCTGCCTATAAATACTTGCACCACCAGACTTCAGAGATACCTACAAGTCGCTTACTGTCGACCTAATTTCCTCCCAAAGGAGTTCTGGTGAACTTACACACTAACAGAAGGAAAGTGCGTAGGAAGTACTTATTCAAAATAAATAATTTACCTACTGTGGGAGCAGAAAGTCGTTAAGAATTTTGAAAAAGACATTAAGTTCTTTACTTACGTTTTCAGTGCGCGTTCAAGATTATTGTAGTTTATTTTTCTAACAAAAGTGTATTTTGCATACAAACTATACTTCCCATACTTACATTTATAATTTACTTATGTAGGAAAAATATCAACAGGAATTATAAAGTAAGATTAGTATATTAAATAGATAATAACCTAAATAGTAGGTACCTTAAATGTTTTTGAAAATTCTTAACATGTAAAACTGAACGAAAGATCTAATTTCATGGTTGTGTAAGGCAACACGCGCGGCTGTTTTAGTCCCAAAAGCTCCCCTGATACCTTCCGAGTGCGTTCAATTGAGATGTAACAAATGATCCAGGCAAATAGTACGCGCGTGTACTAAATGGTCCTATAAATAGACTTTATATTGTTGTGAGAATCCCATTTTGGTTCATTGCGTACCCATTAGACCAATACTTAGATGTGTGTTACTATGCAGTTAAATATAAATATATGAGAAAAAACGTCCGCATCAAATTGATAAGTCGTTACAGCATTCCTATCGTGATTATAATCTGTATGAGCCGTATCAGAAGCCGAAAATAAATTACTCTATATAGAATATTAATATTGGTAGACACCCGCCACGCAAGCCCGTAAAATTGTAATAAAACTATTGAGAATTTCAGTAATAATAGATTCGGGTTCCTACTCTTACGACGGAGAAAGCTTTCGAGTATGGTTTCACTTCCGAGGGCATTAAAATGCTAATTGACACTTACATTTTAAGTTATAATCTATTAGTGCGTTCGACTTCGATTACGCTACACTATATTCCCACACAATTGGAGACTTGTTTCATGTTTGTAAGTCTAAATCTCTTACAAATTATGTTTAATGTATATAATTATGCGATTTCTAATGTGACTTTGGGGATGCCATTATTCTAGTTCTCATAGTTTCGATCCAAATAGGTGAAAAATGTAGTTATATATAAATCAATTTGGGTCAAGTCATACTTTCATTCTTATAGTTGAGTAATTAATAAAACTACGCTTCTCGGATATGATCGTACTATAAGCTAGGTAGGTAGGTAGCTAGAATTTATATAACGTAGAAATAAATAGATAAATAATTATATATGACGCAGAAAAAATTTATACAGGATGTACAATGTACAGCTGTAATCGACGCTATTTCTATATCTAGATTATACAAGATATAATTTATCTAGTAGGTATGATCTAGATATAGAAATATAATTATTGGTGATTTTAATATCGAATTATTCCTAATACTAGAATAAGGCATAAGTATGATTATAATTATGTCATTCTAACCGTTAGGTAGGTATAAGTAATATCAATTGGAGTAAATCACAACATGAACAAATTCTAGACAAAGTTCTAACATTCTATTTAGTGCCTATGTGTAGCGTCAACCACTACCGAGTACCGCACCTACTTCGATTGTAGGTTGACATCTCAACATTATTCAGACACAATAGTAGTCAATATTCCAAGGCATATTACCTAGGAACTTTTTACGGTACGGTACGGTAGCATTTGCATTTTACGGTATAGCGTGTAAGGTTCAACTTGCTTAGTCGGTTGAATGTGTGTAAATATTGTTTTCTAGGTCAATTACCAGGATTTGCAAATTTCAATTAAGGAAATCAAAATCACTTGCCAATGTCACTCGCAGCAATTACTTTCAAAATATTGTAAATCTAGAATATTTCCGTCACTGGAGATAATTTTGTGTTAGTCTATCAATGTAGGTTGTGAGACCACATGCGCCATTTTTGCTTAAATTAGAAAACACTGAAATTTTACTCATGTGCTGAAATCGCTTGAATTGGTAACTTCATTAGATAGTCTTTTATTCAGATGAAGTGAAACTATATTAGCGTAATTAGTGACATTATACCTACTTAGGTACGTACTTACTGATAAAAGTACTTACAGTGGGATGCAAATACGTTGACTGTACTTGCCAACTTCAACTTAAAAATGCAGGTGGATCTGCGAGCAAATGCGGTAATAGTAGGTATTAGTAAAACGGTGAATACTCCTTTCTTTGCTAATTCAAGCATGAAAGCTGCCAAACTAAGTTGGACGATAATTTAAAAAACCATTTATTTGGCTTATATACCTACCGTTATACCTACATACGGTCACATTGCGATAACGGGCTCCGCAAATACTGCAAATTTAAGTAGGTATCATAATATAGGTGAAGTTACGGGATGAATATAGTATGGTTTAATACTAAAGCCTGCAGTCGCATTAAGCACGAGCAATTAAATGAGGTTCTAGATGACAGGATATTGTGGTGGGGATACGACTGCATTCAGTGACTTAAGTAATAAGAAACGGCAACAATCTGGGTATATATGGTACCGGATGCCGATGTGCCGGAGGGAAAAACTCATGCTTAATTGATTCTAGGTATCGCTTTGCCGAGCTCAACGGACGGCTGGATTACTCGCTACAGCCTCTGCCGGTCAATTAGAGGAAATAACATGCATCGTACCTTTGAAATAAAAAATATGCCTGTCGTGGACGAATGACATCCTGATTGACGTTTCAATTAAATGGCACAAGCGGAACATGTTCCATTTTTTTCTAACTTATTACATAACCTATCGATTACACAGTCATAAAAAATTGTAAAGTTCAATGTATTGTCTATCGTTATTACTATTCATAGTTTGTCTGATAGATTTTTATGATAAGACTGTCAATTGTGCACGCAATTTGTTTTTGTAGAACCAGTGCGGTCCGGCATAGGGATTCTTGTCGTCGTAAGTATTCTGTTATTAGTATTATAGTTTTTCGTATAAGTAGTAGTTCGCACTATTCATAAACTGGGAGTAAGAAATAACAAGATTATGCTTTTTTACACAATCATTAAAAATAAAGAAAAAATGATATAGCTGTAGGCGTCTCAAAGTCTCTCGCAAGGGGTAGATGAGTTCATTGTAAGCGCTATCTGCGCACTTTACACTATCAGGAACAGCCGGCTGCTGGCTGCCCAACCTGAGGCTAATGTTGTTCGGTTTTGGGCAAGAGCGCGCTGGGATCAATCAATTTTTTCCTTCAGCTTGAAGCAGTGGGCGGGCAGACAAAAGTAGAGGTACCTACACCTTTTTGTTATTTAGTAATAACAAAATTTTATCCAGTTCATCTTAAATCATTTGAAACATTCACCACGCATTACGTATAAAAATTAATTTGATAACGAATTACCATCGGACTACTCGTATTACATTTCAACTAATTTAATTATTTATTTAGAAAGATATCGTGTTACTAATGTTCCAAACTGACAGAGGCATGCCGAATTAAATTATTCCGATCGCGTAAGATCGTAGGTCTACCGCGTCTAGCGCCTACGCCTCTTGTGTTATCATCTCCAACCTCTAATATACACCGGATCACTCTACCTTGTTCAGTAATCATTGTCTATTAGAGGGTGCTTGTTATGCATGTGATAATCCCTAGAAGCTGCTCAACAATCGATACCCATTCTGCAGTGCGTCGCCGGCCGAGTGGCGGTTTTGAAACCACAAAGGGTTAGAACATGCAAATTGTAGCTGTATTATCTAGCCACGGATGCGCTGCCAGGATTTACATAGGAATAGAGGCGGCAGTTGGTTGCTTCCGTGGCCGGTATAGGACCGGCCCGTGTTAGTTCAGCTACTTACAACATTTCACGCCGCTATACCACACCAGATTATTATAGACGCAAGTCCTGGATGCTCATTCATAACTCGAGTAAAACGTTCACGAACTAAATCTGCATAAACGTCCCATTACACTAGTGAAAATCTAATATTAAGATTCTGTAATATCAAGTTTCTGAAGTAAAAGAGAAAATTGCTGCGATGTTTTCATTCTGGCTGAATTGAAAATAAGTATGAAGACTTATTCAAAAGTGTGTATGTTTTTATATAACTTGAAATTTAAAATTCCCTCTCACGAACATAGTCCACGGCATTTAACTTGGCAAGAGTTTGGAGTGGTGGGGCCCACACTATTCCTAAATCTTGCCAAGTTAGTTGGGACGCATTTTGCCACAAACAAGTATAGTGCACGGCATCTAACTTGGCAAGGTTTTGGACTGATGGGGCCCACACTATTCCAAAATTTTGCCAAGTTAGTTGCCGTGCACTATAACAGTGTCCGATAGCCGAATTTGTGTAATTCATTTAATTGCTTAACATTTGCGGCTAAAGTTCAAAAAATTATTTTATTATACATATGTATCCAAAAACGTATAGTTGCATCAATGCGATTTGTCTAAAAACGTTCTCAGTAATTAATGTGGTTGACGGTCATTTTGACTCTTGACAAGACGCGTGGGTTGTGCAACTGGTATTTTGGTGACGTAGAGCACCCGCGGCCACACGCCTGCGCGCGCGCCGATTTCTGCATTAACCTTGGACTGCTAATGGACAACTAGTCAAGCGATTGGTTCATATTTCAATAAGATGAGGAAAATCCTTAGAAAAATTATGATATGTTGAACTTTCTGTTTCTGTCCTATTTGTAGAAACGAAATATACCTAAAAACCTTTTAAGAAATTCAAACCGGTTTCGATTACTTTTGACCGTCTTTTTTTCATTGAAAGACTGATACTTTAGCGTTATACTTCAATCTTATTTTTTTGTATAGATAGATGAATAAAAATCCTTTTTGTATAGGTACACAAAATAAGTAAAATAAAACATTAAGTAGGTATTACTAACTATTAGGTAAACGGTGGTATAACATTCCAAGACATGAGTATGAAAGAAAAAATAATGAAAAATAGAAACACATAGGTATATCGCCGAACTCTCGTACCTTACGGCGCCGAACTTGGCCAATCCATTCACTTATCTCAAAATCGGTCCATAGTTATTGTGCGTTTATAAATGTGCCCACACTAAAATCTGCAATCTCGATCGTGTACTACATTTGTACAGACACCTAGATCTTTTGCTGATAGCTTTGACAAGAAAATAATTCAGTGTAGTATTATTAATTATTACCTATTATAGTACCTTCCTATCGTGACATTGAAGATACCTACTGTTAATTTTTGTCCAAAACTTCAAGGCTTGAGGCCTGAGGAGTGCGATAAGTAACTATAATAACAGTAGGTACCTGAATTATAAATCATCCACAATCCTTACCTTGCTTATCATACTCTTTCATTGTTTTTAGGGTAGAAGGTAATTTCGTTAAAGTAAATTTAAAAAATATCATTGCAATTAAAAAAAATACTTTATTTTGCTTCAAATAAATTATGTATCCTAGTAATCCCACTTCCTATCCTACTATTCCTACTTCCTACAAATATGAAGATGTTTGGATGTTTGTTACTCACTCACACTCTAACAATTGAAAGGATCTGGTTGAAGGTACAGAGATACCTACGTTATAGTCTGGCACAACACATAAGATAGATATCATCACACTAGAATATGCTCCCATAGGAAGCGGGAAAGGGAACTTCATGGGCAACAACTAGTATACATATACCTATCACTAGCTGTTATGTTACGATTCATACAAGTCAAATTTATTATTATTTCACTAAAATTTCATAATAAAACACAAGTTTAGCTGACAGAAGTAGCAGGCAGTGCCATATAAGAAAGTACTTAGCTTACCGTTTATAATTATACATCATGTACCATTTCTATACATAATATAATAGCAGAAATAAAAACTGATATTGACTCGAGGTGTATTGTAATATTTTTTGTAATACAAACTATCGGTACCCCCCGCTATGAACTCTACAGACAGCTTAAGGCTCAAAATAAAGGTATAAAAATTAACCAAGATAGCATTTCTGCTGCAGGCGTAGGTATATCGGATGTTCGAGTGAACGGTCGAATAACAAAACATAATAAAGATTCAGTCGAGTTTGAAGCAGGAAAACATAGTTGACAGATAATGGGCTCGATTAAGTGTTGACTGAGAAGTGGTCCGTTCACTACATGTTGAGCCAGCGTGTTTATGCATAAGGTCAATACTACTGCTGTATGTCACGAAGCTAACGGCACTCTACTGATGAACCAGTTTTTGTCTTAGGCACTACTGTTAAACCAAGCAATTATTTTCTTCCAGCCTGTAACTATGGTACCATTAAATGTAAAGGTACCTATCTACTTGTTGAAGTGTAGGTGTGCAGGTACACCTACCAAAAACTTTAAAATACGTATCTGCATTTAGGGATACTAGTGTATCCTTAAATATAAAATAAATACTTATGTAAATATAAAATTGACTTTTCACGTATTTCGAAAAATAACCATAAAACTTTCGTACCTGCTCAAATGCAGGATATTGTCAGTAAGTGTCAAATACTTCAGACAGTTTTCAGTTTTCTAACATGTTCCAAGTCATGAAAATCAGGTCTTGTGGGTGTTTGACCTAAGTCTGCGGTCAGAACCGACATCACGCCTGTGATCACGCTATCGTGGCAATACTTTACGCCAAAATTATTCGGTCGTCGACCACTTCACTAAACGAACAACTATTGATTTATTGTTTATTTTGTCTTTTTGCCTTTGAACGCTTTATTTTGATCAGCTTACCAGTTTTTGTTTCAGTGCATAGTATTTTCGTGCATGTGTACACTCTTAAAACCTTAAATAGCTAAAAATGCTTTATGATATGGATGTTAACTGACAAAACATTTTGTTTATTCTTTTTGTTCTAACGTACAAAAATTGTTATTTAAATCAAAAAAGGATTCGTTGTTAACGTCACGCCCGACGCTGTGTGATGGGCGGCGAGTCATTATCGTCAGCCACCCGGTAACTGTGACTAAACCAATGTTTGATGTAAAGATTGATGGACTGTGAGAATTGATTGTACTTACTATAATTTACTTCACTTTCGCAAGTTACTAAATCAGTATAAATTCGCTCACGTAACCACAACTTCCCATAAAATAGCGTAAGATCAAGTAAGTATTTATAAACTTGCCGTAAATACCAGTATCTACACTATTCTGAACTAGCTGCGGGTTTTTTACTTAGTTTTAGAAAAGAAAACTTGGCTAAACAATATCGTACGCGAACGGTGGCGATTCCAAAATGAACAAACGGAGTCCCACAAAAACAAGCTTGTTATCTTCAATTAGTTTTCGAAGAGAGCCTTCTGGGTCGGAATCATAAAGAGAGAGAGCAGTATGGTCGAGTCGAGTGGGAGTAGTACAACGAGTATCCGGTTTAAAAAAACTTGCTCAGCGCTGCAGTACCCGTTGGAACTGAGATCCTATGAGAAAAAAATATGAAAGGATTAGGTTTCTTACCAATAATGGCCACTATATACAGCTTCTATTGGACGCAAGTGTAAGGTAACTGTGGTCCATGCGTAACTAAATACAGTCGTGTTATGCGATGCCAATATTGCGATATTGCGAATATTGCCTGCTGTACAAAAACAAGTTCTAAATAATTAGGTGTAATGAATATTAGTAAAATGGTAATTAGGTACACAGATTGGTGCATACATTTCAACCTGTTTTTGTTAATAGCTTAATTAGAATAGCTGGTTTGAACATATAGGAGAATAATTTGAAATTTGTTTGGTGTAGCAAATGAAAACCTTAGAATGGGATTGATTTAAGTACCTATACAGAGTTATGTCACCACAGAAAAGTAAAAGATGTTCTGTCACATTGAATATTTAGTGGGAGTTTCCGGTAAGACATTAAGGACATTAAAAGTTTTAAAAATACAACAGTTGCGAGTAAGTAGGTACACTCGGCACGTATAACATCCACCTGTCATTCTACGCTACTACGGGTAGATCCCAGCGCGTCAGCCGTCTAAACAAAGGTCAACCCTAACTCAAACAACCTGAATTATTTAACGTGTTGGGTCACTTCTCAAATGAACAACACCCTGCACTTTGATCCTGTATTATAAATTAAATAAAAAATCTGTACACGCTGACGCTGACGTTTGCTATGAAAAATAAAGTTAGCAGAATCTGGAAATTCATACATGACCCACGTAAAGGTAGGCTCAGTAGGTATCTGTCAGTGAAACGACATGATGTTTAACTATAAGTATTGTTGAAATTGTTATTTTATACCACTTGGGTGGCCGACAAGCCCACGGCCCACTTGATGGGATGCGTTTACTGATTTGTAAATCACAAGCTTTACTTCTACTACCGCCATCTACTAGCAGTAATCGAAACTAAACATTGTATCAAACTTACTGACATTACATTTTAAATAGGTGAATAACATTTTTCTAGGAAAACTGTAATAGCTTAGCATTCCTTTTCTAAAATATAAACGATACTGGAAGATCTAATATCATGACATTCGAATACAATAAAATAGCAGGTAACTCGATCGTCTGAGTCAGTGGTTTGACTTCCGTTAGCGATGCCACGTTCTGCGAAACTGGCTCTTTCCTCACAAAAGTTAAACTTTACTTGAACTGATTGTCATCACGTCGTCGTTGCGTCGCGTCGTCGCCGTGATTCACTGTTCGTATGAGTAACATCTCAATATTTTGACTATGAACTATTTGGTCGACACTTATTCTTTTTTTTTACAGATAACAACAATTAAAAATTTGACGAATGACATGCACGTGCTAAGGACCGTGAAAAAGAAATGGTGAGTAATGTTATATACCTATATCCATTGCTTTCAGTATGAAGTATTTTGCATCATGAATATAGAAAGTAAAATCCACACGCACAATAATCATAATTACATAGTTCGATCGTTCGGTAAAGTGAAAGCGCCGCTTAGACACTTAGGTATACCTAACAAGAGGTAGTACTAGTTAGCAATAGTTATAACTAATTAAAACTAAATCCGTATTATCTCTTTCGAATCCAAATTCAAATTATAATTCCTAATTTAAAGTTTACATTGTGTAAATATTTGCTAACCTCAACGCTTTCGTCAATCATCGTCAATTATTTTGCTAGTTAACTTCGTGAACTTTTGTTGACTTTTTTGAATAACGTCCACTTTTAACTAGCCTATGCCCACGGCTCCGTCCGTGTGAACGTCAGTTTTCCCGTTTTTTTTGGTTATGTAAACTATTCGGTTCTACTAAACCGATTGTGATTAAACATACCTACGTAAGAATTTATGTCTTGCCTTCCAAACAAAAAAAAAATAAATTAAAATCCGTTCAATAGTTTTTGCGTCCATTTATTTAATAAATAACACGAACAATCAGACAGGATTTCCAAAAAAATCAACTCAATTTTTGGAATCAGAATCGTTCATATAACATAACCCAAGTATTTTTTATACTTCCAATGCACAGACACAACTACTTTAAAATTTTATATGTAATAGTATGAATATTCCGAATAAATCCAGGACGCAGAGGTTAAGATAAACAACCGTGATATAGATAAGCGAATTGCGAATGTCAATTACCTATGAGCCCATAATGGGCGGAAAGAAATCATTAACTAAATACTTGGGTTATAAACAACAGGTTTTTGTACTTGTAACTATATGTATGCTTGGTATGTCAATGTGTTTTTGAGATTTTGTAGGTATTTCTACTTTTCTATGCCTACTTGTACCTATTGACTTTTGTAGTGAGATACTTACGAGTATATACCTACTCGTACTTATGATGAGATTATATTATATTATGGTCTTTATATTATAGGTCTAGTCTGTGTACTTGTGTGTACCCTTCGGGGATATAGGCGTGGGTTTATGTATATGTATGTAGTCTGTGTATGAGTCTCTTAACGACAACAAGAACAATAAAATGAAGAAATAAACGCTTGTTATTCCTACTCTAAACTAGTTACTCTTACAAATATTTGATTTGATTTTGTGTTCCATTGAATCTTTAGTGAAGAAACCCATAGAATATTATGGTGTAGTTTGGAAGTTTGTAAGGGAGCTTCACTTGGTCCAAATACACTAACTATAATTATTATCTATAGTTAGGTATAATTATTAACTGTAAATAACATAATACAATTATATAATACTTGCCAAAACATATTATTTATCTTATGCTGTACTGTATTGTCACCCGCGCTTAGCTCCTGGCCTGCTTAGTTCCTGAGATTAGCGCGTTCAAACAAACAAACAAGCTTCTTCAGCGTTATAATATTAGTTTATATTTTGTAAAAAATACTGTACAAATCTACTTTCGTGTTCAGTTATGTTATTAACAGTTACCTAAAGATACTTTTGTCAGTATAAATTACACCTACTGTTTTTGTAGCTATCATTCGTATTTTTGGCGTCATAAATTGGTAATGTGTCATGTGAAATCACCACAATGTCACACGCCATGCTCAATATTTTACGTGAATCACCCAGGGGTTTGTGGGCAGGGGGTGCTACAATACAGATGACGTAGAAAAATGGTCCGAGCTATGACCATTTGTTACATACGCTCCATTCAAACTGGCATTAAATACGATAAGTATTACCGAAATACGAGGCTACTGAACTCAAATATTATGCTTTTATGAGCAATGGGTTTAAACGGATTTTGATTTAGTTTAGTCCAAGACTCGCTAAATTACTTTCATTGCGGTACGTATTATGAAAAAATGGAAAACACGTACGATATCAAAACAGCTTCAATATTTTTACGGCTTTTGTGATATGAATTCCACACAGAACAAAGAAAAATCCTTAGGGAATTCCAACTTCTCCTCTTTATACTAGCGCCAGTGCTGGTCCGCTAATAGCATTCGTAGCTTGCATTTCTCACTATTTCTCTCTCTCTCCTATTTCTAAAAAATGAATAAGAAATGAATGATAAATCAGCTTATTTATGAAAGCATAAATAAGCTGAAATATGCATTTTGTGGTCCAACGTTACAACAAGTGTGAAGTTTGTGACGGATAGATGTGGCTAACCGCTGCAGGCATAGAGGTTAAATATAAACATGCTGTATACGAGCACTTAGGACACCCAAGAGTGAACTTTATCACGTTTAATGATTTTACTCAATGATTTTTATACAATAATCTATGAGAACACAGTTTAGTTGAACGGATTATCACCGATAAGATATTAGTTTATTGATGTGTCGGTTAATTACTATCTAATTTTAACACCGAATAGAATCGCTGCATACCAGCGTACATCTAAATCACAGGAATTCTAGCTCGAAAAATACTGTACACTATAATTATTATAATTTTGTTTACTAACAGGTGAACATCTTTTTGTATGGCTTAAAATACCTATCTATAACTACCTTCTTAGTAAAAAATACAGGTCATAATAATTTGGTTACGTCCATGTCATAAAACCAATTAATTTTATTATTATATATTAATAAGGTAATTTTACACATTTAAATTCTGATTTACCATACTTCATATCATAAATGAGTGTAGTTCAGGCTCACACTATCTACATGTCTGTCATGTACCTACTTGGCACGATTGCCTTTCAGGCGATTGCGATTCTAGGTATATTATTGTTCAGACGATTGCGTGTGTGTATTTAATGGCCAGCGACTAAAGTTCATCTGTCAAAACTAATAATAAATCAATAGTAATTTCAAAAAACTAATCAGACATTTCAATAAATTCAAAGAAGTTTAGTGTTTCAATTTGTTTTCTTTATTATAACTTGACATTTATAGCGGATGGACGTCAAGTGTGAAGATGCTATATCCGAAATTAATATTCAATATATGATTTAATTCATTTACCTTCAATGTTTATTGAATCCAAAGGTTTCGGATATAATGAAACCTTGAATTTTGCCCATACCATTTGCGGAGACTATCAAGAGCACTCTCTGATAACATGGCGAGTTACACGGATTACACGGTTACACGGTTACACTCTCCTGTATTCATCCATAGTAAGTAAACCTAGAAATAAGTACCTAGTTATTTTTCAATTTAGGACTAAGCTTTCATAAGGTAAGTGCAATATATTATCTGACACGTTAACTAAAGTGGTAATGGAGTTAATCTTTTCAACATGATACCATTATAATTTTCTATTAAGTGTATTAACATTGTGTGCCGTACTGCCCACGCATCGCCCACGTACTTGTGGCTTCCACACATAGCTGCTAACATATGCCTTCATTTTTACTCTCATGTTGCCGTATATGGCCAAATATAATATTAAGTTAACTCATAGTGAAACCAATTTTTTGCTGAACATCTGCGTTTTCATGTGGCAATTAATACTTCTATGGCCCGTTATTGGAAAGATGCGATGGCTGGGTCTAGCTCAAAACTAACATTAGGTTGGTTTCTGCAACGTTTTTTCCTCGCTGCTCCAAGGAGGTTATTTCGCTCAGCACCTACTTCCCAAGTGTAGGTCAATGGATTTTTAGTACTGGCTAGGGACTACACCCTTTCGGGTAATAAATGACTTTAATTTTATAAATATTTAACTATTTTCAGTAACATTATGGAGCTTTATATTATTCACTTTTTCGATACATATTTTGGTACGTAGTTCTGTAAAGCCATAAAAATGAAAGTGTTAATTAAGTTTTGCATGGCATCAAATAGTAACAGTCAAACATATTCAGAACAGGGAATGTACGTGTAAATATATTTATTGAGCGCTGCTGCATGGCAACATTTCACGTACGGTTCGAAGCGACGCATTGCCGCCGGACAAAGCAATGAGCCATCAGTGTATAATACATTGCCCCATTGGGTGCATCAGACTCAACAATCAGTTTACATCTTTACGGTACGTAAACGGGCCGGATGCGACATTTTAATCGCATGTGTGAAGGCCCGGCTATAAATGAAACCCTCGTTGATTATTAACCGCCTGTCGTACAGATGTCCTTATTGTGGAGCGCCAGAAGCCTTCAGTTCGGTGAAGTGTGCGTAGTACATGTTGCACCACCGCATAGATTCGGCTTTTGCTAAGATGATGGACAGTTCGATCTATCACTCTCAAACCAGCTTTTATTGAGGTTGCAGATCGTTTAACACTTACCACCTGATTCGTTTCCTGTCACATCTCTTTAATCCTGACCAGTAACAGACTAAAATGGATCTGTGGAGAGGGCGGTATTTGTGAGGAAAAAAGCTTCATAATTTCATAATATAAGTATTTTTTAAAACAAAAGATTAAATAGAAGCAAATTCAAATCCCGATGTCATTAAACCCAAATTAGAATCAGAAGAAGTTTTTCCACTAAGCCTACCATTTGCCTCTTTCACAGTTATATAAATAAATCCTCTAGACAGCTCAAAGTTTCTATCGTTCCCGCCATTACCAGGTTAGTGGTCCCTAGTGCATTGTTAATGCGACAATCAGATTAAACCACTATTCCTGTCGGCGGCGGCGGTGTTGCGGTTGTTTAGTGATTTCAGGACCGAAAGTTTATGAATGCTTCATAATAATGCAGACAAAAGTGATGAAAAGTTGATCTTACCTTAAAGGTTACCTATGTAATATTGTGGATGATGAACTTGGAATGTTGTGGTAAAAATCAGAAGAAATGCCTACTTTTTAATTTTAGATATATTTTTATCCCAATGAGATAAGTATTCAGAACAAATTTTATTATTAATTAAATTATTACAATAAGATTTTGCCCGCGTTCCATATTCTTTTAATCGTACCTCCCGTAGGTGCTTGAGGCTTGACACCAACAAGTAAATAAACCACTATAAAATTTTATTGTTATTCCATCGCATTGCTCCACCAGTTTGTATTCAATAGATAACAGTTTTCCAAACCTTGTAGCTAAAATAATAAAATGACTGTAACATATTGGCAGCCACACTGAGCGAAATTATAAGGGTTCTGTTTTTGCTACCGAACCCTAAAAAGTTGACTGTGAATAGTTTATTTTGTTGTAAAAATAAACGACCCAAAACGAAAAATCCGTTCTTTAAATTCACGTGTCTAACTGTAACGGTTTACGTTAAACTTTGAACTTCTATTTCAGAGATAATGTACTCAAATCGAATTAATTAACTAGACAGCCTCTGTGGCGTAGCGGTGCATTCGACTGCTACGATAGGGGGCGCGGGTTCGATTCCCGCTCAGTGCAAATATTTGTATGCATGAATATGTCTATTTGCATTGGTGTGGGTGTTTCTATGTATAATACCTATGTATGTATTTACAAAAAAAAGTTTATAGGTAAGTATGTTTATCCGCACAAATTATAATGATTATAATTCGTTTAGTACCTATTATGAAATTATTGTTAATATATTAAACCTATGATGACACTAATGCACGGTAAAACTCCAATGAGTTTATGTGGCACTTTTAAATAAATAAAATATACAAAGAAAAGCTTAACCAAAAAGTACCAAACATGGACATGCAGAAAATCTCTAGAGAATTATCAACTTCATCTACTTATTTATAAATTTGTTATGTAACTTATTTAACACTAAATTACAAGATGAAACTAAAACTTAAATAAATAATTCAAATATAACATTCATATCTTGGTTTGTAATGTATCAGGCTTACCAGATGTTCATGAGCTAGTTTAAATTAGGCCATCTTACTTGTACCAGGCGTTGACTTGGTTTGGCACATTACCTACTTATACCCACACGTATCTGACGTAGGTAAAGAGATATTGTTTCTAAGTTTAGTCTAGTAATATTTTCATGAATTCAGAGTCAATAGACACCAATATATTGCATGCACTCAAATATGAAAATTGGAATACAAAGTCATAAATATTTAAAAACAAAAGAGCAAGTCAATAAAATTTTGTTTCCAAACAAACAACACTGATGGATCCCCATATATTTCAGTTTTGGCTGCCAAACTGGATAAAGCACTTCGGAATCTGATAGTACCATTTTTCATTTGCATCTCTTCCCACATTTTCATATCTCTCGCGAAAATGAATAAACAATTTTATTTTAGTATTTCTAGATTTGATCTGCACTTTGCAGCAGAAATACCTAATGGTTACCTGCCTACGTAAAGATTGTTTGCGTAAAATATTTTTTAGCATTGGCAATAAAAGAATATTTTTTTTCCAGTGTCTGCATCTTAGTCTCCCAAAAATTCTGACAAAAGATATCGAAAATAAGTCGGTAGCTTAAGTCAACCACATTATACCAAGAGGTGAGATTGTGGTCAAACGCGAGCCTATAAGGTAATAATAAAAAAAAAATGTCCCGATCCAAATCACTCGTGTCAAGCAGTACTCGAAATTGATCCAAGCAGGGCAAGCAGTCCATCTCTCTCATTAAGGAAACAAATCAATGTTAATTTACCATTGATATCTAAACACACCGTGTGGTCACAGTTTGCTGCTTATCTAATTCAGAACCGACGATAGTGAAATTACCACCCACTCACAATATAAATAGGTTGAGTCATTTAGAATAGTCATACTTTTAGGAGCGTCTCCTAAGAGGATTTCAGTTAACTGAAAATATCATTTACCTTTTTCATGACACGAAATTATTCAGTAATTTCGGAGTAACGTCTAGCACGCGTGTAGAGGTCAAATCTGATAGGCAATCACATTGAAGTTCATATTACTAGGTCATATACATACGCTTTAAGTATGAGCAATTTGAGCGAATCAACGTAAGTAGGCCACATTAGTCGACCGCGATGAGATGTGACTAGAACATCATATTTCATGGACCGTTAGCAAATTATTCCATCTGTGCCATTACTTTAATGTACGATGTGTATATAGCGCTCGTAAAGCTAGACGCTATTTTACCCTTAAGTAGGCTGAAAAGTAAAGAGGATTTAAATATTACAAACTACTCGTATATTGTGTGATTACGAGGTACATACGTACGGGATACTTATGGCATAGGTACGGCTACTGAAAATACAATGTTAGCCCAATTTACGGCAATCTCTCCAATTGCCAATCCTCTACTCTTCTTGGTATTTAATCATTTTCTTCCAGCGTTGCTCTCCTCCTGCTGTAGGAGTACAGCAGGAGGAGAGCAACGCTATTTCAACCTTATTTTCAAAAGTCAAAGTCAAAAATGATTTATTTTGTATAGACCATTAAACGGATCTTACACAACATCAACGTTTCCAACGCGGCATCCATTTATTGCAGTATAACTTTTATAAAAAAAAAGAGTAATCCTCTACGAGTATAAGCGCATCGAGTTCTGAAAGCTGAGGATAAAATCAGACAATAGGTACTATGCAGAGAGCATTAAATTATATACTATCAGCACACGTACTCAAGAAAGTCTAGACTACATTTATTATTATAGGTTCACAATGCTAACAATGCTCACGCGCTTCCTATTGTACCTAATAATATTAATGAAGTCTTATTAATGAGGTTGTATGTATGTCGGGGATGTGTCCACAACCACGATTGTGTTCCTAGCATTGTGAATAACTAGCTGCACATACAAGTCTACAAGCCTTAACAATGAACAGTTTTCCTCGCGCATTACCCGCTATGAAATGCATGCTAAACAAAACCTCGTGACAAAACCATGCAATTCGCCGAATATGCTATATGAATATTAATTAAATTTAGTATTTATGGACTAGGTCCTATCGGTCGATCAATGGTTCTTTGTTTTGAGCCTGACCATATAACTTGAGGAAGTCTGCGAATGTGGTAGAGTAGACACTGACTATTATGTAGGTCACTGTTGTTTTGGTTGCCATTGCACACTGAATGAATAATTTTACATTGGAAATATCAGTACACACCTACTTATTTACTTACTAGAACAGTTATTACTTAGATTTTTCATAGACTCATTATACGATACAATTTACTATCTAATATTAATCTAGGATGAAGACAGGTGTATAAAAGAGATAAAACTGTTTTTCTTTTAAGTTAAAAGCTTCTTACGCTGAAGTCCAGAGGAAGCCCTTGAGGAAGGTGATAATGAAGGGAAGGAAATATTTTTTTAATAAATTTAGCTATAATCTGAGAATCTTCAAATCAGCTGTGAATAGTTTGTTTATTAGGTAAGCGTGCTCCATCGTCTACCACATCACCACTTAACAACAGGTGAGATAGTGGTCAAACGTGGGCCTATCGATTATAAAAAAGTGCGTCCAGGGACCCAGGACTTATCTTCGGCTGCCCTTAGGAACTCTGACAGATATTTACGGCCGTTTGAACAACATTAATAACTAGAGCCACTATAATTATTTTCTTACTTAGTGTTTTAGTACAAGGTGGTTACCGTGATTAGTAAAAACTTAAAACATTCAAGATTTTTTTATCTGTAGAGAAATGGGAAAAATGAAAGGAAGAGGCTATAGAATTATTATTTTTCATTATTACCTACATGACGATCACTGTTCGCGAACATACATCAAATTCATATTTCTATTCTAATTATATTAATAAGCAATTTGTTCTAGCCTGTTCAAATACACGGTTCAAATAAACTTGTCCACGGTAATGTTCCCTGACATCCCTGATCGATTCAACGTCGCTGTTGAACAATATAAGTAAACTTTTGTTCCCATGCCGCCAACGGTGCAAAGCTTAATTCATTTGACATCATTAAGATGATTAATGAGCAAGACAACCTGCGCCGGCGTCGCGAAGCAGAGAAAGTTTCAGGTCACTAAAGGTTACCGTTATTAATATAATCCGACACGCAAACCAATATTCATCTTACATTAAAGCACCCGTATTGTACGCTGGGCTGCTTATATTAAAACTTTATAGAGGTTATAATACAGCCTAGTCATGTGTTATAACAATATTGTGCCAGTAAAAAGTTGATAATTGGTTACCCATTGAACTATTGATTCCTATCTTCAGATCCACTCAAGTTCAGCGAAACCATTAAATTATTTACTGGTTTAAAAACTCGGTCAAGAGCAGTACGTGGTTATACGAGTACAAGAGGGTTTGGCTTGGGCTTTTATATTTTCACAACAATTAAATTAAAAAATTAGTCAGACTCCAAATTGATAATGTTATGTTACTAATCGTAATAAAATCGACAATAAGATAATATTTCATTTAATTTTGGTTGAGTAAGTCGTAAGTTTGCTTCTATTTTTTGATTTGATAAGCGGGTCACTTCTTCGTGCCTATGTGGGTTTAATAAGTTCCTCTTTACCTAAATTAGTATAGATTCCATTAAATAAAAACTATTTATTTGATACTAGCGTGTGCAATACAGGTCATAGAATAAACTTTATTTAAATATGATGCTATCATCAAGTAGCACAGCGTTCAAAAGAAAATTATAATAATCTCGGACAAATGACACATTATGATGAGTGAGTACATAGTGCATAGTGTACACAATGTAGGTAAATAGTATTGAATTGCTTGACTCGAACACGCTTACTTTTACTTGTAACCCCAATCGACTGCTATTTACATCTATCGTCAAAGTTATTGTGAACCTATGGTGTCTTCTAATGTCGCTTTTACAATTTTTTTTAACTCATGCAGTCGAATTATGCCTTTACTCACAAGTAAGCAAATGCTCTCATTACTTTATATTTGAGTGCCTCTAGTAGGTAGGTACCTATAATTATATATGTGTTAACTAAGCACCTTACATTCTTATAATACCTAATCATCATTCTCTTAGCGATATCCCGGTTGGTAGGTAATTTTTTTATCGTTTATTGGCAATAGTTTAGCCGCTTCCCATATAGGTACCATATACAGAAAAAGTCAACTCAATCTAATTCTCTAAATTGATTATGTAACCCATCTTGCTAAATCACTTGGTCTCAGCGTCTCTTAATCCCTCTATTGAGAACGGACCTAATCTCGGTATAAGAGGGGTTAGGCTTTTCCCACCGCATTGGTTAAGGTCGAATTGACCGACTCCACAGACATTTCCCCATGATAGTTACTTGGCAATCACTGCTTGGCGTGTAATTTTTATTCATGAGCTTTATAATTTCAAAATGACTCGTATCAAAGCACGTTCATTTAAAACACGTAATAGGTAGCGACAGTTACAAATAAGGTTGGTAAAAACGATGGCGACAGCAAAAAAAAAAACTCGATGAGAAAGTGACATTTTTATCTCTGCGAATAAGCGTTCTTGTCCCGTCCTGGACGAAAAAATGGCGTATTCTCTGGCGCAAATGACGTGACAGAACCTACAATGTTCCGGTCGCCCGCAGCTATAGACGCACGAACCTTTCCGCTGACGAGCGATGTGCCAAATAACGACTGTCAGCAATACTGAAAGCGTATCATAAAGGTTACGAAATTTCTACTCACCTTTTTATTTCTTTGGAGGTTGTTACAAAGGGCTACTATAAGTTTTTATTACTATTTGATATTAAATAGAGGTCCATATTTTTATATTACTTCTGTAGCAAAAAAACTAGGTACTTGATGATAAAGTAGAGGCGTCACTCTTGTGTTAGATACTATCTGCAGAAGAGGCTGCAGGTGAGAAGAGAGGAGACAGAACAGCTCTAAGAAACTGTACGAAATGCATCATACATAAAAACGATATTAAGTGTGTTTTCTTTAGTTTTTACAGACAACAATTACCTAACTAATTGACATTAGGATTATTACATTGTAGCGGTGTTTTCTTAATATCACTTGTGCGGTAATTACATTTTTTCTTAAGTACAACAATAAATCCTGAAATAAAAATGTCAAAAATACCTACTGAAATAAAATTAATTTAAAAAACTTGAACTGGATGCGAAAGATATTTTAAAACTGAAAAATTCTTTCAATTTTGAGTCAATCACTCTTTCATTTCAAAAATTAAATTTTGTTGAATTTATGATGTCTTTCTCACTGAAACGCGAAGAGAAAATTTGATATTTACTTCAGAATAGGATTGTGCAACCATGGCATGGTTAGATCGCACAAACAAAGGCAAGCACGGTCAACTTTGGAGATTCCAAGCCACTGGCCGAGTCCGCCATATCTCCACCGTACCGCATTGCGACTTGCGACTCACCATTGTTGCGCTCACCCAAACACCATTATGCAAAATAAATAGCTTTTAGCGTAAATAATGACCGAGGTAATTATAACATTATCGTGTAAGTTAATGCTTTAAAGCCAGTATCATGTAGCCTTAACTATTTAACTTGTGTCGCGGCGAGAAGTGTGATTAAATGTATCATCTGTTTTACAAAGTTGGAGTACATGCGTCTCGTTAATCGCGTGTGGCGGATAACAAATTCACGACGCGCGACAATGTCAACACTGCCAGGGGACACGCTTCCGGCAAAATGTGAAAAGTTACCAACTTAGCCGTTATCTGGAAACTATGCCTCACATCTGCCTTGACAACGTGCCAAATGGAAAAAGTGGAGTTTAATAACACTCATGTCACAAGTATGTTCTTACGTCAAGCATTTTGAATTTGATTGATTTTCTGTTATATTTTCTTAACCAAAGGCATAATACACTCGAGAGCAATGAATCCGGGTCACTTAAAGAATGTTAAAAATCTCGGAAACTAAAAATGATAGGTTAATGCAATAAATTGTATTTAATAGACAATGTAATACTCCTTAAATGAAAGTAAAAAAAATATGAGTCACCATACATTTTATTAACACAAAATTACATAAAGAAAAAAACTGCTGATCTCTCCTTAAAACAAAAATAGGAAACATGAAATTTTTGAACTTTATTACGATTTTCTTGAATTTTAATACTTCGTATTGCCTCCTCGTGCTTCCATTACTGCGTTTACGCGGTTTGGCATGCTGTACACCAAGTTCCTTATACGATTTTGGGGAATATTCTCCCATTTCTCTGTGAGAGCAATTTTGAGCTCACGAAGCGTGATTGGGGGAGGGTTTCGTTGTTTTACGCATCTGCCTAGCTCGTCCCAAGCATGCTCGATCGGGTTGATATCCGGGCTGCGCGCTGGCCACTCCATACGAGTAATGTTCATCTCTTGAAGGTAGTCATTCACAATCCTACCTGTATGAGGTCGGGCATTGTCATGCATAAATATAGCATCCTCACCTAAATTGACCATAAATGGACCAACGTGATCATTGAGGATTTCTTCCACATATCTTACGCTAGTTAAAGAGCCGTTTTCTATGATCACCAGCTCTGTGCGACTTTCAGAAGAAATTCCGGCCCACACAAGTACAGACCCACCACCGTAGGCTACTTTTTCTTCGATGCATGCTTGCTTGAATCTTTCCCCTGGTCTTCGATACACTCTGTGTCTTCCATCGTGCTTGTAGAGCATAAATTTTGATTCGTCGGAGAACATAACTTTTGACCAATCTTCAATACTCCAATTTACGTGGCTCTGGGCATATCTTAGTCTCGAAATACGATGCCCACGCTCCAGTTTAGGGCCGTTTGCAGGTCTAAGGGGTTTTAAGTTAGATTCAGCAAGCCGACGTCTTACTGTCCATGCACTTGGGTTACTTCCTCCGAGGCGTCGAAACTGATTGGTGAGTTCAGTTCCTGTGAGAAAGCGATTTCGAAGCATGGTGTTCACCAAGTATCGGTCTTCTCGTGCTGTGGTACACCTGGTTCTGCCCGTTCCTGGTCTGCGTAGGTTAGAACCAGTTTCTTCGTAACGTCGGAGAACTCTTTGTACTGTTGACAGCGACACACCGACAGTCCTGGCTGTATCGCGCTGACTCCGGCCGGTTTCCAGCATTGTAAGTATTCTGGTGCATTCTTCAGGCGTAAGCGACATAATTTCAGCTTGAATAATGAATATAGAGCACTATCAACATGGTTTATGTACCCACATAAATGACAGATTACAAACAAAAGCAAAACCAAATCCTGTAATTTCGTAGTTCCATCTTCGAAAGTGGCCCTTTTTCAAATTTGATTTTTTTATGATATAACTTTACAATAACTAAGAAGTTTTAATACCTTCATTTAAGGAGTATTACATTGTCTATTAAATACAATTTATTGCATTAACCTAGCATTTTTAGTTTCCGAGATTTTTAGGATTCTTTAAGTGACCCGGATTCATTGCTCTCGAGTGTATTTACTTCAAATTCTCAGTGTCAAAATAAAATATAAGGCAATTCGGTGTTTTTGTCTGTTGCCTCCTCAACCAGGTTGAAAACTATGTATTCTTGGACGATAAAATAAAGATAATGATTATAGTTATTTATATTGTTTCAATTTGTTGATTCAAAATACTGAGTTGCGACCTGCAGTGCATAAAGAGTTGGACTGCCACGTGAGAGGTCGCGGTTCGATTCCCGTTCATTGTAAATATTTGTAGGTATGCATACCTATATGTCTATTTGCATTGGTCTGAATGTTTCTATGTAGAATATGTACGGATTTATAATTCAATATTATATTTAGGTATCTATCTAATAGTGAACATGAACAATGTAATAATAATATACCTACCTCGTTTATCCGTAGGTACCTACTATATATTTTAACCCGTATTCCAAGTTATTTTTAGCTTGGATCTAGATGGTGCTGTGTGATACAACCTAGAATCGATATTTATGAATTTATCAATCTCCACTTTCAGATTATTCAATCGTGATAAAGTGAAATCTAAGTGAATGTAAATATTGTAAGCGACCATGCCTGAAAGTAACGAGAAGAATCCAAAGCTTATCTTTAAGCAAGGGATTTTGGAAATAATTTATAACGAAACTCTTATCTTAACTTCTGAACACTTTACACCTTCAAAGTTTTGAATGAGCAGATAAGTTAATGGATTATTTTTAAAAAGCTGCTCGAAGTGTTAAGTGATACGTAACAATTTTTTACCAGAGACCTGAGACCGGTCTCGCCGGTCTTATAAACTCGTTGTTGTCGGTTTGCCTGTGCACCTGATTATTGTATAACTGATTCAAAACTTTTTGATTCAATTTTTTTCAATTTTATTGCCTTTGCAACCGGTACTTTTAATATTGATTTACTAAACCGGATATTATACCCGGCATCTGCTTCGACAAAATCATTTCGTGATATTACAATTGGTGCATTTGTGTTGTTTTTTTTTGATAATTTTGGTGCCCGATTTCAGAATTTAATTATGTACAGTCTACTCAATGAATTCAAATCAATGGATTTACACTGGTTGCATGTTAGACTGGATAGAAAAGGCAAACAAACGACAGTAACAATTTATGGAGAGTAAATCATTGCGCAGAGATAGGTTTAAAAGAGATGGTTGAGTATAAGAAGTTATCACATGTCGTAACATAACATATTATAGCTTCAGCATCCGCTAGTAATAGGATAACACCGTAACATGGCGGCGGTATGCCTCTTTCACCACGTTTAAGAGGATTTGTTTTGTTATTAGCTTTACAAATGTGTAAGCTTTTGAAGCTCGTTCTGTGAAAAAAAAAATACGGCATCTGAATAAAGAGAAAAAATATGAAGAAGCTTATCGCCCTTTTCGAAGCGAACCTTGCCTAAAGTGTCTTATTAAAACTTGTATTGGACGAAAAGTCGGTGTTAGCTGGTATATTTCGTTTATACGATATTGGGCAATAAATGTTTTATAACTGAGCACTTCGGGCAGTGTCCTCCAAACTTACATTAAACGGTACATGAAAGTAGTTTCTGTACCGCAGTGTTTTAGTGACTGTAACTTTTATTTGCTTACATGAACCAGATAAAAGAGCACAGGCTTTACTTACGTAAGGGAATACAGACAAAGATAGACGGATCACGCTTGTGTTTCCCGATGTACAATTCTTAGTGAGGATTATATAACACACACTTGTAATATACCGGTCTTATTTATCACGTCGCTTTTAACGACTTTGTACGTACATCATAATCTGTAGAAATAAAGGCTCTTGCTAACTATGGGTGTTACGTGAATAAATTGAAGTGTTCATTATATTCATTAAAAATGGAAAATTAGGTACATATGTATCATTGGACGCTATCGCACGTATCGATCCATTATGTTGCTCGATGAAATGTGGAAGCTTACAGGGCTTAGTGTCTGGACCAAGGCTGTGGAATATCGCAAGCAACCGTGTGCTTAGTGTACTTACAAGGTGTTGCCGCTACGTGATATATCGATGACACCCTTTTTTCCGTGTGGAAATCCTCATGGATGCCCAACCCTTCGGGTTTGGGAACCACGGTGTTCCAGTCATACGGAATAGGGAGGAGGGGGGCGCCGCCGCCTCGGTATCGATGATACCCTTTTAATGGCACGAGCCAAGATGCTCCTTGAAGTGATTATGAAGACCAAAACGAGGGTTAATCTAGTCTGTTATTTTTTCATTAATTTCATTTAGAATCATTTTAATTTTTTATGTCAAGAGTGTCAGCACCATGACAAAGTTCACTCGACACATAGCATACTCGTAGTATGTTATTGTGTACGCGAAGTAACACTAGGTTAACATGGATGGAAGTTAAATTCTATTTAATACTAGCTGTTGCCCGCGGCTCCGCCCGCGTGGACGTCCATTTTCGCGTTTTTTTACTATATCACATGTTCTAATGTGCCGATTGTGATCAAATATGCGTAAGATTTTGAGTCTAACCAAGACTTTTCTAATAAAAAAACCGCATCAAACCCCGTTCAGTACTTTTTACGTCCATCGCGAAAATACAGAGCGGATTTTGATGCGGTTTTTTTATTAGAAAGGTCTTGCTTAGACTAAAAATTTACCGTATGTTTGGTTGTAATTGATTAAGTAGAACCGAAGATATGACCAAAAACGACCTAAAAACGAAGCGCGGGCGAAGTTGCGGGTATCAGCTTGTATAAAAAGTAGCCTATATGTTGCCCAGCACTATGAGCTATAATCGTACCAAGTTTGATCAAAATCCCTCCAGTAGTTTTTGATTTTAGCGCGCACAAAGATTTGCGGACAAACAGACAAACCGACAAACAGACAAACAGACAAAAATTCTAAAAATCATTGTTTTGGCATCTTCTATCTATTCTATTACATTCATAAAGTACCCTAATAATTTTTTTTCTCATATATCTTCCATGTACAGACACCGATCAGTTACAGATTTATTATATGCATATTACAGATTTATTATATGTATAGATATAGATTGTCGTCAAATACCCACTGGGGAATAACGAAAACTTTTAAACTTACCTACAGTGATATAAGTGTTAACCCAGTGTACATTAACTGTAATCCATGTTGTAATTTATGTGTAATAATTTGTCTAATCTTCTTACACCTCAGTGGATAACGACACTTAAATCTGTTGATTACATGTCATTGTAATAGTCCCGTGATACCAGTCACCGCAAGTACGTACATTAAAATTAATTAACTTGCTACAAACACTAAATAATACGATTGAAAGTGAAAGTGTAGCTGTCTAATAAGTTCAATTTAAATTGTAAGTATATGTATTTGAGTTTTAGACCTTTTTTTGTTATGAACAAGATTGATTGTATTAGCGATTGTATTGTGTGCTGTGCTGTTTACACAATGTAATGAGAGTATCAATCAAAAGATATCTACTATAAAATTTTATCACGATCACGCGCCCCTCTTTTGATCTTAAGCAACCTATTTGGTTTATTCTGAAAGTAAGTGCGAGTAGTTTCTCTGTTAATGCTGAACATAATGGGTTCTACCGCCTTTAAAGACGGTAGCACTCGTAGGTACCTATATGTAGTGCACAGATTATATACCTACCATTTAAAAAAATACAATTCATGGTTTTTTTTAAACCATTAAACTCATTATCGTCATCATCCATTCAAGTATAGCATCTTAATTAAAAAACTTAAAACTTAAGTTCCATTCATATCGACATTTGATACTATTGTATCAGAGGTGTAACAAATAAATAAGGAGTTCCATGCATGGAATCGCTTCGCATGGTCCACAATATACGAGTATATCTACAGATAAAGTGCTTCACATTTATTGACCTATTCAAAACAAAACATAAATAGATAAACTTAACAATATCCATGGGCGCAATCTTCATAATACAAAGCTACGGAAGCAGTGCACTGTGTTTGCTGTATTTTTATTACATTACGTAGTACATACCTACTACGTATATAGTGGGTATAGAATCCCCGTTCACATATTATGTCCAAAGTGAAATCCATGAGCCCATTTTAATAAAAATTGTATTGATCCACTGAAGCTTTGCGCATATTTATGGAATGCAGTTGTTAGGTTCTGTAAAACCAAGACGTAAGTCTGGTATAGGGACTAAGGGTGCGGGTCGCCAACGGGGGCAAGTAGGGCCTCTCGCTCGCCACGGCGGGAGACGCTGCTGCCTTTAATGTTGACCGAGGCGGGCGGGCGTAGCCCTCTAGTGGGCTGCTCCGAGGCTCTTCGCGTGTCCCTCTGACTGGCAGAGGGCACAGTGGGGAGCAGGGAGGGCTGGCTAGTGACGCAGACAGGGGGTGACAGGACGACCGCCTGTCACCCTACATTCCACTGTCGGCGAGGCGCCGCTTATATAAAATATTTCTAGGTAAAGTTAAATATGTCACTTCTAGGAAAATAATATAAAAATACCCACGACACGGCTGGCACAATATTTTTGGTTAACTATTTGATATTTCATTTCAAGAAAATACCTAGAAAAACGACTCCTTCTGAAAATAGCTTCACATAATCACGAAATTGAAATTAGGTCGGGTATATTTACCCAAAAAATATTTTTGGACCTGAAGCCAACCTAACCTGCTTGTCTGTTTACTACTGATTACCGGATGAGGCTTTAATGCAGTCTTTCACGTAGAGGTTAAAAAGTAATCACTCTTAATAAATCAAAATAAGTAAAATTATCAGAAAGGTACGAGGGCGATCCCTGGGCTCTGGACCCATCTGTGACCAACGCTGTGACAATGAACAATAAAATTCAAATTGTTCATGATGAAATCGTAGAACTATGGAATGCGTCACGCTGAAATAATTGAAGGGAAAGGTAGTATAATGGGCATAAGACGATGATCGAACAACCTATCATTACAGTGTGTTACTGCAATCTGTAAAGCCCATTACATTATTACCACATATGACTACAAACGTTGTTCAATCACATATAAAAGTAGAGACAGGTCTATTAAAATGTGAATGACAGCTACAACCACAGAGTTAACACTGTTTTAACATACGTTTGCAATATTGATATTTTACGATATTAAATTTGCATTATTAACTACTTTGCTTGTGCAATATGGAATTGGAATATATATATCTACATGTAGCAATATATATTATACTAGCGTACCCGCGCGCGGCTCCGCCCGCGTGAATGTTGGCTATCGCCACCAAGTCTTTTTTAAGCTGAGGGACTGCCCGTACTAACTTTCAATGTCTATTCCTTCGCAATCAGTGGTTGCAGCTAAACGTATTCATTTCATCTCAAGTTCTATCAAACCCTTCAAAGTACAGTGCCATGCATCGCGGCCAAAGCCCGTTTATTTACCAACATTATCCTTTCATTGTCTTCTAGATTTTATGGGGATTAGATAGCTGTTCTGGCCAAAGTATGTGTGACTCGGAAGAGGCCCTCTGAAAAACCCTTTCATCATAGTTGCATTGCACTTTCACATTCGATGCACTATTTCAAATTAGTGAACATTGTTTATTTCCGAAAATCTGATTTTTTTATTATTAAAATCTTGCTACAGACATTGACATTTGACAACCTAATTTAACATTCAAGAAGTTCATGAAAGTAAAGAAAGAGGATATACTAATAAATACCGGTCAAGTGCAAATTAGGCTCGTGCACGCAGGGTTCCGTACAAAATTGGGTTGAGGGGGATTTCCACACGACAAAAAAAGGGGGCGAACTTGATTTTGTTGCAGTAGCTTCTTGTATTGAATGACAGACATACATTTTTTTTGGTGAAGTAGGTAATATTTATGCTTGCCGGACTTTTCCCTGTACTTATGCTATAAGATTTTACTTTCTGCAAAATATCTGGATTCTAGCCCAAAGGGAAATACCCCTTTTTTTCGTGCGCAAAAACCCCGTCGGGCTTCACCTCAACGGAGCCAACGGAGAGGTTGGTATGTCGGAGTCCTACCAATGCCTGTGTGATCGAGAAATCTGGTGTGTCCTAGAAAGGATATCCCAGAAACCCCAACCGGTTCCGGCCACCAGCACTGGCGACCTCGACGTGTTATTAGGAATCTAAATCCCCCATCTCTATAAAAAAGCGCGCGTTGAAATATAACACCCTGCCACCCTGGGTCTGCTTCTGCTAGGGTGACGGTTAGCCTCGACCGTCACCCTAGGCTCGCACTCATGGAGGACGGAAATGGTTCTGCGAACTACGCCGCCCGGTGCGCCTTCATCGGCACGGGGGAGTGCTAGATTTCTCCTGTAGCTTTACCACCACTACTTCTGCGCGCATTACTGCCTCGCAAAAAAAGCGGTGGCGTTCCATATACTCTCTATGGTGACCATGGTCGGCACCAGGGACCTCACCATGAGGCTTACCCCACCGACGTCTGCTTCTAGGACATGGCGCCACTCTATCCACTCTGGAGACTCTACCAGTGTATGAAGAGGTTATGTGCCCAAGGATCAGCCCCGGCAATGGTGGCATTCAAACGTCAGCACCCTGCCTACGCAATGCAGGAACTCACCAAAACAGCCATGCCCATCAGTAAGCCTTGGATAGCTCAGGGTCAAGGGTTACCTTGAACTTCGGCGTCTGTAGACCCAAGATGGAGTTCGACTTTAGTCGGTCAAGTCGGATATTACGTCCCTACTGGCCAGAGGAGGGGAGAGATTCGTGGGGATTTCAAAGTCAAAGGTCGCATTTCCGCACGAAAAATAAGGTACGGCTTCCTAAAACTCTCCGATTGCGGTGCAGGTGACTCACTAACGTCGCCGAAGGTAACTTAACGACCTCCATCCTCCATGAGTGCAGGCCAGGAGATGGTAGGTCAAGCCACCTATTAGTCGACAGTGAGACCACAGTTTGGATATTACGCTTCGTGTAATGCCAAGCATTATCCGCAACATTCCTTTTATCTAATTCAAATTGATTCCTCTACGTGTTCTTAAGAAAGAGGTCTTGACAGACAGGCAGACGGATAACTAAGAGATAAGGTTTTTTTTCCTAATCAGGCACAGAACCCTAAAAATTAAAACATTCTATTTACTTTTGAGGAAAAAGAAGTAAAGGATATTACTCTATGAAAATTTAGACAAAGTCAATTTTAGTTCCTGTTGCTATGACAACTATTATAGATGGCGATAAAAACGTTTGCTACATCTAATTTTCTTTTTATTACTAAATTTCCTGAATGAATCATATATTTTTAATTATGTTATATGCTATTCAAGGCGGAGACAAATCCAAAAAATCATAGATCATGAAAATCTGTTCAGCCGTTCTTGAGTTCTGGCAAAAGCACGTTTTTAGCCCTTTTTAGGGCTTTAGGGTTCGAATTTTAAAAAATCCTTTCTTAGTACATCTCTACGCATCAAAACACACATATTCTGCAAATTTCAAGTCTCTACGACCAGCGGTTTAGGCTGTGCGTTGTCTCTAGGTCAGTCAGGACTTTGAATTATATAGTATAAGATTAAGTCAAAGGTGGTATTCTCGCGACTCGTAAGGTGTGTAAGGTCAGGTAATACTGCTATCACCATAAATGTATCTCAAAACTATTTATTGCCCACCCGGTATATCGGTTTTAATTATTCACAACAACATGAAAATTGTATGTGAATCGCATGCCGTATGGTAAACGTCTTTTCTGTAAGTAGGTACATATAGCATCCAGTACATTTTACTGCCAATCAACTTGATCCTGTGGTTTATTATACGAGTACGTACACATGAAATGAAACCTCCTTAATCTTAGTTGGGATTACGGAAACACAAACTATGGTTAATTGGCTAGTTATATCAAGTTATGTACAAAGCTGCTCTGTTTTATTAAAACCTTACTCAGCAGTAAGTCATCTCGTGTTAATTAGAGGTATAAAGTCGAAGTCATATACACTAGTAAAGTGAGGATTGACCGCATATAAACGTGAAGAGAACTTTGGTAAAATTGGGTAGGTTAGGTAGGTAATTGTCATTATTTGTTTTAATTATTTTTGGAAGAAGGTTGATTTCAATATACGATACTACTACGAATTTTTCAGGTAGGTATGCACAATGCACATAACCATAATCATTATGACTAACTACTTGCCTTGAATCTTTAGTTAAAGCAGACATAGGTATGAGGATGAAGTCGCGAGAATTGTTCGGGGATTGCGGAGTGATAGTGCCGCCGGATGGGATAGAATTCCGACACGATTATTGCAAAGATGCGCAAAGATCTTAGTTCCTGTCATCACACATATTTGTAATATTTCGATGTCGAAAGGTGTATTCCCCAAATCCTTTAAACAGGCCATTGTCTATCCCATTCATAAGGGTGGGAGCAGAGACAGTGTGAATAATTACAGACCAATTTCTGTACTGCCTGCACTGTCAAAGGTCCTGGAGAAGCTTCTAAACATACGCCTCACAAATTTTTTAAACAAAAACAACATTCTCGCTGCGAACCAGTTTGGTTTCAGGGATGAAAAGTCAACGCAAGATGCTGTAGCCTCTCTCGTTGATCAAATAATTGACAGTCTCGACGCTGGTCAAAAATGTCTAGGCATTTTTCTCGACCTTAAAAAGGCCTTTGACACTGTCTCTGTTTCATGCCTTTTAGAGAAGATGGAGAGATACGGAATTCGCGGACACGCCCTCAGGATCTTTACTGACTACCTTGCTGACAGGTCACAATGTGTTAGGATCGATTCACATGTTAGTAGTAGCTCAGAAGTAAAATTTGGTATACCGCAGGGCTCAATTCTCGGACCAACGCTGTTTCTAATATATATTAATTCGCTATGCAAGCTCTCCCTACCTGATTGTTCTGTAATCACATATGCAGATGACACTGCTTTGCTTATTCGGGGTAGCAACTGGCGTGCCATCTTTAATCGCGCGGAACTGTGTCTGGGTAGAGTGATGAAGTGGTTGAATAATAATCTTCTAACCCTCAATTTGGATAAAACTAACTACCTAACGTTTTCGCATACAAGTGTAACACAGCCAACTCTCGATACCTACACCCTTAAGGCCCACACTTGCTCAACCAATCCAGATACAGCAACGGTCTGTGACTGTACCCTTCTGAACAGAGCTGCCAATATAAAATACCTTGGAGTCTATATTGATAACCATTTGACTTGGAAATTTCATTTAGAAAACCTGACTGCTCGAGTGCGCAAAATAATATATATTTTTAAAAAACTTCGTCACGCCGCCGATCTTGAAACCCTGAGAACCGTCTATCTTGCTTTAGGTCAATCCATCTTAAGCTACTGCATTTGTGTGTGGGGTGGAGCGCACCAAGGGTATCTTCTTGAATTGGAACGGGCACAGAGAGCTGTCCTAAAGGTGATGACCTGCAAGCCTTTCCGGTACCCTACGTCCCAACTGTACGATGACTGTAAAGTTCTCTCAGTCAGGAAATTGTTCATCCTAGAAACCGTCATCAGAAAGCATGCTGCACTTGACTTTAACCACAACTTCAGGCGAAAGCGCCGCTGCCGCTGGTTCAAAGTTTGCGATACCCAAAACCACCGTTCCGCCCTGGCAGCTCGACACTATAAGGTGTTAGGTGGCCACCTATATAATCTGGTGAACAAACATTGCAACATTTATGAACTCCTTAAATCACAATGTAGAAGAAAAGTATTAAATTGGATTATGGATAAATCTTACTTGGATACCGAAGACTTTCTCAAGGTGTCCATTTTATAGTCCATACATTATACATGCACACACATATATTATGCCTCTTTCACACACAGACGCATGCATACACACGCAAACACACACACACACACCCACACAAATTGTAAATTGTATATTTATAGCTTGTATGCGCATTTTTATTGTTAAATAACTCCTGGGGCCTGGTTACCCACAACACAAGTTAAATCTTATCGTGGGTACCAGGGTGCTAACTTGTTTTTATGTCTTTTTATTTTAATTATGTAAAAAAAAAAAAAAAAAAAGGTATAAAAGTCAGCAAGTCAGTGCTCTTCCTATTCGTATAACTTGACGTCTGAATTGCGTTAGCCAACAACGGTACTGCTTGGAAATATTTCACATTGAAATTTCAAACTATTTCAATTCAATCAAAGGGACGGACGCTTGAATTTCTTCCTGGACTTTCTATCGAGGCGTACGATTTTAACTGACAATTAAAATAAAATAATTAAGATTGATTTGTGATTACTAATAACCATTAAGACTCATGTGAAAAGTACTTATGTATTTGATTGAAGTTGAGGTAAGACTTACAGGTCGTGAACCTTAAGACAGCCCTTAACCGTACAGAAAACCGCAGTTAAACGACACTAGCTTTGTGGTTCTACTGGTGAATAGCTCGTTAACATGGGGCTATTATGAAGATCTCTATGGTCGTCAACGACAGACCGACACCTCTGTTGCGAGAATTTACTGGCACCGGAACCGGTTACATCAGGCGGATGAAGTGCTTGTTTACAACGTGTTCACAAAAAGAATAGGTGAAATAGGAATACCTTGTTTAATAGTTACTATTAATAAATGTGAAAGTTTTTGAAGATGTTTGGATGTTTGTTACTCCATCATAAAATACAGGAATTGATTACAGTCTCAAAAAATACACAGATTATTTTTATCCCTGGAATAGGTCGCCATGTGAAGCGGGCACGAGAATTAAATTTTACACGGGTGAAGCCGTGAGCAACAGCTAGCATTGTTGTATCATACACAGCCGAGCGTTATACCCGTTATACCCGGGTGAGGAGTCTTGAAACAAAACATAACTTAGCATGAAGTAACTTACCTAATTCTATATTCTTCCATTATCATATCAATCATATCTTCATTAATTTATGCTACAGAGCATAGGCATCGAGACTGCAGAATTTCAAACTTAACGCAGACGCAGTCGTGTGGAAAATTTAGATGGTATTAAAAAATTAAAGCATTCTTAAATCTTTGTCGTTTGACATAAATGTGTTGATTGATATGAATATTTTTATATTATCGTGATTAGGCCAGGCCCAGAAATACTGACATTCAAACTCTTTAACAAGAACAACGTAAGTAAGAAATAATTATTTCAAATTTGACATCCCACGTCTAATTTTATACTTATCCACTCACTTCACAAGTTTCGTACAAAAAATTAAGATTAATTAAATTTAATATGTATCAACCATTTTTTGTTCACAAAAGTGAAATCTCCCACGGGGACAATTTCTGTGGTGACCTTTGGTCTCAATTTATCTGTCATTCAAGCTATTAAGACCAAAAGTGGATTGTTTACGGAATTTTGGCCGTCGGCATCGTGATACAACGGTTAACTAAATTTCCATAGTCGTGGGGGTCGATTGGGTAACGGTCGACGGTCACGAGCTGCTAAGTTTCTACTCCACATTAATTAGGTTTCAATTTGCTCAAGATAACTCAGACTGAACTCAGACTTGGAATAACTTATACCGTTAGCGTTTTAAGTGCTTCTTATTACTACCCAGAAAAACTGAGGAGTTCTGTTATAAACGACGCGACGGCTACTTGAATATATACATGTGTAATGTACCTGGTAGATGTTGACCGATATTCTGACACATGGATAATGATCTGCGTTCGTTATTAAAAAATAAAAGTCTTTCAAATCTGCAATTCCATACTTTTTCGTTTTATGATTCGACCATACTACTTAATCCGGTTCGTATGGAGAATAAAGTAACATGTTTTCATTTTTTTTATTTTTGTTTCAATATACTGTGTTGTCCCAGTTTTGAGAAAAGAATTATTTTTTTTGTCGGACACGTCAACATGACTTCACCTCGCCTGATGGCAAGCTCAAGGCATAATAAAAGAAATGATTGAGTTCAAGGAAGATTTTATCCAATAAAACTCTTCTCTTAGAAAGTTTCTGAGCTATACATTATTTATATAAAATAGAGAGTCCGATGCAGATAGCCTCTTCGAAATTCCGGTAGTGGAAAATTCGTTGTCACCGTCAGGCAAGCCATATGTTTTACTGATTGGCTCCGATGATCTTTGAACTTCGATGCTCAGTAAATTTTGTGGTTTACGGCTGCTTAGATCGTACCGGTCAATATGCTACCATAATTTTTGCTATCTGCAGAACATAACCATAGGCGAGTGGCTGTTAGAGCTATAAAACGCAGGCGGTCTTTTGTACAGATATTTTTATTGTTTATAAAATTACTTATTTATTAGTACAGTAATCAGGTGGTACAGTAGTTTATAGTTATACCTACTTTACGCTAATAACATAAAACTTAACTGTTTGAAATTTCTCGCAAAGGCTAAAGCCTTTTTAGGTACTAAAGATTTTATTCAAAGTGGAACTACTTTTAACTCTAATCTGTGGCAAAAATACCAGGGATTAGAGTTGAAATGCGTGAACGTCTCATCTGAGTCCACAAATGCTATAACGAAACAACAATAACGTCAGCGGATTTTGATATTTTCGTAAACCCTCATTACTCATAAACCCTCATAAGATTAGGCAAACAATTTCATATTTGTTTTCGCAACGAGGATTGTTCAGTATTATGTTTTTGTAAACATAATAATAAATCCAAAAATGTATCGAAACTTCTTACTTTATTTTGACCGCGAGGCAATGTCTGAGGTTTAACTTTATGTGAGGGAAGTAAATAGACTTATTTTTTGCTTTGCCATCCGCGGTCGCTTACTCCATCTGATTCGGCGTTTATAGCCGGGATAGTGCCAAAAGAATCGTAAAATTCTCGATAAAAGCGTTTTATCGCGTCTATGCTTCTACAATTGCTTCCTTTTCGTTTTGTAATAATCTCATGATCACGTAACTCTCATATGAAAGCCAAGATTAGGCAAAAATAGGCATTGAACTATCAATCAAGCTTGAAAATAATCACAGTCAAATGTACCGTATTAGAGCAATAATTTATTTTTGCCCATTCAGAAGATAATTTGCCCATGAACGCTCCCGAAGGCATCCCGAGTCACGACACGATCTCGCTCGACTCCAGGGAGGGCAGCTAACCTCGTTACTTACCGATACGACTCTGACTAGATTTTGCAAGCGAGCATGGCTCTGTAATTCATTATCGGCAAAGTTGCGATGGCGTTGTGGCGCGGTGCGGTGCGGTGGCGACCCGTCATTTGTGCCTGTTCGTGATTACGGCTACGCTCAATGGAAACCGATTTCCTCTCATACACTCTATGAACACCACTTTCTGAACGCGTTATCGCACTAAACTATCACGACTATAAAACAAGACTTCCTCAGCAATCGCAATTGGATGTACAATTTATAACGTCCGTGGTCTCTAACTGGTTAGATAATCGCATGGTAGGTACATCCCGTTTGAAAGTTTATAAGTGCGTCTTTTAGCAGCGTTTAATAGTCTTAAGAATACATAATAATTACGTAGGTACAGAGAATAATATAATCAAGAGTATTTCTTGCTCAAATATCTAGGTGCCATTATACGTTATAAACTTTGAAGTGGCTGATCTCAGACTAAAATAATTTTTAGGTAGGTATATTTGTGAATGTAATTAATTTATTGTATCAATAAATTAATATCGAATATGTAATGCATAGTACTACTAATTATTCTGTGGCATAGCCTTGAGTAAGGCTTAGATTTTAGTTAGTAGGTAATAATGGCGAACAATTTATTAGTAATGCGAGTTACTTCACTTAGTACTGAAAATATTTAGAACATTTCTATCTCTATACTTTTACATAATAAGGAATTTACAACAATTTGCAGAAATATGCAGGATATCCACGTATACCATCAGATGGGTCGTGTCGTGTGCTTGTCTGCCACCTAAGTGGTATTAAAAAAGGTGCTGCAAAACCTGATACAAAACTATTATTTCATTTTACTGACTATGGAACTATAAAGACCGTATTTAGAATACAGCGATAACCACCAGATTTCCTAGGGTCCTCACGTAAAAGCTCTATCATCTATTTTCATGTAGGTAAATACCTTCAATATCGTCCCACACAATAAACCTTCAAGTGTAGATACCGGAAAATTGGCTAGAAGTGTCTATAGAAAATTTTTAGACATATTGATGATACTTCCATGTCCCATACATTTCAAATGCGTTCACGTTAACAGAGCGGATGTCAGGGGATGAAAAATGTAGGCGAGACGGGCGTCGGGCGGCGCGGGCGACGGCGGCGGCGGCGCGCGGCGGCCCGTGTCAATGCAACTGATTGCAACTGCAGCGCGGACTGAATCAACCCGCGCACACAATGCGTCATTTGCATGTACACATCTATATACGTGAACTGCACAAATTTATCAATGATTAACCTCAAGCTCTGACGCATCTAACCGACGACGTGTCACATATTGTCTGAACTCTTTTGTTACTACTACAAGTTCACTGTGTGGAGAATTTATGTAAAAAATTACACAGGCCTGATTGCAGTCATTAACATATAAGCGCGCAACTCTCTAAACGGATACCCCTGCCTCTATATTAATTGAAGCAAACACTGCCGCACGCAGTCCCTATATAACATATGCCTCTGTATGTACTCTATAGAGATGTATAACAAAGCATATACATAGTTGTGTACTTGCCCAATAGCCTTATACATATTTCTTATGAATCAGGTAATAAGTCAGTTGAACTTGAACATGACTATTGTACAAGTCAATCTCGGTGCGTGATAAACCTACATAAGGGATTATTTTCAAACATAGGATGAAACGTGACCCGTGCTAAATTACCCTTACTAAAGCAACAAGTTTCTGAGTATTTGTCTTTAATAATGTTACAATACATCGTATTACCCGAATGCTCATTTTGTGATGAATAACAATGGATTGTACTCAAGTCAGGACTGTTTAAAGCGTCGTATTGGTAAATGTTAAATAGAGCGAGATTAAGGGGAATTATTTGTAGTTGGGCGATTTCAATGAGGGTCGGTTCGTATTTGCACGCGGCATCACGCGCTGGTAAACCGCGACTTAACGTGGCAGCAACGCTTTATAAAAGAACGTTTCACGTTCAAACCCACTGTTGACATGACCGAAACCTGTTTGTACTTTGCAGTAAATGAGCTTCTAATGGGAATATTTCAATTCAGACTGTTTGTACATCCCTTACCGTTTTGTCTAGAGTCCACCTGATTAACATAAAATGTGCCTGAACAAAACTTCTCTTTTCATATAATGTAGGTACAATATGGGCTCGACCTCTGAGTAAGTTACACCCTACCCTACTTGGCCATAATAAATGCACAAGAGCAATTATTCTAATCACATTTAAGGTAATAACTAAATACCAAACGCTGTTAAGGTATCTGCCGCATGTTATTTTTACCATTTTGTATGAATGACATTGTGTTGATTTGCATTTGCTCATCAGGTGGGGCTGTTGTGTGTATACATTGTATTTTAAATCCTTTTTTAAGATGAATTACTGACGACAATACTTAAGTAGCTGAAACCCCTGTGAATGATGAGCAAATGTAAATCAATAAATTATATAACCATACCGGCAAAACAACACCATGTATCTATGGTTTAATCAACAAAGTAAACACTAATAATGCTATTCCCAATTATATCAATATGGGAACAAACACACATAATAGGGCAGATATCTTACTTCCCACATATATATATATATGTGAATGTTTGTGAGAATGTTTGGATGTTTGTTGTTATTCAATCACGCTCAAATAGTCAGGCTGAAATTTGGTACTGTGTAGTCTGGAATAACACAAGCTACATTTTATCCCTGAAATATTTTCAAATAAATATTATTTGTGTTAGGAAGTTGTTTAATATTGAAATTGATTTCTTGGATGAACAAGCTCACTTCGTTTGTCCTTAGCTGTTACTGTCGTGGGAACAAACTGAGGGCGAGTGGTGGGCTGACCTCCTTTTTCGTTTTAAGGTTCCGTAACGTGGAAAAATTGAATTATTATAAGAAAACTTGCTTACCCGTCTGTCGGTCTGTCAAGTGTTTTTCTCAGGAATGCAATAGCAGAATGAGGACTCGCTTGGGATTGGTACCTTCAACCTAGCGTTAATCCCAGCCGCATCCAAAGCTTTCACCTCGGAATCTGGGGTCCGCTTTATCAGTCTTAGCTGCGGATTTGGATGGACCTCGATATTTTCCGTGAAGCGACTGCCATCTGACCTTCACAACCCAATGGTGACATTAGGCGATATCGAAGCATTGCAGCTAGACCGTTGTTGTTGGACTTTTAGGGCTCCATTACCCGTAACGACTGCCATAGATGTTTGTATGGCAACCGGGACCGACGGCTTAACGTGCTCTCCGAGGCACGACCAGACCAATGCAAATACCCATATTCATGCATACAAATAATTGCACTGTGCGGGGATCGAACCCGCGCCCCTGCGCAGCGGCCGCGTTCACTTATTTGATATTGTATTGTCATGATTCGAAACTCACGGTACTTGCATGAGTCTGACCCGCGATTGGCATAGCGGCCAATCACGGGTCAGTTTATACTACTAAGGTTGCAAATAAATCACTTACCGCCTAAATGCCATAGGTTACTGATATGTGCAAATACTTGTTGTACCAGATGTTTCACATCCACGTAGCCAGCCTATCCCTTTTCCAAAGAATTCTGGTAATCGTTTTCACCAGCAGAAACAAGACAACTCTATGGAAATGTAATTTAACAGCGGTTTTTTCTTTCACCCATAAAGTTGCTCCAAATTCGAACTGGTTTATACTAAAATCAATTAAGCTTTACTAATAAATTGACTTTCTAGTTTTTTTACTGTAGGTAGGTGCTCTGTTTAAAATTGATTGCTGCCCCGTAGCTATGGAGTGGGTATGTACCTACCTATACCTAGTAAAATTCAATAGCACCTGTTGTTTAAATCTTCTAAGTGGAGATTGTATCGCGTTCAATCTCGGGTCAACGGTAGCAGTGAATATAGCGTAAACACGGCATGTTGAAGAAAGAAAATGGCTATTCTCGTGAGAAAAATGCCTGTTTACTATGAAACAAAAGATAAAACGTGCCCAAGAGTGTTTATAATAAGAGTACCTACTTCTTTATAGATTTCGTATGAAAAGATTCGTATTTGTGAAAAATGGATCCAATTATATTCGTGGGACTCAGTCATACCTACGAGTACAATATAAATACTGTTATATTTTAATTAAGAAAATGTCAATGTCAGACTCATGTAGAAAGTAGAACTGCCTTCTTCTGTAGATACCCATACCTACATAAGTATAGCTAACACAAAACAAAAAGTTAGTAAAACTCGCAATGTTAAGCAGAAGGGTTACCTATTACCCACATTTACATCTCATCAGATTTACTTTTGTGAGCCAATTACCGTCTACTCTACCGGATCCATTCCAGACAACATGTTACGAAATATTTCTTAACCCAGAAACATACCTGATCCGGGGAAACCAGGATCTCATAGCAACTGTATTTACTAAAATTTCTTAAACCATAAAACATCTTGATAAAAAACAAAGGGTTACGTCTCTGCAAAAATATCTATCAGTGTTATGAATAACTTTATGAGTTATGAAATATCTAACGATTTTCATTTCCTTAATGAAATTGCTACAAGTGAACGCAATTCCTATTCATTTTATTAAAATAATTTTCATTCTAGGTGTTTTATATACCTTAATCGTGTGTTCTGTCTAACTTCATCATGTACCAATAGCACATGGGTAAAGGTAGTAAAAAAAATAGATAATTATGTATGAACGTTAAATATTCAAGTACTATCATATTACGTCATCATCATCTCAGCGGTGTCTCAGCGTGTTGTCAGGTACGCGAGCGGAGTACGCGATCTCCCTTTACTGGTACCTGAGGCTTTAGGGCCATACGCTCTCCACCAAAATGCGTAGGTAAGTAGGTAGGTAAAAAATCAAGTATGCAATGGCCTATGAAAATGAATCTTGAAAAATCCTTTTCTCAGAATTCCATTACATACCCATTACCCACATAATATAATATATTATGAACCTTGTTTCATGAATTGCCTTACTGCTGAATATGAGCCAATTCTCATCTTGGGGAGGGGACATCATTCTGTGTTGCGTGCGTGGCAATAAAACATTTGAGTGCTACAATAGAGGGCGCGGGTTTGGGACATGCCTATGTCTAGCAGTGGACTGCAATAAGCTAATTGATTGATCGCCTAACTTCTAACTTTTATCTTAATATCAAATTAAGATAAAAGTTAGGCATGTTTGTGATTTGAAAATTACCTTAATCTTGTGGTTTAAATCACAAAGATTTAGGTAGATAGACTATTTAGATAGATAGATTATAAATATATTTCTTTTACTTTATATATTTAATACTTATTTTGTTCTGTCGAATATTTTTTATATGTTAAGGGAGATGATAGATAGTTCAACGGATAATCTTGTTAATAGTTAAGCGTCTCGTCTCGACCTACATACACGTTATGTAATAAATCAGTCAGTTTACTGTTACAGGTCATTTTAATGTTAAGCACGTATTCCACCATTACCGACGTCAGCCAATACCTAGGTATTAGGAACGTATTCATTCAAAATAACAATACTTGCGTCTAAAATCCAAATAATGTAGTTATTTATCATTTAGAGATCTCGTAATTTCATGCAAAAGATCAATTGCCGTAACTAAATGAAGACTTTTGTCACGGTTATCTCGCCAATAATGTTTCTAGAAAATCTTAACCATGCCAATCAATTATTTGTTTCCTGTTTTTGAAATGTTAATAATACGTGCAATAAATCTTACTGCATCTGTGCGACGGACGTGGACGTAACGATACCGTCGACCACACATCTAATACTTATTCCACCGTGCAGCTGTCACTTTGAAATATACCCGATAGCATTCATTACAGCTACTCCTTTTATTTTCCACGACACAATACACATTCTTATCAAGATAATTACAAAAAAGATATTACGATCAATCAACAGAGTCTTTCGTGCATGGCCTATCGTACATTATCATCAAAGTATTGTTATGCAAGCCGCCTCTTCTACGCATGTGATTGACACAGAAACGTAAAAAGTGTTATTAATATAGACGAACAATGTCTGGTAATTATTGTAACAGCACATTAAAAATATAGACCATTATTACTTAACACGGCATCACGGACGGATACACACTTCAAATTTCTTCTTACGGCTCACTAATAAACGGAGTTTCAATATATTTCTGCCTGTGAAGGAAAAGCAGCAGCTCAGCAGATTGTAACGCAATGGATTAGTTAGCGATGCGGCACCTTGTCATCGTATTATTATGTATAAACAGAAATAAATTCTTAACTTGATAAATTCTTAATATAAAAAAATGGTAATTCAATATAGGGGTGATCAATAAAAACGTAGTATCAATAGTAGTTAATAATAATTGTTCGATATATTTACGAGTACACTGGTTTCTTGGAGTCATCCGACATCCTCTAATCTCATCGAGGATTTACCCACAAACATCTTGGCACCCTGTTATTTTCGGATAGTATCTTGCCCTTTGAGGTTGTTCAATTTAGTAGCATACCAAGTATGCGAAACTGTACACTGTCATAAAATTATACGCAAATGTTGTTTGTAAAATAGAGTAAAATTGAAGGTCATTAAGAGACTAACTTAGTGCAACGTTGGTGTTCTCAGTTTCTACGAAGATGGTACTTCAACCTTAATGTCAGGTTATGCAAAACAACGGAAATGTCAGCCTTGCGAACACTTATTGATCACGTCGTGTCGATTGCTTGCAGATTTTGCGCAATTATTCAAAGGTATTTTTAAAGCACCTATATTATTTTAATGGAGCTTAGAATAGCGCAACAGTAATAAGCTACGGTGTATAATAAAAACATGGATGAATGGGGCCCACTAAGAATTTCAATGCCAATACTAACTTCACTTGCAAACCGGTAAAGAACACCTCCTGATTGACGGACGAAGCAGCCTGCAGTGGCACAGGTTTTCCTTCTGGAGGAACCAGATGATAGTTACTCTTGTAATAGCCTAAACAAACCAACCGTTTGGCTCTTCGATGGAGAAGGACGGGGATAAGTATTATTACAAAATTTTGATCAATTGTACACCACTAAACTATAACTGAGTTATGCCCCTATTGCTCTACGTAACGTGATTATTCAATCGGTCATTATGTGCATGTATACTCTTATGCTAATTTTCTTTAGTCTTTCAAATAAACTGGAAATATTACATACCTCTTCAATTAAAACCGTTATTACTTATTAGTCGCAGCAATAAAACTGAATGTAATGTAAGTTGGTACCTATTTTGATAAGGCGATGAACAGAAAGCAGCAAAAGGGTTGAAACAAAATTAGTTTTAGGCACATAAGTGTTATTAGGTAAGGTAGGTACATATACCTTCGTAATGTACCCACTATATAAGCACACTGTGCACACTTGAGCAAATAACACCTTTTTAAACAGTAATTGGTCCCCAGAGCCACGTTTGGTTCAAAGAGGTCACATTGTATTCAAATCCCGACAAAGGAGACACGTGCGTGTATTTTATAGTTAACGAGTTAATGCGAAATCTATGGATGCGGCCTACACAATTATCGTATTGCACACAATAACAAAAATCAATAGAAGAATAGGAATTCATCGCATAGTTTAAACTGCTATGTTCATAATCGTGAATCGACTGGTTAAAATGTTTACACACAGTTTAGAAAAGTAGCGCTGCCACTAACCGGTGGGGTCAACGACTTGGGAATGACAACAAAGCGCGGTCAAGCTGTTATTTTTCAGTAACATGGACATAAAAGGCAAATAATTACAGATTAAATCTTTTGAAAACCAGTGAATTCATGTCTGCGTGTGACTTTTAAAATAAAAAAGGATTTATATTTTTCTGATTCTCAATAATTTGATCGATAGAATTTGAAAAAAATTAAATTTGTATTTCCGATATTTTTTTTTATTAGTAGCCTCCAACATCCAACACTTGTCTCTATTTGGATTGTAGTAGATACCGATTCTGCAATTACAGAAAAAGGGTGTGCATTGTGCAAAGCTCTACTAACACCTTCGTGGCCCAAACCAACCTCACTTGCCAGTTGATATACCAGCTAAATAACAGGTGAGACTCTGGTGCAGACTTTCCTTAGACAGCAGTCACTCCCGGGAAACCGTTAGGCCTGAAAAAAGATTGAATCTGAAGATATGTGGATAAATTTTATGATTACGCTTGTAACGTCGAGATTTCTTTCCCTTTATAGAGTTTATAGGCATTTCCATTACCTCTGTTTTTACTTGGGCTTCTAGTATATCTGAGTTGAAGCTAAGACATGATACTTCGAGGAAAGGCAGATTTTTATTAGCCTTGGCGAGGACGATTATACAAATATTAAATAGTAAATATAGAAAGACCATTCTTTACCTCTGTTTAACTTCCGTTAAAATTTCTACAGAAATATGAAACACGAATAAATAAATTAACTTGTCGTAATTATGTGAAATTGTAGTACAGTCTACATTAAATAATCGCTGCAGCCTGCGTAACAAAGTAGATTAAGTCCTCTGTTACCCTTTACTGAGTAGCTGCGGTCGTGTTCGGTACAAATTAGCAAATAATTTCACTAATGAATGTGCGATGGCCCCGTCGCGTCGCGCTCCCTAATTTATGAGTACCTGCGTAGCCTGACTGGCGAATATTTAAATGTTCTAGTTATGAGAACAGTACACTGATTCAGGCAATTGTGCCAGCCAACCTTTTAACACGAAGCATGCACGCAGTGGTATAACTGTGACAATGTCCTCGGGCGATATGAATTATAGATGCTTGACACGAAATGTACAAAAAAACCGACAACTTTCACCGACAATTTTACTAACAGGTGCGACGGCTACTACTTGTTTAGGCATGTGCGTAATCATAAATGTCTACGTACCTGAGTAATTACAATGCAAACCGTAGGTAATTTTAAAAGTAACAATCGAAACGAATTACTGTAGATTAGAAACAAAACAATAAAAGTTTCAATAGTTTACTGAACCACATAAAATATACATAATATTACTTAGGCGCTTTGCAGATGGAGCAACTATTGCAGCAAGTGGCAACTTGCTAGTTATAGCTCAATGGAACAGGTAAAGACCTATCTAAAAATAAGTACTTAATAGGTATGACAATAATCTAAGATGCAAGGTTCGATTGAAGAAAAATGTTGATATTAAAATTGTAGTAAATAAAAAAATATCATCTGCACCTCGGGATTAAGAGATATTATCGTTACCTCATGTAATGGAGGGTTATCATTATCACTGAAATTTACCTTTACTGTTGGTGAATAAATCTGTTACCTGTATAGCATCCTAATGGTGCTGGTAGACTTGAGCATTCACTTGTCTTTGTCAAACTGAGCAACGAACAGAGTCAAGATAGAGTCAAACATCACTACCAACTATTTCATAATTATAAGGAACACTCTAGTTGTCTAGTCTCTATAGTCGATACTGTTTAAAAACATATTCTACACAAATATGTAAAAACTGACAGTCAGCTCGGCAAAAATCTCGAAGAAAATTACTGTCCATTCGCTAGAATGCTTGCCAGAACGCTCGACACAATGCTTGCTAAAACGCTTTCATTCATTTTCCTGTAATGTAACATTCACAGAAACGCCCGTTGCAAGTGAATGTTCAAGTTTATGAGCACCTTAAACTTAAACTGAATACTTAGCTGATAGTTAAATTATTGACAGATACCAATAGTGCTAATCTAGTTTAGCGTTGTACACCTAAATTGCCCCCTGTCTGGCATCCCGGTCGAGGTACGTAATGAAATTACAATTCATGTCAGAACTCAATCACATTAATTTGTATAATTTACACTTCCCTCTAATATTTATGTCATTTTGGTTACAGGTTTAATTTAAGAAGTGCTAGTAGATAATGCTTTTTATCCGGTTTCATCACCTTTAACACGTTGAACGCCCAGTCGAAAATAATAGTTTGCCCTATGAGCCAAGGCAGACACCATATATGTCCGACAATGGATAGGGTCCGTCGGGCCGCGGCAGACACGGTTTGTCTGCCAGTACGAGCTCCGTTAAAATGTCATTATTTGGCTGGCAGACATTATATTCGAAGTAAACTCTTTACATAGTGACCCGCGTGGCTCTGTGGTACAAGCGTCGCACCTTAGCGCAGAAATAAAACTTACTGCCTTGAAAATATGCGTGACCTGACGGGGACCTGACACATTTTTTCTTCGAAACAGGTACAATATTATTGTAAAATACCCACATTATATTGTTTTTGTTATATATTGTATGAATTAGTTTATTTTTTGATATTTTACTTCAATGGGTTTAAAATAAAGCAGTCCAACTATAAAAAAATACTTTTATTATTAAAAAATTACAAAACATTCTTTTGAAAGATTGGGTAGTTTTACACGTAATATAAAATAAAATAGGAACTTGGAATAAAATATAATGTAGGTTCGATCAATCGATTACATAGAGCTTAGAGAAGTGGTACCGTAACCGTGCGGGGGTGGTCGACAAGGTGACCCGCTGGGCCCCCTCCACCGAAATATCAAAATGTGCTACGGCTGGGCCATGGCAGACATTGGTGTCTGCCAGCAATTTCTCTCTATTTATGTTATTTTTCCATATTGCAATTAATTTATATCATATTATACCCATGTTTTAGACATAATAAGCCAAAAAAACGAGTAGATAAATATTGACCTATTTCTTTATTTCTCATTAAGCCCATTGATAAAATACACTGGCAGACAAACGGTGTCTGCCATGGCGTTCAACGTGTTAATATTGCTTTAGGTAGATATGGAATAACATTATTATGTGCCATCATATTTTATGTAAATTCCTACATAATTTTTAAAATTCCCTCTTTTTAAAGGAAGCTGCTGCTCTGGTGATAGGTACCAGCATTGTTACAAATTTCAAAATAGTTAAGTACCACAAGCCTTCACGCGTAAATGACATGATCAAAATGCGCAACACAGCACAGATATTGAAAAGTTACAAAAAAATAAGTTTAAAGAGCTCTGAGCATGTCGTTTATAAACCTAGTTCCCGGTATTGTAATATAAAAGCTATAAATTGTAGTAAATCATTTTCAGATAACGGTAACCATAAAAATTCAAGATCACTAATTTTACAATAGTTTCCCACATCGTTAATGTCACAAGTGAAATAAATTTTCTATCAATATACCTATCTAATCTCGACTACAGCCGCAACGCTAGCGGCGCGCGGCGGCGCGGACGCAGGAGCGGTCTTTGAATCCAGTTTTTCTAGCACTCGGGAATGCAGTCTCTTGCACCTGCTTACTATACGATTGCTACCTTGAAAATAAATCGTTATTGATAGGTAACTAATCAAAACAGTGTAGCTTTATAGTCCGGTTAAATAACAACACTGCTTTCTAATGTTGGTACCGCTGTAAAATAAATAATTAATCTCAAATAAATGAAACAGGTAAATAGTAAAATGTGGTAGTTAATATTTTATACCGTATTAGTTACAAACTTTCGCCGCATTCTGACGTGGATTACGCAATAAATTTAACCATTTCCTTTATGGTCTACAACTTTTCAAGACCTTTTAAAGTAAACCAAAGTAATGTTTGACTTCCGTATTCCATGACAAAAATTAGTTTCGTAATTTATTCATTGACAAAAAGTCAATATAGGTATATAGCACCAGACAACTACAATAATAAAAATCCAAGTTGGCATTTATTGGTGAACCTTGAACGAAACTAGTTGTAAATTGCCTAACAGCGTCGCGTGCGACATCAATACGTAATAAATACAACTGTTGAAGAACATGCGGTTAATACAATACCATGCTGTCTTGAACGCGTCCTCAATCAATTTGTGTGTCACAGAACTTTACAGCAATACAACACTTTATTGACCATTTGCGTGCTCAATACACCCAATGCCCACAAAAACATCAGTTCCAAAGCACTTCACTTCAAAAAATAAGTACTAAAAAGCACCGTTCCGAGATTTAATCTTAAAGACTCAGTTGATGTTCAAGTTCCTGAAGAGGACGCCAAGTGGAAGAAGTAAGATAAGAAATAGTCTATTACAAAAATTAAAAGTACACGAAGTAGGTATTTTCAAAACTGTGCTGTAATTTACGAGCCTTTAGGGGTCTTTATTTATACAAGTATTATGTGTTGTGTAGGTATGTAAAAAAGAAGTTGTAGTGTTGATATTTGTCTTAACCACGTAATTTAATGACTAGGTACCTAGTCTCTTTAGTTGTTTACTACCAATTCATACTTAAGTTTAGAATAAATATAACAATGAAAACTTTAGATTAAAGCAGGCCTTCTACGCCGCAATGCCTGGTAGGTATAGGTATTACTTACAACAAAACCAATTAATTGCATTGCAAATAAGGAATCAGAGCAAATAAATGGCTTATTGTATGAATGAGACTAACACCGAGGGCCTACGCACCGCTGTCCCAAGACAATACAATGTCCTCACCCACACTAAACTTGGAACTCAAAGAAACTAACATTTGCGAAACTTTGCATTGGCAAAGGTAAACAGGATACACCATTGTTTTAGGTTCAGCCAATAAATGATTGTAATCTTTCTCGACTTCGGCGGTGACGCCAGTTTTCAAGACTAACTTTTAATTAAAGTTGTAATTACAATGTTAAAAGTTTCAAAATTCGTACTAAAGCTCATTAGCACAAAAACTATGTGAATAGAAGTGGGATAAATCAGAAGCACTAAAATTATGTTTTATGGTTCACATTTACATAATTATTATTAAGATTTTATGTTATATTTATGAATGATGAAATCAAAGCAATTAAATTGTGTAAAATCACGATTTAGCAATTTATGAAATCAAACAGGATCCGAAAAGTAATAAATATTTTCATAGATGAACAGAGCCTTGAACTTTGACAAAGCTCTCTGAGTAGAAAATTTAGTTAGTCATATTCTTCTTAAAATTGTGGTTTGAAAAAATTGTGAACGTTTCGTTATAATGACACACTTGCATTGCAAAATTGACAAGATATCTCAGTAGAAAGCATAAGAGGTGTTTCGAAGTATTTCGCCATGAATAAGCGACTTCAACATTTTTGATTGCATACAGATCCTGCTAAATAACTAAAGTAAGACGGTGACCTAACATTAACGTTTTCTGATATACATATAAAGCATTTATATTAAGTAGATACGCATGATCTGTATAAAGAAATAAGCCTATCTAGTCACATAATATTCTGAGTTTTTCATAAGAGATTTGGTTAATTTTGAATAGAAACAAATAATTATAAGCCTAAACCAAACATAAACAAAAAATAAAAACATACCAAAGTACATCCAGTGCTGTTCACGCCCTTCCAAAGGTACCAAAGGCACATTGCAGTATTTTTTTTCTTGTATGGTGTATCTTGTAGAGTTATGTTCAAATAAACCCTTCTGGCACTGCCAATGTAGCCTAATCAACGGGTCATATAACAAGCGATCATGATCCAATTCTATGGAATATTAGACCTGCTTGACCTGACTTTTAGATTAAATAACCTGTTCATATTACTAATCCATCTCCAATTAAGAGTAATAATTTAAAAAACCGCATCTCTCTTAACTGTCTACTGCGTCGTTAATATTTTGAAGATCCTAGAATGTAAACTAAAATTATGAACAGCGCCCAAAAACCATCTCAAACCAAACGTGTGTTAGACTGCCGTAAGTAAAATCATTCCGACAAGTCAAGCATAGTACTGCCACCTATTGAATAAATCTTTGCTAACTGGATTGAGTTAGCAAAGATCTATTCAATAGGTGGCAGCACTATAGGAAACGTTAATAAGAGACACTTGATTGACTTTACGCAAGCTACAAACTAATACCGTTTAGCATGTATCCTATAGATGGCGTAAGTAATACTTACTTTAAAAACTACATTAGTAACCAAAATCGTTTTAGTTTTAACTTATTTAGTTAAAACTATTATGTCATAATCTTTAGCATAAAACTCTACTCTAATGGTGCCCTGCAACTTAAAAATAATCATATTATTTAAATTGTTTTTGAGTTGTTTTAAACCAATTTAATAATGTAATCTTTGAATTTTTTAATAGTACCACTTGGGTGGTAGATAGCACACGGCACGACCATAACATAATAATATTCCAAAAATTGTATAGTAAAACTAAACAATTTTCCGACCAGAATATGAAATGCTGATTTAGATCTATGTATAAGGTTGTTTACAGTTTACTATGACACAGGTCGTAAAAACGATTATAAAAAATAACATAACAAGTTTTAAAATGCCATGGAATGTTATTCGTCTGTTTATTCTCTACTGATACTTGATTTGACGATGAGAGCTCGTGGCTATCTACGTAGTAACCTAGTGGGTTAAGTACATTGCAAGGTTAAGCAAGTCAGGTATTTTAGGATGAGTGACCATTCTTACTAACTTGAGACCTTCGTGCCTAGGAGAGCATGTTAAGCTGTCGGTCCTAGATTCTGCACGAACATAATGTGCATTCGTTACGGGCAGTTGGAGCCATAAAATGTCCGGCAACCTGGGGTCTAACTACAGAACCACGATATCACCAGTAGGTTGTGGAGATCAGATTGGTAGTAGTTTCGTTCACTTTACACTTAAAGCCGACCCAACTACAAATTATGACATCAATGAACCATAAATTAACAAAAGTAAGTAAACAACATTTCGTAGTGCTACGAAAATTTATTTACTTAGTGTAGTAGTGCCTACGAAACCTAGCTACGACTTTACATTATAACTTAGGCTACGGAGTTTAAACTAAAGAACGAGCGCCGATACATAATAAATAACCTGTTTACTTTAATACAATTTATCGATATGGCTGAATGAAATAGGTAATGATAAAGTCACAATTAAATGATAATTCTGTAAACATTACAGATAAAATGATTACAACTTCACAACAGGTACAGTATAGTGAAAAAATGAGAAACTGTACTTTCCTATTTCTTTAACTAAGTTTTGCACAGATGAATTTTCGGGGACAAACGCAACACTTTCATTGTTCTTGAAGTCACTTGTATAAAATAAAATAAAGATAAAATAAGCTCATACATCATGCTGTGGTGAACACTTTGCAACGAGCGAGCGACCGGTGCGACTAGTTCGATAAATCAGCAAAAACAATATCCTTCAAGACCTCATACAAGACGCGCCTGTCGACTGATAGAAAAGCATTGCGTGGGCCGGTAAATCAATTGCAAAATAAATCAGACAAAACATCGGTAGCCGCCTACCAATAAAGTTCACTTACATAGTAAGGACATGAAGATAACTGAGTGAACTAATTAAAAGTTATCTATAACAATCTCTTTATAAGTATTTTTCCAATTCTATCGTATCAAAAAGCACAGTATTATGATGTACTCGTACATATTTCTTTAAGTATATTCAGAAAAACGCTAAATCAAATAGGTACCAATGTGTGACGATAGTTAACCTTATATCAATTAGATGTTTTTAATTTCTGTAGAATTTCTCTGGAGGTTAAATTTACTTTTTATTTTCAAATAACCTACGCAAGGCTTTCTTGCGAAAATAATATTTTGCTAGTAGGGTAGTTTGCCGGCCACTGCCAGTTCTCGGCCATCTAGGATATTTTGTAAAGAAATAAGAAAAATACACGCCACCAATTTGAAAAGTCTATGTCATACTATTAGGACGGTAGTTACGCGTGACCTTGCCAAATTTTAGGTGAATAAAATCTTGTTAGTCGCATCAGTGTGCCCTTGAAGTTTAAAGAGTGTAAACGGCTGCGGGAATCAACGAAAAAAATAGTGCGCAGCGTTTTGTTCAAAGGTAAGTTAAACGGTTAATTATATGTATTTCTGTGACTTTTTGATTTTATTGTGTTATAAGTTTGTTAAAGTTTCAGTAGGATAATTTTTTTTAAGAATAAATAAAATTTACTTATAAAATTTAAGTGGCCGGCTAACTCTTTGCGTATTAAACAAGATTTCTAATTCTCGGCCAGGTGGCCGACAATCTGCAGTTCCTTCAAGGTTTTCATTAATTCATATCTTCAACAACTGTATTTTTTTCTTGTTTTTCAGTTCCAATGTAGAGAGTATAAATAAAATCCAGATCTAGTTCCAGTTTCCGGCCACAAGGACTCATACGAAAAAACGGAGAAAAAAGTAATTACATTTGATAACTTTTAGCGGCCGAAAAGAGGCATTCACGTATCCTTTTCTCGGCCTAAGGAATATCTATAGGAAAGCACACACAAAAATTATTTATTAAAGAGTAATATGTATTTGTTGATTATATCAGAGGATTATGTTGATGATAATATATTGATTATTGTTATTTTTTAAGCCTAAAATATTAAAACCATAAAGACTGAACACAGAATATTACAATAATAGTAGATCGTGGATAATGTTATCATAGATGTTACAAAAGTTATTTTTATAGAAATTAAGGCAGTTTATCTGAGTCATATAGACTGAACAGAGTCTGAGAGTCATACTAATATAAGGAAAGTTTCTAGATAGTCATGAATATGATAGATGTTGATAACATATAAATATATTTAACAAACAGAGGTTTTTATTTATTTTATAATGGTAATTATAATTCCTATATATCTAATTGAAGTTATCCAAGATCACGAAGACTGAGCTGAGACTGTTGTTATTTTATTCATTAAAAAAGTGATGTTAACTAGTTAATTAGTTAGTTTTGTAATTTAACTGTCAAGTTCCTAAATAAAAACTTTGAAATACAGAACAATAACACTGTTTATTTTTTTGTAAATACCTACCTATACCCTATATCTATACAAAATATAAATATTTGATAGTGAACTCTGCGGCCGACAACTAGCGCCTAGTGCGGCCGATAACTCATATAGATGGCCGAAAACTAGCATATTTACTACTTTTCTATATTTTTATAATTTAAAATAAATATAAATATTTGGCTATATAATTTCTAGAAACTATAAAAGTATAATTAAATTTCCGTTCACACGGTATTAATTTTTTTTATTTCTTGTGTTTGGTTGTAAAGATATACGAATCAGAAGGTGAAATTCCGCTTAATTGGCCGAGAACTGGCAGAACTACCCTATGATGTTTTCAGAATATGATATTATGAGAATATCATGTTTTGCTAATATCGTGTTTTGCGAATGTGATGTTTTACGAATGTGGTCTTTTGAGAATATGGTATACAGCGACGGAGGCTGTCAATCAATCAGTCCGTTAGCTGATTGAATCATACTACTTGACATAGGCCTCTACCAATAGATATGCGCTCTATAGCACAAGATCGTATTTCTGAAAGCTAATAATGAGGTCATCAGACAAATAACTAGAGTTACCGACACTCTAGTTATTTGTCTGATGACCTCATTATTCATTTTATCCCTAAAAGGACTTGCCATATACCGCATAAGTTTACCTAAGTTAAGTTTGACTAGTCTTACCGCCAGTGTCCACGTTAACCACCTACATACTATACTTAATTCTTTGCCGAGAGGACCTTGAACACGTCAAACGACTTTTTCAACATGAAAATACATATATGCTAATATTGTACATATACCTACTATTATTATTAGTTCCAAGCCTAAAATATACTCTTCTCCTTCTAACATAAGCCGGTTTGTATCAATTAAACTTTTATGATCAAGAGACCCATTGCTTCTATTTAAACTAAAGATTTAATGGAGTGAACTTGACACTGGATGTTCTGTTTAATTACATTATTGTGTATTACATAAATATTGGTTTTGCAGTGCGTCATCTTGATGTTTTATTTAAAACGTGTGCTTAATGAAGCGGATAAAGAGACCTAAGTTTAAATAGTAGTAAAAATGATTTTCGTGTGAAAATTGTGCTAATGAAGTGAATATTGTGCTAGTGAAAAAAGGGCTAATAAAGTAAACATATAATATATTTCTGCTGCTTTAAAAATACTAACAATTTCTGGGTTACGCTTAAAAAAAGATACTTTTCAAAAACTTTGCCTGAAAATAACTCAGTATTTTTTTTTTAATTCATGGTTTCAAAGTTCAAAGTCGATTGTAACCGTAATATTTTTTACCAATTAGATACTTAATAACTTAAGATTTTCGTTCTGATGACCATATATTTTAGGACTTCGTAATTAATGTCTTTTTTTTCTTTAATTATAATAATGCAAGAAAGACAGACTCGCTTAAAAACTGAAACAATTCTACTTTTGACTAAATATTGATAAATCTGAATCACATTTATAAAGTTATAGTTTCCATGCGGATATTAAATACAAATAAAGGAAAAATAAACAAACACAATTATTAAGCTACATATTAATTAACACTTACTTATTGATAATGGATGATAATCATGTTTTCCGTAGATACATCTACTCAAAACATAATCTTGAATAATCTAGTGAAAAAAAATAATGTTGTATAATTATATATGCCACGTGTGCAATAAGAATATTCGAGATGGATTATTATGAATGGAACACTTTTATACATAAGTTTAATAAATTGGTAAGTTTTTTTTATATTTTACCAGTTGGCAATGATGACATAATGATCAACAATAGAAGTAAAATCAGCTTTAATTCCGAACATTCTCCTCCTCCAGAGAGTTGTTGTAAAAAAATATGTTTCGGTCTCACCTCGATCTCAGAAATGTCAATAAAGATAATATTGTAACTGAATCGTGACCGAAAGTTGAAAAAGAGCAAGCAAGGTATTCTGCTAGATTAAGACTTTGTAATTGATATTATTGATAGATATTGTAATGCGAATGAAACGTAATTCGTATTCTCTTGCCTGTTTAGGTATGATTCATGAGATCGAGATAAAATCGGAAAGGAATTTCAAATATATTTCATAACAAGAATTCATACTCAGAACTACTTAACGAAGTGTGCGTGATTGTACCTTACCCTAGCTACACTCTCATCTATAGGTAGGTACTATGCAGTGTTACACAGGGACTGTGTTATAATGTGTAAAATAAAATATATAGGTACTGGGGTAGTATAGGCCTACGGGGTGGTTTGGCTATGGTGTCAAACAGCGCGTCAATATAAAAAACGCAAGGAGCGATCGCATTACACTGTGATAGCAATATCAGTCAATAGCATGGATTTAGAACATTTTATATGAATGAGGAAAACTCTAATATATGTTAAGATTTCAAAGACTGGCTTTTAGTAAATGGGCCTCGGAGATCAAATAAAGAGCCAATTTAGCACCTTCTCTTCGGTCTGACAATTCGCGGAATTCGGTCGCCGCATGCTCGTTAGCCACGTGGTATTAGATTTTGTTGGTCATTTACATAATATATTTTTATAATATGTATATTTTATATCTGAATTTGGTAGCATTGTGTACTTTTAATTGGCAACCGAGCAAGGCTAGATTTTCAGTCGATATTAAAACAGAATTTCAGTTACTATTTGAATTGTTGGTGTCCCAGTAACTCGCTCGCTTTCCTCTTTTCCGGCGTTCGAAAGGCCATCTTAAAACCGTAAATCATCCAGGATGCGAGGGAAATACCTTATTGGTAACTTTACACCCTGGAATCCCTGAGACCCAAGATGGCGTGCGGATTTTAGTCTATTCGAGTGCGTCATAATCCCCGATGGCCAACACAAGCAGTATCTATGAGGATTTCCGCTTGAAAAAAAAGGTACCTACCTACTGCATACGCTGACTTTATAAGGCTACACCAATATCTTCGAAACGTAAGTCAATGTAGCAAATGTAGCACCTAATCTCTATCATTATGATTTTATAAAGATTCTTAATAAGTTATTGGATTCGAGGGTCTTGTAGACGAACCTTGAAACTTGTATAACAGATGACACAAGCTTGACATTGATAAATTGTTTACAGTAAGATCAGCAGGTATTTAAATAACCAGATGTTATTAGTAAACCGTATTTTGATAAACTTTTTAATTAATTCTTGTTGGAAGAGGCCCTTTCTTAGCTTGAATTTTGGGACAAAATCGGAACTTTGACCGGTCGGTATGTTGATAAAAAGTGTAGGTATGAGTACTAGCCTTGTTTGATCTTAAGTCTACATCAGACCATACACCAATCAGTCTATAATAAGACCTAAAAAATTCTATTCATGAATTTTACCTAAGTATAAAATTTCAATGGAGCCAGTCGGTAAGGTCTACCCTATATGCAATAACAATCTTACCTATGTGTTACCTACAAACTGCATGAATAAATATTTTTCCGAAAACTATTCGAGACCCACGAAATTATAAATCGAATTCGAATTTGCAATCTCGAGGTGACCTTGCATTCCCTAAACACCGGCCATTACCTACGCACTTTAAGAAAAGTTACATATTGCAGAAAAAGGAATAGGTATATTGGTGACTTATTTTCGGAAGCGCACTACAATACCGTAAGCTTTCCTTCAAAAATCCGCAGACTAATCAAACTCTACATATTGCCGCCATTTACGATCATTTACCGTTATATATAATGTATGCGTGTATTTAGAAACTAATTAGCCTGTAAATTGTTAGGGTGCGATGTTGTTTTAACGAAGGGTGAGGCTAGAATAATTAGCTAAGATTACCTTAAAACGTTATACGAGCTGACAGTAGAGGGTGCAGAATAATCAAATTGTTATCACGGAGTCGCACGTCTCGCGTTTGTTGTATGTAATTATATCGCTTCATGTATGCCAAGACACGTTTTACTGTAGCCCAATGTGTATAAATCTAGTATACTTATTAGGTACGTTGAGTCACTTAGCTATTAACCGTGCCGGTCAAATGCTTGCCTGTCCCGAGGGTAGTTTACCTGAACTCCAGTAATAATTTACTTCATATGTACCATGTTTGTTAGCATAAGTACAGGGAACAGGTAGGAGCCCGTACGGTAGGCGTATGCTACTATGAATTGTCAATTGAATAATTTGAATATGAGGTATAATCATGTAAGTACTTAAGTAACAATGGAGACACGCAACATACATACATACATACCAAAGACGATATAGTTTATCTATCATCTTTGATACATACATAAACTCACGCCTATATCCCGCACGCAGCAACCGTGAATAAGTCACCAAAAAATTTATGACAAACCAGATCCCTTCAGGGTAGGCAGCGCGTGTGTGACACCCTTAGTGTTGCACAGGTTCATAGGCCACGGTTACCGCTTCCCATCAGGTGGGCCGTGTGCTTGTTTGCCACCTACGTAGTATAAAAAAAAAAAATATCAGCTAATCATATTTACATAGCTGTTCAGGCTATTAATGTTCATTAGGTACCTACCTACTATTTCTTTAGTTATAACTAACTGTAACTGATAAGATAACATAACTCGAACTGATTCCTAAATCACACCACAATGACTCAAAGATCTTTTACCAAGGATCTTGAACTCGGTTGAGATAATCATTCGATTAATATCTATAACCGGTGTTTGGGTGTTGGCGAACACAAAATTTGGTTTAAACAAGTAGTTTCATATAAGTACTAGTAGGGCGCGTGGGTGCGCGGCCCGCTAAAGCGGACCACGTAGATGAGTGGACAACAGGAACCTGGAACAGGGGTCCGTTTGGATTTAAAGTTTTGGTGTGTAAGTAATTATGTAACAGTTTTTCTTGGTTCTGTACCAGAAAGGTTCCAACCGGGCCCCATTACTAAGCCTCCGCTATCCGTCCATCCTTCTGTCTGTCAGCGGGCTGTATCTCTTGAACCGCAATAGGTAGAGAGTTGAAATTTTCACAGAATGTGTAGGTATTTCTATTGCCGCTATAGCATGAAAATTTAAAAAATAAAGTGTTATTTCTTGTACGGTGGTACGGCACCCTTCTTTGCGACTCCAACTCGCACTTGACCGATTTTTCAATATTATATTAAGAATGTAGTTATATTCCTCAGGTCACGTGACCCCGGGGAGCTATAACACTAATTATTAAACTGCCGCAACCGGTAGGATAACAATTACCCATTATTTTGCCAGCACTGATTCTTTTCAAGAAACACTAAAGTACCGCTAGCGGTACCTACTACAGTAGTCACGGGTAACTTAAGAAAGGTGTTTTTAATGCGTCAAAAATAACTTCTCACCCGCTATTTTGCCTCTATGGGTCAACTATCATGTCAAAAGTACGGTTTATGGTTCACCTTTAAATTAAGAACTAAAATTGTACTTTTAACATGAACACAAAAAGTTAAAATGGATCGTGAGGAGTCATTTTTAGGGTTCCGTATCTCAAAAGGAAAAAACCGGCCAAGTGCGAGTCAGGCTCGCGCAAAGAGGGTTCCGTATTACAGTCGTATTTTTTCGACATTTTGCACGATAATTCAAAAACTATGACGTATAAAAATAAACAAAAAGCTGTTTCAGAATGCACAGGTGAAGCCCTTTCATATGATACTCCACTTGATATAGTTATCTTACTTAAAATAGGTACTAATTATTAGTTCATGACCACAATTTAATTTTTTTTGTGTAATGTAGCCACAAATTCACGGTTTTCAGATTTTCCCCCTAACCTACCTACCTGCCAAATTTCATGATTCTAGGTCTACGGGAAGTACCCTGTAGGTTTCTTGACAGACCGACAGACAGACAGACAACAAAGTGATCCTATAAGGGTTCCGTTTTAGGATTTGAGGTATGGAACCCTAAAAAGGAACCTTTATAGGATCACATCGTTGTCTGTCTGTCTGTCTGTCGTGTCGTGTCAAGAAATCCCGTTGAATTAAATCACTTTGGCATATCTACCTATCGGTATGCCTTATAGCAGACATAGGGGGAAAAATCTGAAAACCGTGAATTTGTGGTTAGATTGAAAAGTTGGGACTTGGAATTCAATACCTAACAAAAGTCTATGCTCGGCATTTACAATAGGTACCTATTATTTCACCAGGAACAGTTCCTTATTCTCTATGGTTTAGGAGTGTTGTACCCTGCATCATCAGGTTTGTGGAATTCAGACTTGAAGTGTAATCATGAAGCTGTTGCTTGATGCCTAAAATGCTGTTATGTTATTCTCTATGCTATGCTATGCTATGTTATTCTCTACACCACCTATAAGGTTGACTGGTAGAGAATGCCTGTTGCATTATGTGCATGAAGTTTTTATAAATAAATCAAAATATAAGAAATTCTCGAATCCCCATGGTTTAAGAGTTCAGCACCTTGCAGCATCAAGATTGCGGAGTCGGGATCCGAAGTTCAATTATGTAGTCTATGCTTGGTACTTAAAATATTATTGCATTGCACCATCCGCAGTTTCTGAATCACTATAGTTTGTGAGCGCAGCTGTACCCTACATTATCAGGGTTGAGGGGTTGGGACTTGAAATCTAACCATGAAGTCGTTGCTTGGTACCTATAATATTAATTCACAATGAACACTTTCTGAATCTTGATAACCTAGGGCCTAGGCGGGCAGTAATCTTTCAGCATCAGGATTAAGGAGTTGGATCCAGATTTTTTTATGGGACCAAGACGAAAACTTCTACTGTTTATTTAAAAAAATCTTTGCAAAAAAATGAAAATAAACGGGCCGTTTTGAGAACCACCTCTTTTTTGGAAGTCGGTTAAAAGCATATCAAAGTCTTGCACATTTGTCTCTTCAATATTCGCCTTATATTTTGTATGGAAAAATAAAATTCGCCATTTTGAATTTTTTCTCTATTCATCGAGTAGACCTCTAGGCTAGGTCCTTATCATCTTTTGCCAAAAAACCTCTCTTCTATCTTCTATTATACTTTGTGAGATAGACGCTGTCGAAAATTGTATGGGCGCCATCTTGAATCTGCCATTTTGGTTATATTTTTAGCTCACTGACAATTGGATGAGATTCCGAGTGGTTTTTATTTGAGCACTCCCTACCTCTCTTCAATACCTTGGCCGTGCTCTTCACCCGTCTCTAAAATCTCCATATTTTTCCTCCGAATGAATTTTCGTCCTTTATATGAAAGCATCAGGGAAAAAAAATACAGCAGAGGTGAACCGAAACACAATTCATCCATCTTTAATACTTTCTGAGAGAGACACCCATGACATTTGTGTTGACGCCATCTTGAATCCGCGATTTTGGATTTATTTCCATCTCCCTGCCAATTGGATGAGGTTCCAAGTATTTTTTGTTTGAGCAGCCCTCACCTATGTCTAATACCTTGGCCGTGCTTCTCACCCATCTTCCAAACCCTCGATCATCATCTATCTACATATTTCTGACTAAGAGTTCTTCCACAAAAACATTTTAAAAAGAAACTATGTATAAATCAAAGTCTTGCATAGTTCAAAACTTGTAGTCTATTCAATGTTCGCCATACATTTTCTATAGAAAAATAAATTCCACCATCTGGAATTTTTTTTCTATTCATCGAGTAGACCTTTGGATCCTGATCATCTTTTGCGAAGAAACTACTCTTCCATCTTTTTTACTCTCCGAGATGGACACCGAGGAAATTTCTATGGCGGCCATTTTTTTTTCGCCATTTTGAATTTTTTTTCAGGTCACTGGCAATTGAATGACGTTTCGAGTGACATTTGCTCAAGCACCACCAACCTATCTTCAATACCTTAAGCGTGCTCTTCACCCGTCTCCGAAATCCTCCATCATCAGCTCTCTCCATATTTTTCCTCCGAATGAATTTCCATCCTCTATACGTAACCATCGGTGAAAAAAAAAAAATTCATACAAAATTGTTCAGGAGAGGTGACCAATGAGTGAGTGAATCAGCACGAGCAGCTATATATATATTAATAAACGGTTGGTTGAATATTGTTGAACACGGCTCTACAATTTACAAATAAATCTCTTAGTTACCATTTAAATAGCTTAGCTACTTCAAGAATTGCGAAATTTAAATTGAGCGTAATGAAATAAAAAAAATTTAAAACCCGACTGCTGTTGAAAAGACCGAAACATGTTTGATAGCAGGCGGTACCCATTAATTTACTTTCGGTTTATGATTTGCGAATGGGTACCGCCTGCTACCAAATTTGTTTCGGTCTTTTCAACAGCATTCGGGTTTTTTATTATTTTATTATTTAGGCACGCAGTTATAATTTATCAACTTGTTTGTGTTTTTGTCACGTTTCTACAAGCTAAACCATTATTACAACCTATTGTAATAGACGAATGAATCTGTATGAATGTATATGTAACACTATTTTTTATCCCTAGAATAAGTTTCCATGGGTTTTGCGGGAACGGGATCAAAATGCCACGCGGGTGAAGCCGCAAGTACCAAACAAATGATGCTAAAATAAATATTTAGCAAGCAAGAGTTTCCTAAACTATCACTTGATCCTCGAATTATCCAATCCATCCCAGCATCCAAGCAACTCAAAAAGAATTGAATCTAAGCCCGTCATAACAAATAAAATGTCTTCTGTGGTCCAGATATGATTTTACAAAAAGTTATCTATTTTATGTGAAACTAAAATATAGATTCACGAAAAACTTATCTACATTTATGTTTTTCATCTAGCCAATTCCAAGAGTTCTATATCTAATCTGTAATTTATTCCATCCAACTATCACAATTACGAAAATAGCAATCTATTTAGCCTTCAAATAATTATCAAAATATTCATAATAATTTAAGCTGCTGTTCATCGTGGACTTTTAAATGATACTAGGTCATTTATTGTCAAGGTGAGTCCTATTTTTGCCGGTATTGATATCCATGTTCAATATTCCAAAATGCATCCCCATCAGATTTATTCTGCATGATTAGAGACTTGAGATAAAATACTGTGAACACTGGCTGCCCGTAGCAAAAACTATTAGCAGAACCCATCAATAAGTACCTGTTAAATTCTAGTTGCTAAATTAACTGCTCATTTATTTGAATGCTAAAGTAACCGTGAGTTTACGCAGTATGTCTTCAATTATTTAATAAAAATATGATCCAACGAATGATTAAAACTACTTCAGACCATTAATGTACCCAATACCTACCAATAATAGTTCTCAAATAAACCAATGCCTTCGCAGTCCGTGTCTATATACTCCTGCGCCCTGAGTTAGGTGACTTTATCTCATAGGATCCATAGAATACCCTCAATAACTTAAACTAGATATTGTTTACCTCCGTAGTTCAAGTCTGGATAATTAAAGCATGACTACAGTACAGTACGTGATCAACAGCAACGTATTTTGGCACAGTACCTATGGTCAAAAACCTAACAATACCTCAACCATATCCCATTGTCTACTTGATCGTTCGAGTATATCCAGAATCCAAGTTACACTAATAAAATTAATACGACTAGCTCAAAGCTAAATCAATCCAATGCAAATAACATTTTTTTAAACCGATTCATAAACGATGGAAATATAAAGGCAAGCATATTCTGAACACATCTGCCTACCTCTGAACTGTACGCCATGTTTTAATTTATTTAATAGTGTAAAGAAACAATTCCGATTGATTAGCTGGCATTTACTGAAGAGTTCCGTTATTTGTTTCCGAAACTCATGGTTAGATTTTCACGAAATTTAAATGGAACCATTCCGAAATAAACTTCTTATAATTACAAGAATATAAATAAAAATCTATTTATAGACTTATAATAGAGTTATGCCAGAGTATACATAGAAAATATAAACACATCCAAATGTCTAATCGGCTTTTCGAGAACCTCCTCTCTTTTAAAGTAGGTTAAAAATACGAATTCATAAACATAATTGGATCTCTACATATTATATAATATTACTACAAATCTGAATAATCTACATAATTGCCCATTTATTATTTACATTTATAACATATTTCTTAGAATGAGTATAAGAACGGTATACATAACTAATAACACAAATTTAAATTGAATAAATTTAAATAATGAGTTTCAAAACGCAAAGTTTGAAAAATTTCGGCCCAACAATACACAACAGACAGAAATACATATTTTTATGAACATCTACTAAACTTGCAAAAGATCTATGCCGGAATTATGGAAATCACCTTAAAAGTAGTAGAATAGCATAGCATATTATGTGAATTTTTTAAACAAAAAATCACATTATTACGAGATTCATGGTTTTACCTATACAACTACCTATCTGATTTCGGCAATATGGCACACTTTATTAATTTCGAAGGAAGGAACTTTATTATACAACTTATACTTGTATATGCAGAAAAAATATTTGCAAAAGAATACATTTACTTGAATGGGTACCTTTACAAGTGAACAATCCTGTTAGGCTCTTTTGAAGACTTTCTTTGGAACCAGTTTAAAAGTTTACCATTACCCGTTTTCTTGCTTTGACCCTCCAGAACGACAGTTCAGCAGGTAAACACCTTTTTAACATAAGTACCTACCCATTACTTTTTATAACCTTGACTGTATTTTCTTTTCAAAACATAGGTATTGTATCACAAAATATGAACGCCTACTCACTTATATTCTCAACACTAAAAACCGGCTAAGTTAGTGTGAGTGGGGCCGAGAAATGGTCGAAAAATGGTGAATGAAACCTTGCCATCAAGTGAAGAACGGATGTTACCTAATTATTGTCAACGTCAAAAATATATGATCATTTTCAGATTTTGGACATTAGGTTTGATCAAAACAAGTTATGTTTCTTAATAAAAATGCTGTTTAATTTATAGTGGTCACTATTGAACTACCTTTAAACGTAGATTACAATGTAATGAAAAATTTTCATTTCAACTTTTAAGAATGAAATCTGAGTAATCATAAGCAACTTTTGCTGCTGGCTGTACGAACAGTGTAAGTTGTACAAAAACGTGTTCACCACAGAGGTTTCATCTAATAATGTGAGCTAATATAAAACACCTTGCTCACAAATTATACTTACACGATGTACCTACTCGTTACTATACGATGCGCTTGAGCGTCCCTCGTTCGATGAATATGTAAATATGACTCAAGTCATATCATCCGTTGTTGCGTGACATTTGCATACATTTGATTTTGTTAAAACGCAACGTTATAACGAATCGGTATCGGCACACACATTAGGAAAACAGCTGTTTCGATTAATTTTGTTCCAAAATACACACACTCCTACCTATGCTGAACCGGCCTACTAGGTTAAAGTGCGAGCTTAAGTGTTATTTTAAAATATATCTCTTGGCGGAAGTTAATCTAAATCCGTTTAGCCATTTTCTCACTCTCTCAATACATACTCGTACATCCATCCATCCTTTTAAAATTCCACATTTGAATTTTGGTTATACCATACAAACGCAATCTATGTAGAGCTAATGTAGAGATCACATGAGTAAAGAGTACCATAGCTATTCATGTGGTAGAGATTATGCCGTTCAGCGCAACAAAATCTATTAATTTATTGAAACCAACGATTCAAATTGATGGTAATCAAAATAGTGCTTTAATTGTACCCTCTATGTATACTAACACTGATTTTTAATAAGATTTCATTTAATTTTTAACCGACTTCAAAAAAGGAGGAGGTTCTCAATTCGACCGCTATTTTTTTTGTATGTACCTATGATAGGTACGCGATATCAACGCCAATCATGGATCGATTTTTATAGGTAATTCATTTTTGTTAGAAAGTCAAGAGTATCTAGGGTATCAGGATCTGATGCTGGGATCTGGGTAAATCAAGGGGAATTCCTCAAAATCTAGGGCAAACTGCTATTCAGATGCCATCATTCAAAATTTAGTTTGAATATTTGCGTATGGAGATTATCTTTATGATGTTTAACTGATGATAAAACAACAATGTTACTAAGGGGTCAAGTGATGAACATTTGAATGAAATAATCTTACTGTGGTTTACAGGACAACCTACAGAGACTCAAAAGTATAGGTATAAGTAAGATATTTTACGCAGCCACTGATAATGTTAAATTTTAGTCAAGTACCTACTTGCAAAATAGAGTCTGATGTAAAACGTCCTAGAACTCTACATCGACAATTGAGTCAGGCATAATAAATTGTAATTGCTATTAGTGCCGCCATATCAATTAATGTTGAATTTAATTACAGTGACTGTCTAGCGAGAGTAGGCGCAGATCATAAATCAGAGGCATAGTTTGGTGCGGTGTTCACCTAGGACATACGCTTTGTGCAATCGATTGTGACTATCGTGATCAGACCGTATTTTATCTACTGTAATGTCTGCAATAATAGAACAAAACGTATAGCATACCTTTGTACTTCAAACTCAAATTTTACTGCAGTGACATACGTACTTGTTCTCTCAAATTGCAAAGAGAATCTTATCTTGAGTCAAAAGTCAAACATAAACACAGTAATACAAATTCGCCATAATTTGTTATCCAATGGTTATGGTTAATGTAGGCAGTTATCGAATTTATGTGACGTAGACCTAAACAATATTAACGCTGTCTTATGAAAATAAACTGAACTAACTACCGTCTATTCGCCATTATTATGGTATGGCTGCAAAAGAACACGGACCATCCTAATTAGATACATAAACGATAATAGGGTTACTGAATCCTACCTTAAACACTACTAAACTAAATTTCAATTTATGTGCGCCATCTCACCAGAAACATTTGCACGTCACCTACTATCTAATGTTAGGTATAAATTTTATGTGGTGATTTGTTAATTTTTTGTCCTGATCTGTTTTGTGATTTTTGCTTTTTTATATTTGAATTTTATCTGTATGACTCCATGATGAAAATCGAGAAAATGCATAGGTATTATTACTTAGTGTAATGCAAACGAACATAGATTTAAAATTTAATGGTTTTTGAAAACAGTCAATTAAATGTTGAACTTACACGTCGCGACCCCTATCTATGTAGATAGAAATCATGTTCATTTGGACCAATTTGAACTGTGAACACCAGCTGTAAGTCAACTGTTGCTACTTACTAACTTTTGCACGAGATGGGGCTAGTAGCATCAATCAGCGAACCTACATTCATAACAACGTTCATAACAATATTTTGAAGACTGTTTCGATTGTTCTCTTGTGAATGTAATCTATGGATTATATTTCGAACTAACTGCGCCCGCGACTTCGTCCGTGATTAGATACATAAGGTTTTAATTTTTTCATGGAATCCTAATTATTTTTCTAAAATTAAAGTACCTGGACTATGTTACGCCTTGTATTATTAGTTGTCTACTAGTGAAAAGTCTAAATAGGTCCAACTATTCCAGAGATTACCTACTTAATTAAAACCGATAGAAACACAATAAGGTAGACAAATAATGTATAGGTGTGTCGACTCATTTCACCTGGGTGATAAAGCGTAGGTGATGTGATTCGCAGGTGAAATGAGGACACTAAAAAATCTACTTTGTTCACCCAGGTGATATCACCTAGGTGAACAAAGTGGAATAAACCAGGTAAATGGCTTTTTTTGTCTTAAGTAGGTACCGTGCATACACATTGATTTATTTATCCGTTCATTAAAACCTGTATAGAGTTTGATGTAGGTATATAGCCTCTAGCTGCTAGAGGCTAGATAGAAAAAAGACTATTTCACTAGAATTAGGCATTCTATTTTCCCAATATATTCTGTGCCAATTTTCCAAAATTGTCTCTCAACCAAATTGGTCAAGCAGTTCTCAAACAAGCGACGCGTATTCACTTATACAACTCCATTATATATTATCGGTCAGTCATTCTGTTTGTAAAGCGTAGGTATGCGAGTACATAGTACTATGATTATAATATGGTACAGGGTCACATTATTCTTGTGGTTGTGGACTGATCTTGACGTGAAATGTTACTGTTTCTATAACTTTCTTGAGCTTTATAGTTAGTCGTCAGCAACTTTCGATTGGAAGGGTAGGTACTCCCCTAGGCTGCGGGCCGGAACCTCCACGCGGTACACCCGGGCAACGGAGGCGAGCAGCGTCTCCCACTCGCCACAGGAGACGCTGCTGCCTGCGGTCCATCTGGCTGAGGCGGGTGTGGCCCTCTAGAGGGTTGCTCCGGGGTTCTCCACGTGTCCCTCTGACTAGCAGAAGGCACAGTGGGGAGCGGGCAGGAGCAGAGAAAATAGCAATACCTGCGTCCGCGAGATCTTTCGTGTGGATTTAGATCTGAGGTTTTATTTTTTGCGTGAAACCAAATTATTTTTCTGTAAATTAAAGTAGCCCAAGTTACGCCTTATAACATCTGCTAGGTATCTTCCTATGAACGTCTCCTCTAAATAAATTTGATTTGATTTGATTTGATTTAATCGGCTTGGCGGTTTCTGAGATTAGCCAAGTCAAACAGACGGAAAGAAAGACAACATTTTAATTACTTATCTATTTTATTTATGAACTTTTTAATTTTTATTGCGTGAATGTACATAGGTAATGTTGACTCAATAAAAAGATAATATTTTAATATTAGGTACAAACAAACACCATTATTTTATTAATTTCTATAGACATAGTTACAGTATAGATTGATGATAATTAGTACCACCTATGCTTACTTTTTAAATGGGTGTTTTGTTGCAGTACACAAATTAATAGGTCTTAAATATATAACAAACATTATATTTATTTGCAAATATTAAATTACGAGGGTTTTTCCATTAGCAATTAAGTGGTTATTTATTTTCATCATAATTTACCTACCATTTCAGAAAACGCGATCCAATGTATTGCAGATAATGCAGAGATTTGATCTTTTTGATTGATCCTATCAATTGATACAATAAATAAAAGGACGGTCTTATTTTTTCGGCTTTTAGTTGGTTCGATTACCGATTAGCGAATTGCCGAAAATCTTTGAATGCAGTTTTATTTCTTTTTAAAATAAAAAATTAAGTCTTATTTTAGTAAAAGTATCTACATTATTCAAGATACTTCCCCACCATGGGGCCATTACAAGAAATTATTAGATAATTATAAGTAATATGAAAAAATAGAACCGACCACCTAAGTACCTGACCTCCTTGTAAGTCAATTATTATACCTACCTGAAAAACTCATCAAAACGCGAGATACCTAATCGGGGATACCTAAACGTACATACACTAGGTACAGGTTAAGTAGTTAACTTGCTTTTGAAGTCTATTAAAAAAGGAAATTATTTTGACTATGTCTACCTCTTTTGCTCTTAAATTTACATTGCAACTACAGAGTCCTACTAATATTATAAACGCGAAAGTTTGTAAGAATGTATGTCTGGATGTCTGGATGTCTGGATGTCTGGATGTATGTTTGTTACTCTGCCACACAAAAACGGCTTGATGGATCTGGCTAAAATTTGGTACAGAGATAGATTATAGTCTGGAATAACATATAGGCTACTTTTTATACAAGCTAATACCGCGGCTCCGCTCGCAAAGTCGATCGGTCGGGATTTCTAGATATATCTTTGTTACTCTTTCACGTAAAAACGGCTGAATAGATCTGACTGAAATTTGGTAACGAGATAGATTAAAGTGTGGAATAACATATAGGCTACTTTTTATACAAGCTAATACCCGCGACTCCGCTCACGGAGTCGATCAGTCGACCCACGGAGTAGATCAGTCGGGATGTCTGGATGTATGTTTGTTACTCTTTCACGCAAAAACGGCTGAATAGATCGGGTTGAAATTTGGTACAGAGATAGATTATAGTCTGGAATAACATATAGGCTACTTTTAATACAAGCTAATACCGCGGCTCCGCTCGCAAAGTCGATCGGTCGGGATGTCCAAATATTATGTTTGTTGCTATTTCACGTAAAAACGGCTGAATGGATCTGGCTGAAATTTGGTACCGAAATAGAGTGTAGTGTGAAATAACAAATAGGCTACTTTTTATACAAGCTAATACCCGCGGCTTCGCCCATGGAGTTGAGCAGTCGGGATATCTGGATGTATGTTTGTTACTCTTTCACGTAAAAACGGCTCAATAGATCGGGTTGAAATTTGGTACAGAGATAGATTATAGTCTGGAGTAATATATAGGCTACTTTTTATACAAGCTAATACCCGCGGCTCTGCCCGTGGGAGTCGATTGGTTGGTAATCGTTTTTTGGTCATATCCCCGGTTCTACTTAACCAAATGCAATCAAACATACGGCTAGATTTTATGTAAAACCAAGACCTTTCTAATGAAAAGGCAACATCAGAATTTGTTCAGCAGTTTTGGCGTCCATCACGAACAAAAGATTGCAAAAAAATAGATATTTTTGGTCAACATAACCAAGTTTTTTTTCCAAATATCGATTATTACAACTAAAAGTACTGTTATAAAGGGATATGATGTCCACACTGTTGCCTTAGGTGAACCCTGTAAAGATGGTGTAAGGTGAAACCAATAAATAAGGAAAAAAAAACTTTTGGTCTTATCTCCAAATTTTAGGTCTGACCAAGAAAACCGCACTAAAATCCGTTTAGTACTTTTTATCCGAAAGGTTTTGGCTAGACGAGTGGAGACCAGTGGAGTGGGGCGGAGTGGGGAGTGGTGTGGAGAGTGGAGTGGGGAGTGGTGTGGAGAGTGGAGTGGAAAGTGGAGTGGAGAGTGCAGTGGAGTGGAGATTGAAGTGGAGAGTGGAATGTAGGGTGGAGTCGGGAGAGGGGATTGGACAGTAGAGTGGAGGTCGAGAGTGGAGTGAACAGTGGAGTGGAGTGTGGAGTGGAGAGTGGAGTGAACAACGGAGTGGAAAGTCGAGTGGAGAGTCGTTCCATTCAAATAGACTTGGTGGCAATACCGAATTCCACGCGGGCGAAGCCGCGGGCGGAAGCTAGTTATCTATATAGGTATGTATGTATCAGTAATAGGTACCTATGTATTTATTATAATAGTACAAAAAAATATAAACGATAATTACCGAAGTATTTATCTAAGTAGGTACTTAATATAAATGAGAATTTGTAAATAACGTACATATTCTCATTAGGGTCACCATACGCAGAGCCATTGAAGCATGAACAAGCGGGTAGTAAGGAAATTCAATACCCACGGAAGCCACTATCATGTCCAAACGCCTACGTAGGTATATTATAGGTACACACACTTTCGTATGAAACACATATAATGTATGTAGCTACAGGACTATCGCTTCGACTTGTCTAATACCAATTTAGATCCAACCTACGATCATTCTGTCGGAAACCCAATTTCTCTCAAATATTATGCATCCTTGTCCTATTTAAAAGACGAAAGATGATCAAACTACTTAGTTTAATAATAAGAAATATTAAGGATTGCTAAAATTCTTTCCAATCATTAGTTTCGAAGGGTAGAGTACCTACTTATTTTTAAATAACTTTGGGTTTTAACGAAAAATATTTTTGGAATAAATATTTTTAAGTTCCTTCTAAACGAATCACTAATAAATAGCAGTCCTTTATTTTTTAATAACGCCTGGGAACTGAACTTTATACAAGACTAGACTGTCTATGTAACTGTTACTCTATATAGGGGCTAATTTATGTCACACAAGTTGAGAACTCCATTCATAGCACACGCGGCCGCCCTCGCGTACAATGCGCAACAAATATTCAACAATAAATACATTAGCACTAAAATACTTTTGTTAGTACAGTTGTTAAAGTGAATTATTGTGAAAAACATTGTATCTGAGTTTATTCAGTGTGGGTGTCAACCAAATGATATAAAGTATTGGTGTTTTCTTCGAACGCCGCATACGCAAACTATACATAAAGTGATAAATAAAAAATGAGTGTGAAATATGGAGCCACTGACGTTCAAGAGAAAAAAGAAGAAAACGAGAAGGAAGTCGTAGCTGCAGTTGAAATTCGTTCGAGGTAATTTAACAGTTAAACAATCTTATCGAGAACGTTTATCTAATACGTTGCTAATTCAGTTTAAAGGAGCTTATCCTATTAGCGACATCCGATAGGAAATTAACGTAATCTACAAAATTGCTTGATGTTCGAGGCATCACCGAAATTCGCATGCTAACAATGACATCTAAGTTAAGACTTATACCTATCATGCGATAAAATTTACAATACGAGCCTTTCTTGTCCAATTTGACTTGTTTAACTGGATGCCACTCAATCAATAAAGTTGGGAACGAAATCCTTCAAGTACTTATCGTTTGACTACTCACAATGACCACTAATATTGTTTTATTTCTCATAGTATGTTTATATGTTATCATATGTCGAACAATGAAACTAAGTAAAAGGTTGGATTTATTTATATAATTATACTACCGTACGAACACTAGTGTTTGACAAATCGCTAGGTAAACTTTGTGATGGTCTATGTTTGCAGATATTGAGGGCATGAATTTTTCAGAAAATTTGTATTTAAAACTAAATATAATTATTCTCTACTAACTACTGAACTTACTAAAAAAAATCCTTGTTGGTGGACCCTATACACCGTGTATCCTCATGTCAGTCCTTGTTACCCTTCCCCTTGAAAGGTAACAAAAAGTAGGGAATACCGATACTCTCACCAAGTAAAAAATATGCAGTATACCAGGTGGTAGGCAGAAAGATTGTAGCTACTACTGCTCGACTAGATATGACCCCTTTGTCTGTGTGACTGAAATCTGATGGCACAGCTACGAGTAGGTATACCTACCTAGTCATCGTTATCGGGCAAATAACTAAAGGTAGCATTATTTGTAGGGTTATACTTCTCCTGTCGCTGGGCTCCGATTTAAACGATTTTTTTTCCTCCCCGGAACTAACGGTGTGGTGGGCATCTCAGAATCGAACTAATCCGCGCGGTGTTTTGTCACATGCGGGAAATCTGGTGTGCTCTAGAAAAAAAAAGAAAAGGTTCAAACCTATTCTCTTATTGCATCACATATAAATAATATAAATTATATCTGACGGCTGACGGCTTCTGTGATGTGACAGTTAGAGCGCCCGACTGCTACGTCGGATGTCGCGGTTTTGATGCCCGCTCAGTGCAAATATTTATATGCATGATTTTAATTTCATTTGTAAGAATGTTTTTAGTTCTTATATGTATATTCATAAAAGAAAATTATAATCAACGTAATAACAGTCGTTAAGAATTTTAGACCTCGGAGTCTGCTCTCCTACTATCTCTTAATTTGCCTATCTTACTATTATCTTACTTGCTTATTTTACTGGAGCGACTGACATCTGACCCACAATTCCTAGGGAAAAGTCCGCACCAGGCGTCCATTAATCAGCAGATATATCAGCTTTGAGATGGTTTACCAGAACTTGCTGTCATTGCGCCCTACACATAGAAAAATTGTATCTAAATTTGTTTATCTGCATTCTAGAACTCTATCACAAGGTCTAGAGAACGCTGTAAAGTATATTGTAGAATACTTATTATTATTAGAACTGAAGTTATCATTACTAGGTCGTTTATCTCCGGTTCTATTTAAGCAATCGCACTTAAATGTACGACAGATTTTAAATCTGATCGAAATCTTTCTAATAATAAAACTGCATCAAAATCCGTTCAGTAGTTTTTGCGTACAAACAGACAAGAATTCCAAAAAAAAACATTATCATGTTCAGATTTGTGCATGTACAAAAACCCAAATTTTTTTTTATTATGTCTAATATACATTCATAATTTTGTTATACCTATAATGTTATATTATATTTTTAGCGGACAGCTACGAAGATGGGGGCGACTCAGTCAGAACATCGTGTTTGGCCTGGGCCACGTCTACAACGATCTCTGTGCTGCCATGTGGTTCTCCTACATGATGCTGTTCTTCCAAGCCGTACTCGACATGAAAGCGGCTGTAGCTGGAGCTCTGCTGTTGCTAGGTAATTTCACACATATAGTCTTTTTGGATCCATATGCACTGGGGCTCTACATCACCAGTTTTTACTGAATTTTCCTATTTTGTACCGTTTACCGCTGAATGAGGCGAATAAAGTGGCTGTGAATATTGCTATTACGAGTACTGTTGCTATTGACTCGAAGAAGACCGTTTTCTAAGTTGTAGCCAGCAGTAGTTTTCGTCAGAATTCTATGGTATTTATAATTGTTATATAAGATCATAGCCCATGCTCGCGGATCCACCCGCGCAGAGATTAGTTACCGTTGTTAATAAAGTTAATAAAAATGAGATTAGTTTAATTAATTGCAATCAAACACACGGCAGATATGAAGTCTGAACAAGATCCTTTTTATTAAATAACCGCATCAAAATCCGTTCAGTAGTTTTTGCATCCATCGCGACAAACAGATAGTAATTCTAAAAATTATATCCAAATCGTTTATTTAACATAACACAACCAGTTTTTAACTTTTCCTAGTATAGTATAGATTAAACTTACTCATAATGCAGGTCACAATGTATCCCTTAAGATAAACAGAATTTATCAGGCAGTAACATTTGAACGAACCACAACTTTGGATGACATTTACTAATTTCTCTGTGTTATGCTCTGGTAAGCTATTATAAAAGATTTTAAATGATTCTCTTATAAATGATCCATTACAATTTCAGTTTTTATTTGATGATTAATAGTTTTTTATATTATTTATGAACATAATGAAAACAAACACCATTATATATTTTTGTAAGTATATACACATATTTAGATTGCAATCATAAACTATTGCAGCAGTGGGGAGCTATTTTTGTTTTTAATTATGTATGTCCTCGTGCCCTCGTAAATGATAAGCGTGAGATTAAACTATTTAGGGAGGCGTGATACATCATTATTGTTTAGATTCCGTCATGAAAGTGTCACCAAACAATTTTTCATGAAAACACTGCCATCTCGTAGATGAAAAATTATCAAAACAAAGAAATTGGCTTTCTGGAACGCTACAAAGGCGAGATTTACAACCATTAGTAGGTATTTCTATGTTATGAAATAGATACCACTTCATAGCTCATTAACGAATTTATTTTCAAGGTCAGTTGTTAGGATTACTGGGCGCCTAATAATGAGTAAGACCAAAGAAGGCTATCTTACTTTTAACCAATAAAATCCTTTTACCTAAACACAGTTAAATTTGAATTACACGCTTCACTACATAGTATAAAACAAAGTCGCCTTTTCTGTCCCTATATCCCTATGTGCGCTTAAATCTTTAAAACTACGCAACGGATTTTGATGCGGTTTTTTCCAATAGATAGAGTGATTCAAGAGGAAGGTTTATATGTATAATACATGCATCATATACTAAGGCAACATTGCTAATTTTAGAGGTTTCTAACGTGATGTCGTAAATTAACCTATTTTTTTGGGCTTATTTAGCAATTTAGCAGTTTTTATATACAACGTTCATAGTTTTTCTGTAGTGTATTTAATTTAGTATCAGCATTGCACCCATGCGAAGCCGGGGCGGGTCGCTAGTTTTAATGTATAAGTACATCTGTTAACTCGGCCTATAAGTTATTTGGCCGCTAAAATAGGTATACGGACGGGGCTACTACGTAGATTAGCTCCCAGTACCTAATAAGTAGTGTCGGTACAGGAAACAGGGTGGTTTTTAAATATTTTAATCAATGCACCTTAACTTACTAACACGCTCAAAAAAAAGGAAATATAATAATTGGTGTGTATTTATTTTCGCGGAAAATTTTATCCAACAAGTACTAAGAATAACCTAATGTAAAGGAAAGCGATAACGTAATGATGATATTTATTGTGTACAACGCAATAAAGGTAATCTTATTGCTATTAGGTAGGTATAACACATAAAATTTTGACATATTTAATATGTATCATATTAAAGGTCAAATTGTGTATGTAGTAGGCTCAGACTAGAAGAAGTAGTAGGTAGATATACTCGTATATACATTTTTATTTTCGTGCGGACATGCAAAAAACATTCAAATATTGACATCTATTAATACATGTCTAAGCGTATAGGTAGGTACATTATAATAATGTAGGTACCTACATATAATTAGGTACTGGTCATGATGATTGACCGACTGATTCATCAACGCAGAGCCGTTTGGTTTTGCGTTTTATGTTTTAAGTATCCACTAAGAAATTATTCTGAAAACTACACCACTAAGCCGCTAGTGTTTTGAATATATAGGTAAAATGCCTGAGTATGAACTATGCTGTTCTTCACGGTCTATTTAAAATAAATAGTTATGAAATTGTTAAGTACATGGTTTTTCTTAAGAGCATTATTTTTATTATTCTTTTGTTATGCAAGGACTGTCACGATTCATTTTATAATTTTACTACACACATGTTGTTTTATTAGGTGGCGGACCATGCAGGACTAATTGATTTTCAAACTTCAATACAGACGTGCTCAGTTTTAGAAGGAAAACTTGTTAAATATTTTTTTACTTGTGAAATCTCTTTAGCTACACTTCGTGAATCTTTTGTCCTTTCTTTCATAACAATACACCCGTATGCTTCGTCACCTGTTAAGATGTCATAAATGTGTAAACAACCCCATAGTTGAACCTTGGCAAACTTTCTATAGACCTAACAATAACAGCTTTTCTGATGTGGCGCGAGTCATTGAGTAATCCAATACGTTACAAAACAATGATTGAATGGTGTAGAGAAGTTTGAATTTAGTATTTAACAATAATCATTTATTTAACATATGGTACGTAGTTAAATGGTACCTAACCTACTAGCTACTCGGTTTTAAGATGGGTGACTATTCTTGAAATAACGAGATTCCTTCGTGTCTCGAAGAGCACGTAAAACTGTCGATCCCGGTTGCCATACAAACCTCTATGGCAGTCGTTACGGGTAGTTAGAGCCCTTAAAAGTCGGACAACTTGTGCAACCACCGAACTTCGATATCGTCAATGGAGGCAGGCAGAGGTCAGATGGCAGTTGCTTCACGCGGCTTCGTAATTAGACTAATAAGTCGAACTCAACTGGGTTGGGAACAGGCTTAGAGGATGAGATTTATTTAACATAGGTATAGTAATTAGAATGCTGTTAGTTGATGTCCAATATCAGAGATAACATCTTTTCAGTTGCTACGAGGATCGTAGCAATCGTGGCTTTACATAGATGTAAGTAAGTATAGTGATATACCATGCATGCGGGAATTGAATCGTTGACACTCAAAACTCATATTCCAATATTTGTTGAGAAAAACATTGAGCATAAAATAAATATCGAGTACGTATGTGTGAAATGTTCACAAATTATAAAAATGAAAATTTATTTGACACAATGGTGACACCATTATAAAAAGTAATTTCTTGCTTCCGCACGACGTTACTTCCGTTGGTTTTTGACTAAGTATATAAGTAGAGCTGTCCAGTTTTCCAAACTAACATCAACGACCGGAAAATTAAGCCATTTTCAGTTTTTATAATATCTATTTTTTGTAAATAATTTCTCTTGATGAGTGGAATTTGGAGGTGTCTACTTTGAAAAAATATGTAGCTAGGTACCTACTTGTCTAAAAAATTTGGTTTTCATGAAGTAGTTGGGAATACCTATTGTAAAATTCATCAGTCCCCTACTCGAAACTTGGAACTGCTTCTGAGCATCAGTACTGTACTTGTCCAGTATTCCAGTAGGGTACCAACTGCACATTTTGATGTGTCACTCATGTCTGAAATAAATTATAACCGCAGATTAATGACATGATGACCATCATTTTATTATCTTTATATGAAACACATAACATGCTACGCCAGCGAAGATGCGACATCCGATTAAAAACTTAACATTTAGAGAATTATTAATTTATTTCAGGACAAGTCATCGACGCATTGGCCACACCGGTTGTTGGTGTGTTAGCTGATAGATATGGAAACAAGAAGGGCTGGCATCTAGCAGGTATGTAATTTATTTTCTCTATATATGAGCAAATTTTTGACACACGATGTTGTTATATGCCAAATTACGGTACCTATAGGCTCTCTAGAATGTAGCGTGAGAATAAATAATGTGTTAAGCCCTTGTTATTCATGTTTTAGTAGTTATTAAAGTTTACTGTAGGTAATCGATTTGTATGAAATATTCACAGAAAACGATAAAAACCAATTCTAATGGTATAAAATAACTACTTAGATTTAACAGTGGTAGATTAAGTAGGTATGTAAGTAAGAAATGAGAACTGATGCAGCACAATGTATAAACAAGTAGGTACCTATTTAAGCAAATCGCAAAATCTTTGTTCATGAAACAGGCATCAAACATCGCCAGCAGTTACAGTTACAGTAATACATTCACCTATAGCGGGCGTGAGAATTCCTTAAATTATGTTTATATCTTAAGAATCTTGACCCCCACTAATTATAGAGTTGTATCATGATCATAATGAACATTTCAATTGCATAATTACATACCTGGCAATGTAAAAAGAAAAGAAAATAAAAATGACTGACTAACACCATAAATGCGAAAGTTAGTTTTTTTTTTAAATTTTTATTTTTATTTGTTTTGCTAAAGTGGTTGGGCCACGCAAAAACCGCTGGCGACTGCATTTCAGTAACAGTAAAAGAACGTCTTTATAACGCGTGATTTCAATTCGATAAGAAGGAAAAAACGGAAAAAGTTATTTGTTAATGATCTGTCAAAAGTTACGTTTTAAAAACGTAATTTTACTAAATTAGGCCCCTAGATGGCTTTGGCTGAAATTTTGCACACACCCAATCACGTTAAAGGATTGCAATATACATTGACTGTCTCTTCGTGCTCGCCCTTTTGGAATGGGAACATAAAACTAATACTAAACTCGGTTCTAAATATTATATTTGGCAAAATTGTTGCAGGTTGCATGTTAATTATTTGCACGTTCCCGCTGCTCTTTGTAAGGTGTTGGGGCTGTTGGGTTTCGGATGATCCAGACTACCTACTGTGGTGGATGCCAGTGTACTATGGAATCCTGATCGTGGTGTTCCAGATTGGTTGGGCTGTGGTACAAATATCTCATTTAGCAATGATTCCCGCAATATCGGATAATCTTCAGATTCGCGCTGAATTAACCTCGATCAGGTAATAAATTTCATTGAACTTAAAACACGTGTATTTACAATTTTGTGCTCGAAACGAAGTACCTACTTAATAATAATAATAAACCTACTATTTGTTCAATTGTTTTAAAAAGTTTTCTTCTAAAAGGCGATAAGTATGGTAGATATATAACTGACTAGCTTCCGCCCGCGGCTTCGCCCGCGTGGAATTCGGTATTGCCACCAAGTCTATTTGAATGGAACGACTCTCCACTCGACTTTCCACTCCGTTGTTCACTCCACTCTCCACTCCACACTCCACTCCACTGTTCACTCCACTCTCGACCTCCACTCTACTGTCCAATCCCCTCTCCCGACTCCACCCTACATTCCACTCTCCACTTCAATCTCCACTCCACTGCACTCTCCACTCCACTTTCCACTCCACTCTCCACACCACTCCCCACTCCACTCTCCACACCACTCCCCACTCCGCCCCACTCCACTGGTCTCCACTCGTCTAGCCAAAACCTTTCGGATAAAAAGTACTAAACGGATTTTAGTGCGGTTTTCTTGGTCAGACCTAAAATTTGGAGATAAGACCAAAAGTTTTTTTTTCCTTATTTATTGGTTTCACCTTACACCATCTTTACAGGGTTCACCTAAGGCAACAGTGTGGACATCATATCCCTTTATAACAGTACTTTTAGTTGTAATAATCGATATTTGGAAAAAAAACTTGGTTATGTTGACCAAAAATATCTATTTTTTTGCAATCTTTTGTTCGTGATGGACGCCAAAACTGCTGAACAAATTCTGATGTTGCCTTTTCATTAGAAAGGTCTTGGTTTTACATAAAATCTAGCCGTATGTTTGATTGCATTTGGTTAAGTAGAACCGGGGATATGACCAAAAAACGATTACCAACCAATCGACTCCCACGGGCAGAGCCGCGGGTATTAGCTTGTATAAAAAGTAGCCTATATATTACTCCAGACTATAATCTATCTCTGTACCAAATTTCAACCCGATCTATTGAGCCGTTTTTACGTGAAAGAGTAACAAACATACATCCAGATATCCCGACTGCTCAACTCCATGGGCGAAGCCGCGGGTATTAGCTTGTATAAAAAGTAGCCTATTTGTTATTTCACACTACACTCTATTTCGGTACCAAATTTCAGCCAGATCCATTCAGCCGTTTTTACGTGAAATAGCAACAAACATAATATTTGGACATCCCGACCGATCGACTTTGCGAGCGGAGCCGCGGTATTAGCTTGTATTAAAAGTAGCCTATATGTTATTCCAGACTATAATCTATCTCTGTACCAAATTTCAACCCGATCTATTCAGCCGTTTTTGCGTGAAAGAGTAACAAACATACATCCAGACATCCCGACTGATCTACTCCGTGGGTCGACTGATCGACTCCGTGAGCGGAGTCGCGGGTATTAGCTTGTATAAAAAGTAGCCTATATGTTATTCCACACTTTAATCTATCTCGTTACCAAATTTCAGTCAGATCTATTCAGCCGTTTTTACGTGAAAGAGTAACAAAGATATATCTAGAAATCCCGACCGATCGACTTTGCGAGCGGAGCCGCGGTATTAGCTTGTATAAAAAGTAGCCTATATGTTATTCCAGACTATAATCTATCTCTGTACCAAATTTTAGCCAGATCCATCAAGCCGTTTTTGTGTGGCAGAGTAACAAACATACATCCAGACATCCAGACATCCAGACATCCAGACATACATTCTTACAAACTTTCGCGTTTATAATATTAGTAGGATAATACACACTTGAAGAAACTTTAAACAAAGAGATTTTTGAAATAAATTATAGATTGTGGTATTCATATATATATGCTACAGGGGCCTAATTTTTGCCAAAAAAACCACAAAATATAATAATGCATTACGATCAAGTAACTAGGCACATTGACTGACATGACAACACAACACACAACATGGGATCATAAAATATTAGCCAAATGTGAGTGTGTCTCTACCTGTCACCTCGGGAATATAGTTAAGTAGTCTTCAAATGTTAAATGCTTATGTATTTTTATTGATGTGCCAATACCATGCATAGGTACTTAATCTAAATTTTAAAAAATGAACTATTAAAATATTATTAGAAATATGACATCCGTAACTCTAGAACCCACGAGTTATCAGATTACCCAAATGACAACAGTTTCGGATTGCTCACTTTAATAAAAACCATCTACATACCTACCAATTTACCTATCTATACCTATAGGTACAGGTCATATAGTTGGTAGACATACTCGTAGTATGTGTCTTATTATTATTATAGAATATTACGAATTCTGCCACGAATATTTTGAACAGTAGGTATTTGCTTCATAAACTGAAAATACGTAAGATAGTCACCATCATATCAGATCCAGTTTATTTTCACTGAACATGGGTACTTAGGTAAATTATAAGGTGTTGATGTCGACACGGAACACGGACCATACTCACTATAACCATACACGACACCTGATCAGCAAAAATTGGAGCTAGCAAAAGTAGAGTGTCTTAATACCTTTGTTTAAATCTGCATAGGTACTTACGGATTTTTTTCTAATAGGTATTTTTCTAATATTAGGTACCTACCTATATTATTTAATTAATATAAAAAATATAAAAAAACATTAACCTATTTGATTTTTATAAGAATAATAAATACTACTTACGTTAGAGCCGCTTAGTCATCGGTGTACATACTGTATATTATCAATTAAGTATCTAACCACCTGAATAAATAAAAACCACTGTATTGATATTCATCGTATGAACGTAAATGGTTAGCTACTGTATTTAAAATTTATATTGAATCTTCCAAGAATGAGGAACAAAGGAATCCATAACATAAATTGTTGCATTCTAATAATTTTCCTCCACAATGTAGCATAACAAATCAGACACGTAATGGGTGATTCTTGAAATTTGGCGTATTCAGTTGATTCTCCCGAAGTAGGCTCTCGAGGTTTGGGGTCTGCCTGCAGTCGGCCCCGTAAAAGCCAGTCTACGGTAACGTCATTCCATGAAGTGGGCTGAAAACTTGTTTACCATCATATTCATAAGTATTAATTGTATACTCTAGAAATACTTAGGTGTAGGTACATTTCACCAATGAAAGTAATTGCGGTCATTTTTACTTAATGGATTTCAGTTAATGTAGTAAATAACTTAAGAATCTAATGTCATTAATATAGAAAATAGACTGGAATCTAGGTTAGATTATTTTGATATTTGTTTGGCGACAGAGGCCGCAGGTTCGATGCCCGCTCATTACAAGTACTATATGTGCATGAATATGAATATTTGCATAGGTCTGGGTGTTTCGTGTTTAATGCTTGAGATGGTTTGTTACTTTACAGCGAATTAACTTTTTAAATATTTACTTTTCAGATACATGGCTTCAGTGACATCAAGCTTGGCTGTATACCTCATCACATGGGTAGTTCTGAGAGCATCTAACTATAGACCGTATATTGGACCTATGGACGATTACAAATTCAGGGTAAAGTATTACAATTTCAGTCTCTAAACAAAGTGATTTACTTCTAGAATAATAATATAACCTACTTTCTACTATCCTACTAATATTATAAATGTGAAAGGTTATGAAGATGCTTGGATGTTTATTAATCAATCACCATCTAACGGCTGAACGAATATGCTTGGAATTTGGTGCAGGAAAAGATTATAGTCCAGAATAATACATAGGCTTTTTATTTCTAGAGTAGGTACCTAGTACCTAGGCTCTCATGGAGAGCGGAAACGATAACAGAATTACATGCGGGCGAAACCGCGTTCAGTAATATATAAATATTTTAGGATAGATTAGATTCTAGACCCAATCTAAGCGTAGCTCTGGTAGCTTGTGACCTTGTGAAATATCATCTGACCTCTCTACCCCAAGAGGAAAGCTTCCACCAGAGCCTCATCTCTCAATCTGCAGGTATTCCAGCTTGCAGTTGAGGTTGTCTTAGCCCCGAAGGACTTATTGGTTGGGCCTCATTTTTAATTGAATGCATAATATTTTCAGGATGTATCGCTCATCATATCTGGTATCGGAGTATTATCCTTCATGTTATTCCAAATATTTTTCAAACTGAAGCCAATCAAAGAGGAAAAATCCAATGGACATGCTGTAAATAACGGATCGGCAGTTTTCGACCAAGAAAGCAAACAAGCTGTCAAGTCTAAAATTATGTATTTTCTACGGATGCCACTACTTTATCAAACCAGTTTATTGTGAGTATAGGTACCTAATCCGATATAAATACCTAAGTACTAATATTAGAAAGATAGAGTCGGAATTTTGTAAGTTTATTTGTAGGTATGTCTAAGGTAGTAGGTCTGTACCTACGGCACCACAACACTTATTGAAAAATTCTTACGTCATTTAAAAGATACATAATTGCAAAATAAATCGTGTCACATAATTTATAGCCTATATCCATCATAGGCTTTAAATTATGTGACTCGATTTATTTTGGCTCTTGCGGCAGCGACTACCGTTTGAGCCATTGGGATGTGGTCGAGAGAAAAGTTATTTATTTTTATTATCTGCTTTCGTTAATAGGTATCGTTGTAGAGAATTTTACTTGCAACAAAAGTTGCGTGATAAGAGTTGCGTTCCTACAAACTTGGATTTAACTTTAGAATAACGGCCTTCAGACATTCAACAAATAAAATTGTGATCTCTAACTTTAGCATGCAAAGCCTAAAAAATTTTACATTTAATTGAAACATTGTTGTACAAGTAGGTAGTAGGGATATTTAAAAGCCCACTGAAGCGTTATGCTGAATATTATTTATAGCTGATGGATATAACCTGTGGCTGTATGGATTTTGCTCAAAGTTAGTAGACAGATAGACTATAATTAATCTTTACCCTAACTATTTGTACGACTGTTACAGATACGTGTTTTCCCGATTATATTGGGCACTGAGTTTAGTCTACGTGCCACTTTTCTTAGAAGAACGGCTGTCATTCAACCCTAGCGCAGGATCAGAACTAATAGCCAGTGTACCTCTAGTCCTATACGTTTCTTCCTTTTTCTTCTCCCTACTATTGAAAAGTAACATTAAGAGATTTGGGAATCAGGTATGTTTGATCATTTATTATGTATAATGTACCTACAATCCAGATATTATATAGATGAACACATCGGGCAAACACAAATGTTTTACAATGATTTTCTGATCGGAAAAATGATCATCCAGGACGGGACTTGAACCCGCGACCAGTCCCTTACAGGGGGACAGATCAGAAAATCATTGTAAATAGTTAGCATGCAATTGCTTAAAATTTCATTCAACAAATGTTTTATTTACTATTTGTAAAAGTGTGCACAAAAGAAATACGATTACAATGGAATAAGCTATGGTTACTATGCGTCAAGATGGCGCTTTGTACATAATCAGGATCAACTGCTTAGAAAGAAAGGTAGGCCTGGGGGTAATCTGGAATTGCACAACCTAATACCTCCAAGTCCTTTCCATCAACGAACGTCCAGACGAACAGCGTCACGCCACCGCTATATGGTCGATATTTCACTCATACGCACGAAACGCTTTTCTGACACGTTCATCATGCGTAGGTACAGCTAAGGAGTGGAATTCCTTGCCTGAGTCTGTTTCCAGAAAGCTATAACCTGGGAGTTTTCAAGTCACGAGTGAATAGGTTCCTTCTAGGCAAGCGTGATTTATCCTAGACCACATCGTCACTTACCATCAGGTGAGATTGAGGTCAAACGTAAGCCTATCATGAATAAAAAAAAATTTAAAAAAATGGGTGGAGCCGCTGGTCAACCTAGCAGAAACAGGCAGAAGAGACCGAGGGAGCATGGGACGGAAGCGTGCGAAAGCGCCAAAGAATCGTGCCTATGTTCACCAGGGCTTCGTATGGTTGAAATAGTTTGGGTAATGGTGGGTTCATTTATATAACTGTTTATTTTCTATAGGTACTAATTTATATAATCTCCACAGGTGGCGTATTTAATAGGAAGTTTACTAAGTCTGATTAGTTGTGTATGGATAGCTATATTCATAGATCCACAAGCTAGTATAGTGCAAATATACTTAGTTGCTACTCTAATAGGTAAGTACAAGGTACCTATTACATACATGTTATCTCGGGAATAAGAAATAATCTTAACGGTGCATAACGAAGGTAATGTTTTCATATCGATTGCAGCGTATAACGCCATCTCATAAACTTTGAAGTAGGTACCTGCCTACTTGCATTGTTGGTAGAAAATGAATGTGAACATAGTACATTACCTGCCTACTCCAAGTAGGTACTTAGGTACTTGCTTCCTATTCCTACAATCTTCAAACAATATTTGATGATAATACGAATTAAATTCACAACACTAGGTATTACAGAATCTTAACAAGTGGAAACATAATTATTGTCTATAACTAAGTGTATCCCAATGGGAAAGAGACGTGATGGTATTAAATATTTAATAGGGCCCGGACTCGTGCTAAATGGAATACAAGGCTAAAAATCTCCTCGCTCGCGGCGCACTCTAGACAATGGAAACGGCAACACCTCTATTAGGTATTTTGAGGAAGGCTTCCGGCTAATATTCTATCGGGGTGGGCCTGTATTTTGGGTTCCTCAGTTGCCCCGTGATCAAGGGTTCATAAAACACGATTCCCACTTCCAATCTAAACTCTCACATCTACCTACTGAAATACATTGGAAATGGAAATGAGATTCAACTAGCTTCTACCTATTTACCTAAGTATACTTAGTTATTTATTTTTCCAGGTGCGGGTAGTTCAATAACACTAGTCTCCAGTTTGTGTGTGACGGCGGATTTGATTGGTCCCCATTCACATCAGGGAGCTGTAATCTACTCCATTGTTACTTTTGCCGACAAACTAGTAACTGGGATTGCAGTAGTCGCCATCGAAAATCAGTGCGTATTTTTTTGCTTTTCGATTCAATAATGTACTTACCTTTTGGAGAATGAAAACCAAAACTTATGGTGATGAGTTTACCTACCTAGACCTTTTTTTATCGTGCGGAAATCCCCATGGATATCACCCCCGTCGGTCATCGGGGGTAGTTATGTCGGGACGGTGGGGTGTAGGGTGACAGGCAGCCGTCCTGGCACCCAACCGTCGGCGTGCGGACAATTAGTCCGTCGCCCCGCTCGCTCTCCACTGTGCCCTCTGCTAGTCAGAGCGAAACGTGGAGAGCCTCGGAGCAGCCCTCTAGAGGGCCACTCCCACCCCAGCCGGATTGGCCGCAGGCAGCAGCGTCTCCCGTGGCGAGTTCAAGGCGCTGCTCCTACGTTTCTTTGTTAGTGGTGGCCCAGCCCCCTCAGCATGTCGTCCGTAGACATGTCTTAATTTCTCTCGAAAAAGTGACACCTCATGACCTCAACCCTTTGGTCACCTGTCACCTATACCTACCTACGAAAGCATATTCATAACTTGAATTACAATGACCACAAGATATAATAGTAAATAAACATTTTATTTACAGCAAATGTGAAAATGAAGCTGACTGCCCCCAGTATTACAGAGGAGTGTTAACGTACGCTTGCGGTGGAAGTGCAGCTCTCGGCATATTATCATTGTCCTTCGCAAAATATATATCGAAACATAAAACTGAAGCAATTGAAAAATAATAATCTTGTCCATATGTACCTATGCTTATTTATAATGTAAAATCTCCTTAAAACGCATTATTGTCATAATAGGTATACTTATTTGCCTACCTTGACATAACTTTTACATCATTATTTTTTGGTATTTGCCTGTAGGTAGGTACTGTTTCGTTAGACATAACTACCAAGACATTTTTAGTCATATCAGTCTATCTATTCGTATACCAAGGCAAAGGCGGCAAACACAGTGACATTTTAGGACCGGTGGAATCACTTCGAAGCGAATTGTCAAAAGTCCTAAATTTATATAGGTATGTTATTGGCATTGTTTGTCAACATGTCACTCCATATAGGTATTTTAAACTTATAACAACTCCATTAGTTGTGACTTATCTAGAGGTACTGGGCCAAGACACATTCTTCCACTGGAATCGCTTCGAAACGAATTGTCAAAACTCCGAAATGTATGGGATTGACATATGAAGCTAATGAAGCTATTGACATTATTTGTTACACGTGACCTGTCGACAAATAATGCCGCTAGCCAAATAGATTTCGGACTTTTGACAATTCGTTTCGAAGCGGCTTCACTCTAGTCAAGAACATTTGAAATTTTCTTGTATTATCACTCTCTAGTAGAACTTGACTTTGTCTAGACTCTAGACCAGTGGAATCATTTCGAAGAGAATTTTACAAAGTCCCAAATGGTAGGTATAGGTACCCTAGGTACTAAGGTAAAATAATGGTGTGACTAATAATGTCACTCAATACACATTTTGGTCCTTTGACAACACCATTATTAGAATGTGACTTGTCTAGAGGTAGGCATAGGTAGGTACCCCTACCTTACCATGACGCTCTTAAAGCTATTCAAAAACTATTCTTAGGTAGTTATACGGTATTAATATAACTCTATCTCTCTATCTCTGTTAATCTGCATAGCTTTTGAATTACCTACTGTAAGAGCGTGGTAAGGGCCCGGCTTACAACAAAGTTTTTTTAGATTATATTAGGTAGGTATGCTAAGTATAATAAAACTCTGACATTAAAATATGCGTTCCAAATTGTAAATTATTATTTTGGGTAATATTTACATTATATCTATAATTAAATACTTGTTAGGTAGGTACCTACTCAAAACAAAATACACACCTACCAACTTATATAGGTACCTACCTACCTACCATTTTTGTCTTTATGTAGAAACGTATTTTTTAGAACTAATATACTATATAGTATAAATAGTGTTCATTACAATACCTAGATGCCTTTACACGAAAATGTCTGAAATCTAAGTAGTTATATAATAAAATATAGTATTATAATAAAACATTGCCATAACTTAAAATGTAAACGTTTTTCTATTTATGGACTAAGAGCCCGTGAACCCCAGACTTTCGTTTTTTTATAAAAGCTGAAAGTTTGTCAGCGGATGCTCCCAATACAGGTAAGAATGATGGCCCATTATGAAGTTCGGGTCATAGTGGCTTTGGCAGATAAACGGTACTAAGTGTAGCAAGCGCAAGGCAGTGGGTGCGAGTAAGACGGCAAGTCAGGTCTATTGCGACCCCTCACTGCGCATATTATGGAATTATAAAATTGGAATTCTAATTCCAATTTTAGGTTTATTGCGATCCCTCACTGCGCATGTATTGGCATTATATAAATGGAATTATAATTCCAATACATGGGCTGTGAAGGATCGCAATAGACCTGACTCGCCATGTCACTCACACCCACTGCCCTGCGCTCGCTCCAACAGCTACCCTTTAATACCGTGTATCTGCCAAAGCCACTATGACCCGAACTTCATAATGGGCCATCGTTCTTATCTGTATTGGGAGCATGCGCTGACAAACTTTCAGCTTTTATAAAATAACGAAGGTCTGGGGTTCATGGGCTCTTGCTCTATTAGTACTTACCTAGTCCAAAACTTAGTAGGTACCTACCTATCTAGAACCTAGATATCTATGTAAAGCACCACTAAGTATTAGGTATCTACAAAAGTAAAGTACCGTTGATAATATGGTAGCAGCACGATATGATGGCCGGTTTGACATATTACAATAGTGATGGAAATGTCAATTTACTCTCGATAAAAATATAATCAAATCAAATAAGTTTTTATTGCAAGCAGTACTTACCTAGGTACCTGATTCAAAAACTTTAGTAAAAAAAAAAAAATTTTTACCTACTTAATACATATGAACGAACTGAATATTGGAATTAGGAATGAAAATGAGTATATATTAATCCAGCTTCCTTCAGTGATTGCACTAGCTTTTTTCTTGTTGGATACTCCTTCCGTAAATAGTAGCTACACACATGTCTTCGACTGGTTTTGCTCGTTTTTTTCTGTGTGTGAAGTTTATTTTCTTCTGTGCCAGTCTCGCCAGATTTTTCTTTAGTTATCTATTCGTCTAACAGTTATAGGTAAAATTGACCTTCCATTTTGAGATTCACGATCGAAATGTTACGAAGGCGTACCTATAACGAACACACGTGCCTGACTGTTTAGAACTCAGCTCTGCGTATGTTCGGCCATATCGACGAAATCCACAACAAAAGGCGTAAACAGAGTAAGTTGAGGGCTACCATTATAATTATCACTGTTAGTGTATGTAATGGGGACCCCTTCCTGAGATTTTACCATCAGGCGAGATTTACCATTTAGCTTACCATCAGGCGAGGAGGTCTAAACTATATCGCAATCGCACTGCACTCCTAGTTTGTACTTTTCGAAGCAACGTCAAGTCGAAAATGCTTTGTTTTGACGTAAGTTTGCCGGAGGTATTATTGGGCTTGCCAGTGGTCCTAGTGTCGATTATATAGATTTTATTTAAAGAAATTGAATTTCGAAAAACAAATACCGAGTTGTGTGAAATAAGTACACCAATAGGTAATTATAATCTTATAAAAATAAAAAATAAATGATCGTGGGACACTAATATACATTATATAATTCAGAAATCAATGTAATAAATAAATATTGTGTCCTAAAATTATACCTACATTCGATAAAATTTTATGACTTACTGTACGTTACTATTGACAATAAAGAACAGCAATTTGCTCTTTCAAAATGTCACAATAATTAATACGAAACTTCATGAGCGGACAAACGTCAAACCGGCCATTATATCGTGCCGTAGGTATAGTGCACTGATTTCTAATGTGGGTTCCACGGAATCTGAAGGTTCCGTAGAGAACTCACCAGGGTTGCACAAAATGTTTTGGTTGTTCACTGGTGGTCCCAATCTAGTCAATTTTCTTAGGAACATAATAATGACGGATTATAGTCTTTGAAGACTGCAAGGCATTACGTTAAAATATTAGTAACTAAACCTGTGTGGCGTAGCGGTAGAGCGTTCGACCGGAACGTTTTAAGAGGCGGGTTCGATCCCCGCTTAGTGAAGATTATTGTATGCATGATGCATGTACATATATGTATGTTCGTGTATACATAAAAACAATAGAGGAAACTTATGTAGGTATATGACGTAGGTAGGTATATCCGCATTCTAGAAACCATATTACAAGCTTTGGTCTAAATAGAGTTGTGTGGTGGTGGATAGATGGATGGTGGATGGTGGTGGAAAGCGTTTTTTTTATACCACTTAGGTGGCAGACAAACACACAGCCCACCTGATGGGAAGCGGTCACCGTGGCCTAGAGACGCGTGCAACACCAGGGGCATCACACTCGCGCTGCCGACCTCGCAAAAACCTTCTAATGCCCTTCTTGAAGAACCCCATATTGTAGTCGCTAGGGAAAACCACGGTAGGGAGATCATTCCACAGTCTTTGCCCCGCAGTGAAGTAATGCTTCGCCCTGTTGAGCACTCCAAGTTTCTTAGATGCCAACTTGACCTTGTCTTCGAGGTGATTACGGTACTGGACGTCACTGGAGATATCGGCACCAAGGATTTTATACTTATATATATACAAGGATTGTGTGGATGGTCAGTAAAAAGAAATAATTTCACGAAATACATAATATATTTTCTGCACCCTGATGACGGTAATAGGATCGGGCCTCGTAATTAGATACAGAAAAACGAGCCAACACGTGACTGTGTTAGCACTAGAATTTTTCGAAATAGGTACTGAACAATACAAATATGCTACAGGTGTTCTTATAAATTATGTATATTTATGTATTGTAAATTCTAATTATACCTACCCATGGACCTAGGAATAACTATGGACGGAGCCATGGGAACAAAAAAGTGACGCCACATAGTCGGCCAACTTTCGTATACGTATATAGTCGCCACGCACACTCTCACATCATAGTCAGCCACTTCGTGGCAAACGTCGGCCGATTCGGTCGATCTGTCAGATTAAGCGGGAAGAAAATAAAATACAACATGTCTGGTGCAGTCAAATGGTGTAAAAACCGCAGTGCTAGGAAGAAAAGAAATCCAGGGATCACATTTCACAGGTTAATTAATATTTCAAACACTTATTATTTAATTAATAATATACATAAATCTTTGTTCAATATTTTGAAACAAAATTAAAAAGTTCGGTACAAAACCAGTGTTCCCAACACAACAGTGCAAATTTCCCCATATTATGGGCAAATCTGTAAATTGTGCGACTTTATGATGAAATAGCATAAACTATTTATTAGTAGTGATAGCCGTAGTGATTTAACTTCTTTTTAATAAATACATGGGATTAGGAATCTCAAAAATAGAAATTGTGACTAATATGATATTTTTAACTTTTTTTGTTAATTAGGTACCTAGTTTAATCGTGTGAATATTCCCCACGGTTACCATCCATGTAAGTTTTTTATATACTTAGGTGTAATGAAAAATCAACTAAAATAATAAAAAAATGGGGAAATTTAGGTAAAACCTCGCATCCCTACAATTCACTCACACAATGATTATTGCCCGCCATTTTGTGACACAGACTAGTTACTCTAGGCACTCCGTCCATACTTTTCCTAAGTCTATGTTCCTACCTATACATAATTTAAAAACTAATTAAAGCATATGAATATTAAAATTAGTTTCACGAAATATACAATAACTTTAAGAGCTATAAACCTAACCTAACCTAACCTAACCCTACCTATATGGGTAGGTAGTAGGAGTAGGCATATTATGACTATAATTCTGCTATATAAATTATACAGACGTCAATATTGTACGTACATACAATTTTCAACCTATTAACCTACCGACTTGATTTGACTTGCTTCACTCTCTATCATACATAGGAGTGACATTTTAATACCGTTTTGAAGTAGTTCATACAAATAGTGTTTATAAAAAATTAAAACTATGGTGCCGGTTTTAACTATAGCTTGTTTTACATAAACTATAAACGTTTCAACTATAACTACAGCAGGAAAGCTACAAGTCTATAGTGAACAGGTTACGTCTAGGTAAGCATATTGCACAGTAAGATTGCACCTTTAACCACATCATTTAGGTGAGATTGTAGTCAAACTCAAGCCTATTACCAATAAAAAAGCCACTAAAAATATATCCATGCTTTACAAAACCGAGGCAAGCCATGGCATGTAGAGTAAAACCTATAATTACTTATTAAGTTTACAGACATAAATTATATTTTTAAATACATTTTAAAGGTAGTAAGTCCGGCCAATTTAGACCAAAAACTGAGAGTGAAGGTACATAAATTCCCAACAAGCTGAAAATGAGTAAAATTGTTCAAAACATAATTATTATAAACAATTCCTGAAAGTTCCCCATCATTCCCGTGTAAGGAAAAAAATTTATTAAAGGTCAAAGGTAAAAAAAATGAGTTTTTCGCGATTTTCAGCAAAACGGTAAGTTTTCTCACAAAGTACCTCAGACAAAAATTGTAGATTATAAAATTATCTATAAAATCGTATCAATAATTTTTTCCTACGAACCACCGTTTCTGAGATATACCGATTCGAAAAGTTATTATCGTCATAATATGCATAGCATGAGTGCGCCACGTATATACATCTCTAGAGTTGTTATGTATTATATATATATTATGTCCAACCTCAGTTGCTGCTCATCAACATCTTTTTCGGGTTTATTACCAAGTTCAAGTGTGGCTTGGTTATCAGCTAAACCCTACAAAATGGGGTTGGAAGTTGGTCAACAATTTATTAGAGCCAGTTCAAACTTTACTCCCACCTGCGAGCTGCGGCGGAAAAACTGCTGAACACAGTTTTTTGCAACTGCAAAAAGGGGTGCAGTGCTAAATGTAGTTGCAAAAAAGTTGGACTGTTTTGTTCTCTAGCATACACAAATTGTCAAGGCCGGTCGTGCTCTAATGTTCAACCACAAACGATGGAGGATTCGTTTGATTCCGACGAAGTGTCATACGATACATCGATATTGACGCAATTTACTTGCCTCCTAAGTGAAGATGAAGAAGAAGCAGGAGAAGGAGTACAAGAACAAGAACGAGAAGAAGATCAAGAAGAACAAGAATTTGAAAATTACGAATCAGGCGAATGAACTTCATAACTTTTTTTAAATTTACACCGCTTTTATCTTTTTCAATCTTTGAAAATTTCCAATAGTTTGCAATAGTTTCACATCAAATAGGATCACAACATTCACAACTGACCAGTGGAGAAGGCCTAATGGGGAAACCACATTAAAAAAAACGCGCTAAGTACACTACCTCAGAGGTGGCGTGGAAACGTGTACATATTTATGACGATAACAACTTTTATAACTTTTTGAATCGGTATACATATCTCGGAAACGGTGGCTCGTAGGAAAAAATTATTGATACGTTTTTATAGATAATTTTATAATCTACAATTTTTGTCTGAGGTACATACTTTGTGAGAAAACTTACCGTTTTGCTGAAAATCGCGAAAAACTCATTTTTTTGACCTTTGACCTTGAATAATTTTTTTTCCTTACACGGGAAAGATGGGGAACTTTCAGGTATTGTTAATAATTATGTTTTGAACAAAATTTTACTCATTTTCAGCTTGTTGTGAATTTATGTACGAATGTCTAAATTGACCGGACTAGTAGGTACCTATAAGAAAATATTTAAAAGTGTAAAAGTATATAAGTAAGTAAATATTATTATTTACTTACTTATATACTTTTACACTTCACACTTCACATTCAGCCCAACCAATTATTATTATAATTAAAAAATTGTATTTGAAATTGGTTTTGTTCCCTTGAACTAGTTAATTTTTTATTTATTTAGGTATTTAATTATATTTGGAAAACCAACAGCCAATTTACAACAAAATACACATACAAAATAAGTGACAGGTCTCCACAAATAGAAACAGATAAATATGAGATGTCTGAGAACAGAGTTAGTTAAACAAAATAATAATAAATAATATGTAACTTATTTAACTAAAAGGTCACAAATACTTCGAAAAAAATCGAGACTGAGCAAAAGCTTTTATTTTCCTTTTTATACCCTGTAACCTTTTTAAGATGCTCTTATTGGATTACATCTAAAAACATTCACAAGTAAGTCGTAATTCTGATATAACTCAGTAAAATTGTTACGGTGTGCTACAATAACATTCATATACTTCTTATTACATTTAGTTTTTGCTTTATTGAACATTTGCAATGTTTTTTTTACAGTTGCAGGACAAACCTCTGCTTCTATGTAAACACTATGTAACTGATTACATTGTTCTACTAGTAATACAGGATTAGCCAGATCATTCCTGATTTCACTGTCATCTACAATATGCATATTTTCTATAGTTGGACATTGAGTAAATGATGTGAATAATGATGAAAAATCAATGCATTTATCCACCAATCGTAAATTTTTCAATGATTGGCTTAATGGCAAAGACCTAGCAAGTGCTGATGCACATGGAGGTAATGCAAGGCCTTCGATATTCAAAGTAACCAGATTAACGCAGCTACGAAATAAAACATTGAAGAAATCAGAACTGTATCGTCTTAATCTAATTAAACTAATATATGTCAGTTTCCTCAAATATTGACAATCTGGTGATAATGCGATTGCATTATTTAAAGGGTGTTTGAAAAATAAACACAATTCAAGTTTTTGATGCCGTTTAAACACACGATCATAATTCAACAGATACTTGGGTTGTGCCATTCTGTTTTTGCTAGTTCTGTGCAGATGTTCGGGTTTTTCTATAACTGATGCTTTTGGTATGGTATAGTACCATTCGTGTACAGTTGAGGCTGGTAATGGCTGCAACTGACTGTCCAATATAAAAAAATATGGAAAATAACATTTTATACACCTTGTTAATGTTCGATAAAAGGAATCATTAAAACTAGTGGTTACTCTATTCCATGTCATAATTACCACTTTGGAAACACACATGAAATTAGATGGTAGAAGACATTCCACTGTAATTCGAAATGTATCTTTAAAATATTTTTTGAACATTGCTGATGAATAAACTTTAGGATCTATCTGCTCTCTAACAATTATGACATATTCATAATTTTCCCATGTTAACAAAGATAAGACAGGATTACCTATGTTCCTATGTGGCCAATTTGATATATATACTGTGAATTGATCAAAATCAGGAACCGTATTTGGAAGTGAATATAAATAGCCTGGAAGAACTGACTCTACCCTTATCAAGGTAGTAGAAAAGTGAGCCTCCGTCACTGTATATTTCAAGTGATGCAATTTAGCTTTGGCTACAATAAAAAATGCAAGCCTTGATAATAATAAATTATGCAGTGACCCAAAAAAATTTACTTTTTCAAAGTGCTCAAAAACAGATTGGAATTGCAATAAGACTTTTTTTGGCATTTTACCTGATCTGCTACTTTCAATATTGAGCGTAATGTCCTTAATAGTTGGACATACTTTATGTATTTCTATAAAATCAATTATGTCCAAATTTGTTAAAGATATGTCTAAAATTTTTAGATTTTTTAACTTCTTCATAGCTAATACAACTGCTGTCTTACTTAAATCGGGTACGGCACACATATTGAGCTGTATTAGATTGTATGATATGTCTTTAAAAAAATCTAGTTTCAATGTATTGACAGTGGCCATAACATTCCGAGACATACAGCATTTTTTAATTACTCCATTTAGACATAGAATACTTCTTATTTCCTTAGATGTATTGTACAAATTCTGCAGCGAATAAAGATCCAGTTCTCTAATGATAATGATCAAAACTTCTTCAGGTAAGTCTGTTAACTTCATAATGTAACTGAAATGAGAAAAGAAAAATATTAGTCATATCTAGGCATGGACCTAGGAATAACTATGGACGGAGCCATGGGAACAAAAAAGTGACGCTGCATAGTCAGCCAACTTTCGTATACGTATACAGTCGCCACGCACACTCTCACATCATAGTCAGCCACTTCGCGGCAAACGTCGGCCGAATCGGTCGATCTGTCAGTTTAAGCGGGAAGAAAAAAAAATCAAATACAACATTTCTTGTGCAGTGAAATGGTGTAAAAACCGTAGTGACAGGAAGAAAATAAATCCAGGGATCACATTTCACAGGTTAATCAATATTTCAATCACTTAATGTTTATCTAATAATTATACATAAATGTTCATTCAATATTTCAAAACAAAATTCAATTGTTCGGTACAAAACCAGTGATCCCAACATAAAAGTGTGCAAATTTCCCAATATTTTAGGGAAATCTGTAAATTGTGTGACTTTATGATGAAATAGCATAAACTATTTATTAGTAGTGATAACCGTAGTGATTTAACTTCTTTTTTATAAATACATGGGATTAGGAATCGCAAAAATACAAATTGTAACTAATATGAATTTTTTAACTTTTTTTGTTAATTAGGTACCTAGTTTAATCGTGTGAATATTCCCCACGGTTACCATCCATGTAAGTTTTTTTTTATATAGGTATAATGAAAAAAATAATGTAAAAAATAACTAAAATATTATTTTCATTAATTTATTATAAAATAATATTTTTAATAATAATGCACGAATCACCTTTAATGATTGTTCACGTATATATTTTAAAATTTACCAAATAATTATCCCTATTACTCAACTAAAATAATAAAAAATGGGGAAATTTAGGTAAAACCTCGCATCCCTACAATTTACTCACACAATGATTGATGCCCGCCATTTTTTGACACAGACTAGTTACTCTAGGCACTCCGTCCATACTTTTCCTAAGTCTATGTATCTAGGTATATACTTTTGTCTAAAAACCAATAAAATTAATTGACGCCTTACATTTTTAACAAGCTAACCTGGGTATCATAATGATTGCAGAACAACAATGGTTCGTTTGGACAGATTCAATGGAACTTTAATGTATATAATATAATAGTCAAATTACAGTACAGAGATAGACTAAGTTTCTGGGATAAGTATAGCGGTTTTTGGCTCATTTCTCCGTCTGATCCAGTAGTAGGCCTTTACATCTCAAATAGATTATTTAAACAGCGTTCTTAGAGGCAGGCTATTGTTTTGAATGATAGATTATGACAAAAGTCGATGAACAATAACACACATGTCTCCTATTATGCATTCCTCTGCCACATTTTTGAAATTTTATAATTGTTAAATCGTGTTCTCTTCTGTGTTCCATAACATTATACCTGTGTTTTACTATAGTCTACTCTTTGATCTTTGATCTGTAAATCCTGATTAAGCATACCTTAACATAAATACCTTAAAAATATAATTAAATACCTTGTATATTTGTAAAATTCAAGAATCAAGATCACATCACAAAATCACAGATGATATTTTGAGTATTTTTTTGACTTTTGAGTCATTTCATTTTGACTTTGATCTGACAGCCCACAGACGCCACACCAAGAAGTCCAAGAACATTAGAAATTTCCTTGTACTTAGCTGGACGATTCATTGGCCTTCAGCGGTTGTCTTCAGGATTTTTGAATCTCGGCCATGAGATCATCTCTCTCGCACAATGCCTAAAATTGCCATGATACGTTAAAATTTCCCAATCCAAACCTGTCAAAGTCAAATTAACGCAAAGGCTGAGTTCTTCGGAGCTTCATTTTGATTCTAGTTGAGCTTTATGAAAATTCACAGAACACCGTACATATCTATTATTATTAATTGAGTAATATTTATAGAAATTAATAAAAAAATTGACACATATTCGCTTCTTAGATTGTGGGTGACAGCCATTTTAATAAAGAAGCAACACTGTTTACCAAAAATTCGTAAGGTGACCAACCATCCGTATTTTGCGGGATAGTCTCCTACTAGAAGCTCCTGCATTGCAATAAACACATAGCATAGTCCCACAAAACGTCAAATGCTTTCCGTACGTTTACAATATCCATCATATATTAACTGTAGAGAGGTTAATTCTATACATCCATACTAAATTAATAAAAATGCGAAAGTAACTCTGTCTGTCTGTCTGTTACGCTTTCACGCTTGAACCACTAAACTGATTTTGATGAAACTTGGTATAGGAGTAGATTAGACCTCGATAATGAACATAGGCTATGTTTGGTTGCGATAACCGACATCCACGTGGGCGGAGCCGCGGGCAACAGCTAGTTGAATATATTTAAAAAATAACTACATATTGGGAAATAATTAGTGATCGATACTAATGCAAAAATTGCAATGAGTATTTTTTTTGTCTTTCTGTCTGTCTATCTGTATGTGCACGCATGGATCAAAAACTACTGGAGGGATTTTGATCAAACTTGATACGATTATAGTTCATACTTCTGGGCAACATATAGGCTACTTTTTATACAAGCTGATATACCCATGGCTTCACCCGCGCTTCGTTTTTAGGTCGTTTTTGGTCATATCTCCGGTTGTACTTAACCAATTGCAAGCAAACATACGATAAATTTTGAGTCTAAGTAAGACCTTTCTAATAAAAAAGCCGCATCAAAATTCGTTCAGTACTTTTTACGTCCATTGCTAGGAAGCTGGTCATAATAAGTATATAATTTCAACTTTGACGCTTATTATTTATTGCTTTCTAGACATAACCTATACCTACTCAAGTAGGTATTAAGTTATCGTTTCTAAAAACCACTACACTTTTTTATTTGTTCACGACTGTACATACTTAGACCACGGTAGTATAAACTTACTGTATACAGGTTGACTCAAAATATTATTATATATTTATTATTCTTCACATACAGACAGATAGAAAGACAAAAAATGTATCGATCACCAATCATCCCCCAATAGTTATTTTGTAAATATATGCAATGAACAGAATTTACCTTTCTACAGTTTTATTATAAGTATAGATCATGTACATATTTGTCTAATTTGTTCCTTAATTTTACGAAAGAAAATATAATAATGGGACAGGGATTCACCTGACGATTTTTAAAATTCACATTATCTTTCAAGTCCGTATCGATTCATTCGTTTTAATCGACCTTTTTTAACAGGTCACCTCATTATGAATATAAAACTGACAAACGTCAAATGTTACCTATTAATGTGACGCTACTATAGAAACACCCTTTTGTTGCTACTCTGTCGCATTGGGTTTACCTGTAATGACACCGTATGTATAAAATAAATAAATACACAATCCTTCATTTAATGTCAATAATTTATTTTGTTATTACATGCTTACATAAGTAAGTCTCAATTAATAAATAAGTTACAAAATTACTGTTTTCATCTTTAATACCTTTTAAATATATTATAGTAAAATAACCTTTAATGAATTTGGCCTCTCTTTATAATATTAGTAAATATGGAAACGTAGACTATCGTACTATCGTACCTTTAGTTATGATTGTACCTACTTCCATTGTAATTAGTTTAATTAATAAGTGAGACAGATATTGTTTGTAACCATAGTCATAAAATGCGAAAACTGGTAAATGGTTTACAGATATATTTACTGTATAGCGTAAATGAGATTTGTAAAAAACTGTATGTTTTCCTATTAAAGAAAAATAAAATAAAATAAAATACCATTTATTTTCATGAGCATAGACGTAAACCACATCATATATCCCAACCTTGCAATTAAACATGGTCACCGAAAAGAAAGGTACACAACCCAACCAACTAGATGGAGACACTGCAATGTATGTCCTTGTGACGCAAGAATATTAAAACCAATGGATACTGGTCCTTGCAGTATCCATTGGTTTTAATATTCTTGCGTCACACACACTTGTACACCGATGCGCACAGTACTAATGTAGTGATGTGATGAATGTTATATAGGTGAAATAGTGATGGGATGCTGGTGGTTCAGTCATTGCTACTTAGGTATTCTTTATTCCGTGTTGCTACTTCGCAAAGTATTTTTCTTTTTGGAATCCGAATGAATATAGATTGAATACCTAGTTGAATAGTTGCGTAGTGCGTACCTATTACTATTACTCTATACACTAACTCTGTAGAGTTAATGAATTTCTCTGTTAATTTATACTAGAATTATTCAATACAAAATAATCGCTTTTTTCTTCAGTTGAGTTTCCAATTTAATAATACAAACACAAAAACCCTCGTAAAACGACAATCTAAAGCACAAGTAATCTCACATTTTTATTCGGATAATCAGTTTAATCAAATTAGAATATCAACTGTTGGTACTCGTAGGTATTTTCTAGCCCGTAAAGCTATTGGCACTGCGAAAGATACTAATGCAATAACCCTGCTGTAGATAATGTACAAATAAATTAATTCATGCACATTTCACATTCGATAGAAACCAAAATACGACATCCAATGACAATCGTGTTGTTGTGGCTGTCGTTAGCGACACAATTTACTGTTACAATGTTATCAGAGGACGACCATTATAATGGTGGTCGTCGTATTATTAATAACACGCTTTCAAAATTTTACTATCCCTTGTCCAGGGTCCGAACGATAGAGGGTTGTTATTAAAGTGACTAAGTACAAGTCTAGATTGTCTAGATTGTAAGTCTAGAATTTGTTTTATTTCTTTTCGATTGATTGGTTAATATTGTTTGGTTTTTATTTACTTTATATTAAATAACCTAAACTTTGAATGCTTTGAACCTGAAGTTGGAGTGGGAAGCCGCGTACACTATATTATACGCCGGATCAGTGAGGTTTTATGCTCTGAGGCTTCGAGCATTTATCAAGCAATTTTTATTTATGCCCAAAATGCCACCTGGCATTAAACCCATAAATACCTACCTATAAATACCACAAAATAAAAGGCCCACTTTGACAGTTCGTGCCCATGAAGTTCTTATTTTTTTATCAATTGAAATGTTCTAAAGATAATTACATTTTTCATTGACAGGTACCGCCCACTCGGCTAAGTGCTGTGCATAACGATTTTTTCATGTAGTCCACAGACTATTAATAATCAGTTAAGGAAAGAAAATATCGAGTGAGATATTTTTTTTCAAGCCCGACGCGCACTTTTATTTTTATTTATTTTAATACTTGTGTTTAGATTCTGAAGACTGATTTAATTATTCTTGTTGTTTTTGTGATTGAGTGAATGTTATTGTAAAAAAAATATTAAATATAAGTAAATTGACCTTTAATAACATTGTATTGTTTTAAAATACCTAAAAAATCAAAGGTTAAGCAAATTTTTCTAATCAGAACTTTAATCCAATGCAGTTTACATACATATTCAAATCGATTAAATCCCCATGCAAACTGGATTCGATTCATCCTGAGTATCGAATACCGGATCGGATAGGTACATAACTAGTTACGCCACGAGAACAAACGTCAAAACGGGCCTTTTATTTTGTGTTGAGTATAAATTACAGATGACGGAATGAAAAAAATGTCCGAATAATGTTCAATGTGACAGAGCATTGAACGAGTGTTGCGTGTGAGCATGAGTAGTGTATGTATAATATGATACACTGCCTACACGCAACACTCGTGTCGGTGTCGCATCGTGGAACTTGTGAATCTTGGTGGTAGCGATAGCGATACCGAAATCGTAATTATTGCCACGTAGTCTAGTAAACGAATGATCCTAGATGGAAAAGTCGAAAGCAGAAACTTTGACTTAGGAACTTTGTTTGGACTAGTTAGGAGATAAACATACTAAAAGTCCTGACCCCTCCGAGGTGAGCCGGAGAGGGGGGAGCACAAAGAAGGTCCCGTTTTTTCGTTTTTTGCTTACTTCTCGAAGACGGTGCTTTGTACGAAATTGTGTTGTACGACATAATAAAAGCTAATTAAATTCTCTACAACTTTATCTTTTGCACTTTGTATCTATCTCCAATCATTACCTAGCTATGAGCTTCTAAAGGCGGTCGATTTTCAAAGCGCTCATATCAGTTTTCCCAAAAATGTATGGGTATCTACCGGAATTGTTCACATTTATGATTATTGCCCCGCTCCCTTGGGCAGTAGCGTGATGATATTCAGCCTATGACATTCACGGATAATGTGGCTTTCTATTGGTGAAAGAATTTTTAAAATCCGTTCAGTAGATCCAGTTTCAAACTGTTTCCGCCTTCACTGCGTAGAGGTACTCCGCTTATGTTATCTACACTAGTCTATACTAATATTATAAAGAAGTGAAGTTTGTGTTTGTATATTTATTCAATTGTAAGGGGTAATCTCGGGATCTACTGGACCGATTTTAAAAATTCTTTCACCAATAGAAAGCCACATTATCCGTGAATGTCATAGGCTGAATATCATCACGCTACTGCCCAAGGGAGCGGAGCAATAATCATAAATGTGAACAATTCCGGTAGATACCCATACATTTTTGGGAAAACTGATATGAACGCTTTGAAAATCGACCACCTTTAGAAGCTCATAGCTAGGTAATGATTGGAGATAGATACAAAGTGCAAAAGACAAAGTTGTAGAGAATTTAATTAGCTTTTATTATGTCGTACAACACAATTTCGTACAAAGCACCGTCTTCGAGAAGTAAGCAAAAAACGAAAAAACGGGACCTTCTTTGTGCTCCCCCCCCCTCCGGCTCACCTCGGAGGGGTCAGGACTTTTAGTATGTTTATCTCCTAGAGTTTGTCTAATGAAAGCTGAACCACGACTTTTATTGATTTGCAACACCAGTAGACTATAAATGTCACCTCCTGTCATTTTTCTGTGATTGCGCGTTTACATTATGATTTTGATACTGTGTATCATGGACCTAGGAATAACTACTTTGTATGTATTCACATCAAATATTAACGAGATTCAGATCAGATGCGATATCCAAAAATATTCACTTTTGTATTAGATATTTGTAGTTTTCGACAATTTTATTTAATTATTATAATTAAATATAAGTGTGACTGATGATGGATCGAGCAGCTCGGATGATGGTGAAGAATATTTGGAATCTAATTTTGATTATAATAATATTTTTTTCTAATAAATGAATTCCGTCTGATTCCTATAAGCCCGCTTGAAGATAGTTTTTAGTCTGGAATAACACAGGCAATATATCTTGCACACGTTCATAGGCCACATTTTGTCCATGAAATTTATTCCCAAGGGTAGCGGGAACGGGAACATAATTTCACGCAGGCAACAGCTAGTCTTAGTCTATATCTTCACTACATCTGCGGTTTTAGTCAGTTCGATTCCGACATAACCATCCACAATGACCAAAGAGAGTGGTATTCGTGGGGATTTGAACATGAATAAACCTGCTACCTTTTCCCCCGATTTTCCCACAGTACCAAACTCCCACGCAGGCGAAGTCGTGGGCAAAGGATAGTATTTAATAAAGAAATCAATATAAATAAGAATAACACCAAATAAAGCGCAATAAAATTCTTTAAAAATATCAGTTAAAGTTAAAAATAGATACATACTTTTATTTCACGATCAAAATGTTTTTATCCAACTATAACTGGTGTTACCTGCTCTAAATTTTTTAAATTTGCCGCGGTTTTGTTGGTCCAGCTTTCATTAGACAAACTCTAACTAGTCCAAACAAAGTTCCTAAGTCAAAGTTTCTGCTTTCGACTTTTCCATCTAGACCCCCTTTTTGAGCATTCATTGTAATGTTAAAAAACATTTTTAAACGACCAAAATGCGACCGGCGGCGATGTATTTGTGGTAACACTTTACTTTTTAGAGATTATAAATGACATGATAAAGAAAAAGTAAATAGGTATTAATATTGTTTAATAAAAATAGTGTTTTGTTAATGTGTGTTGAAATAATTACAACAATAAAAAAAATGTCCATGATATTTTTTAACGTAGTCGAGTTTCAATGCGGAAGTGACGTCCACACGAGTTGGTAGCATTGACTGCCTATAGATAATACAGATCAGTGATTGACTGCGCTTCCTTATAGTGATGCTACATAATCATAAATAACCAGATGAAATATTCAATAGAGTATTTTTATATCTGTTATTATTATTTCGAAGTACTTTTGATATAATGTACGATATTTTTTAATTATTTATTTTAAGAAAATTGACAGGAAACAACAAAATTTTCAGTAGAATTTAGACATACCTAGTCACCATCTGAACTATAAAATCATCACATCATAAATAATCTAAAAGGTGGTTAAGCAGTAAAATATAAAATCTCAAAGCTTTACAGAATTACGAACTCCTAAGACCTAAAATGACCTGAATGTATATGGAAACGTTCAGTCAAATCTATTCAGCCTTTTCCAAGTGATGTTCGAACACTGATAAGATAATATTCTACAGACAAAAAAAAAGATAAAAAACACACGTTTCGGAATCAGTATCGCTCGTCTCGTAGAACATTATTATAATATATCATTTATTATTTTTAAAAAATGTGTCAGTTCTCACCTCATTTTGATTTTATTATACCTGCATTAAGTTGAATAAAACAAAACGGAATAATTTAGTACATTCGATGGATAATTATGTCTCTCTGTCTTAATATTTTGTTACTACTAAAACTGTATATGCGATGTATAATGTATTTATTTATTTATTTATTTATTTATTAGGCACATCAACAGATTATGTATATTACATTTCAAACTCAAAATTTGTAATACTTTGATAATAAATCCTTTTTTAAAATTAACTTGTAAACTCAGAATGCTATAATATTAATACGTACTATATATTATGTCTGGTATCGATATTTTAAAAATAACTGGCTTATTAGTACTCTCGGTCATAGAGAACGCTTGATGACATCTCTATGCTCTATTTCGCCAGGCAGCTGGCAGATGGCAATATGGCTGTAGCTTTCGAGTTTCGCTGGCAGTGTGCGGTGCTCGTATCATTTCCAGTACTAAAGTAGTATTTCTGACGGCTCTAAAGTTTCGTTTTTCATTTTTTTAGTGGTTATTGGTACTGTTTACCTTTATTCAACTCAATTTTTGTGGCAAAATTACTAATATTTCATTTCCGTCGTCATCACAATTTATTCGACGACAAAATGGCGTCGCTTGACAAGATTTTACTGCAAAATATTTTTTCGCATTTTATTCGTTTAACATAAAGCTATGCTAAAAAAAATTATATCGTGTGTTTTGTTAGGATTTTTCTCTTTGAATTATCTGGTTTTTCTTCGTTTCATTCGTTAATTATATAAGAAACCGTGTATTCCTGATATTTTCTACAAAATGCACTTGGTAAGTGATTTTAAAGCTTTATTGTTTATTGTTTTCGTGTATTTATTTACTCTATTTAAGTTTAATACCTTAAAATATTCGTAGAACTTTCTAGAAGTCTTGGATGTGGCCCTGAAGGAGGGTGAAAATTTAAGACGTAAATGTGAATTTAAGGGGTTTTGTGATTGTTTACAATAGATATTGATGTTTTTATGTATGAAAATATTCTTGTCCCACGCTAGAATAGGTTTTCAATGTTTCTTTGTTACGTAATCTTGCTATATCAAGTGGTGAAAATTGTTTCGAAAGGGGACCCATTTTTGTAAATTAACTTTGAAAATTGGTCTTGTTATGCACTGACTATGAAGCCTCTTGTTTTGGAGGTTATGTTTAGCTTTTATATCCAATATCTCATGCATTACTATCAAGTATTTGGTGTTTCCCCCCACACAGTCTTAGTGTAATCAGGAATATGAATTTTCACTTTTTCTGCCATAATTTTACATATTTATAGTCAGCCAGCTGACTAATTTTAGGTTATGTCTTCTGGTTCCAAGTGTATTTAATACACATCAGTAAAACTCTATTTACACAGTTAATTTTGGTATATGACATATATTTTCTAGCTCTTTTTATATAAATTGACGTACCGCTTGCCTCTTACTGCAGAATTGTTTACATACACTTCCCTGCTGTACCTAGTTGGCGCAGCGATATAAATATTGTTCATTACTACAAGATATACCTCTAACTCTGCATCTCATCATCTAATGAATTTTAATTTTGTGTAGTATATAATTTTCAATTAGCTTTATTTACCTGATATTAAAATTTCTAATATTTCTTGTGTTTACAATATATTTTCATATTCTTGAAACATTTTAGTGATTAAAAAGTAAATTTCATCATCTATGATAAGTATCCATCAGCAATAGGGTTTCTAATAAATAGTCGGTGAAATCATTCTTCTGCTATTGTGAAGATATATGGGTTGCAATGTGATGACTATGATTCAAGACCTCAAAAAAGGAACTACTTGCACAGTTTTGCACAGTTTTTCTGTTATTACGTTTGTGATAAGCCATAATTAATCCATTAATTTGTTCCAGAAGGGCTTCATGAATGAATCTGGAAGTGATTCAACTAGCGAGAAAGGTGAGAAGAGTGAGTCTAGTGGATCGGGTTCCGGAAGTGAGAGGTTAGTTATTTGTTTCTTATTTATCATGAATCTGTTTATTATTTATCATATGTATTTTTTTTTCATGCAACATACTTTTATTCAACAGTGAAAGTGGATCCAGTTCATCTGGTTCAGGCTCTGAGAGATCTGGATCAGAAAAGTCTGTGGACAGATCACACCATAGTGATGACACAAAGTCATCACCAAAACACAGCAATGCCAATTCCTCAAAATCAGATCACCATACTGACAAAAATTCTTCAGATGATTACTCCCCTTCTAAATCAAAAAGTCGTAATAATCATGGTAAATTAAAACCTGACCTTTGGGAACGCAATCCAGATATATATGGCATCAGAAGGTCATGCAGGTCTCGTAAGGAACCAGATAGATTAAAGCTAGCTGATAGTGATTCTAGTGAAAGAGGCAGAACTCACAGCAGGAAAAGTAGAAAGAAAAGGTAGTAAAAATTTTTGATAAATGGAGCTCAGAATTTGTAATCCAATGGTATTTATTAGGATTTTTATATTTTAGTGATTCGTGGAATTCAGAATCATCAGATAGTGACAGTGACTTAAAAGGTTCGCCACCCCCACCTTCTAAACGACCAGGCCAAAGAAGTGTACCTCTAAGAAAAAAGAAGCCTGCAAGAAGAAGATTTACAAGTGATGAAGAGGAAAGTTCTGAAGGCAGTGATGATGAAACCAAAAGGTAAGTGATTTCATTCAGTGTTGTTTTCTTGAATTACCTACTTAATTACTTCAAATTTCTTTTAATTTAAAGTAGGAACTAGATTTAACAATTTTTACGAGGAAATAGCTAATGGGCTTCGCCCCGTTAGCTTCACTTGGAAGCACTAGCAAGATTCTGCAGGTAAAATCTACATCTGCAAGCCATTGCAAATGTGAAAAGCTGAGGATTTGATAACTAGTTGAGTCACACTGATGGTACCTACATGGGTAGTAGAAGCCAGTGTAAAAGCAAATTTGTTCCAGCAGTATTTCTTAGCTATTAGTTGATTATATGACAAGCCTTTGACACAACTCTTCATTTAATTTGTTGCTAACTTATTGAGGCCCCTATGTTGGATTTAAAAAGAAAAGACCTGTAACACTCTATTATCTCCGCTTACCCAACTCATTTGTACCATAAAAATGACCGCTTATAAAGATGACCATTCATATAAAATATCATTAATAAAATTCAAATATTCAAGCATAGAAATGTCCATTACTAAAAATCGCCAAACATAAAAATAATGGTTCATAGAATTAAAAATTTTAATAAAAAACCAGTTTTATATTTAAAACTATGTTAGATAAAGTTTATTATGCAAGCCAATAAGTGAAGCGAAGGTATTTGTTGTTTTTGCCTGAATGAAATACTTACCTATCATTAATTAATATCTTCATTTCATTAAAAAGAACAGCAATTATACCTAGACGCTATTATAAATGGGCTAATTGTTTAATTAATTAATATATTATTTAATGGGCTATAAATGACCTGACAATTATAATTGGACTATAAATGACCTGGCATTATTATAATGGCACTTTATTAGACTGAATTTATTATAATGGCACTTTATTAGACTGAATTTAAATATGAAAAGACGTTTATTATGACTAAACTGGACGTCACGAAGACTGGATGTAATAACGACTGTAAGTTTTATGATTGGACGGTATAATGACTGGACTTTATTATGATTGGACGTTTTTATGACTGCACTTTATTATGATTGGATGTCATTATAACTGGACGTCACTGTGACTGGGCGTCACTGTGACTGGGCGTCACTGTGATTGGACGTCACTGTGACTGGACGTCACTGTGACTGGACGTCACTGTGACTGGACGTCACTGTGACTGGGCGTCACTGTGACTCGACGTCACTGTGACTTCACGTCACTGTGGCTGGTCGCCACTTTGTCTGGACGTCATTGTAACTGGACGTCACTTTGTCTGGACGTCCCTGTCACTGGGCGTCACTATCACTGGGCGTCACTATCACTGGGCGTCACTGTGACAGGATTTCACTGACTGGACGTCTGTCACTGGGCGTCACTGTGACAGGACGTCACTGTGACTCGACGTCACTGTGACTTAGACGTCACTGTGACTAGACGTCACTGTGACTGGGCGTCATTATGACTGGATGTGATTACGACCAAACGTTATAATGGTTGGCCAAATAAACCCTGTATTGTTTTTAGTCTTTGCTATGATGACCAACATGAAAATAATAGGTACCTATGATATTGTGATTTGCCATTTATGCCAAAAAATTAACCTTTAGCCATTTTCAAAGCCTAGGTTCGAAATCAGTTTAGAGAAAAAAATATTTTTTCATAATAAAAAATAAAATTATAAAATGGTGACTCTGTGCATAGGCGGCGTTCTCAAGTTTATTACAAAATGGCCGCTTCTTTTTAGTCACCACCCGCGTCATTACTCAGCTTTGATTAGTTCACTTCGACTTTCAACAGATGTCACTTGTAGTAAGGGCACAAGCTAGTGACATTTGACTGTGCATATTTTTTTTTTATAATGAGTACTTTTAAGGATTGTAATAGGATTGATTAATAGAGTACTTATTTTTATTATAGTCGAACGGCAACACGCCGTACGGGCGCTGCAGTTAGTTATAAAGAGGCGAGTGACGAACAAACCGACTCTTCCGATTTATTGGAAGTGGATGGTGAAGCAGAGGCTGAGCCAGAGCCTGAAGATCACAGTGAGACCATAGAAAGGGTCTTAGGAGGCCGGCGTGGGAAAAAAACAGGTATATCTTACGATATATTCGATTTTGAATTTCATATAGGTGCAATTTTTTTAAATCTTAAAATTTTAGTCAAAACATTAAAATTTATCTACTTTAATACTAATCAATTTGTCTTTTGGTGTAAATATAATGTCAACTTTTAACCAAAGTTTTCTTTTCATTATGCAGTCACTGGAAATGTGACTACAATTTACTATATAGAGGAGCATGGGGACCTAAATGAAGGCTGTGATCCCGATGATGCTGAATCTACTGAACCTCAGTACCTGATAAAATGGAAAGGCTGGTCTCATATTCATAATACTTGGGAGTCAGAGAGGACATTAAATGAACAAAAAGTAAAGGGTCTCAAGAAATTAGAGAATTATATTAAAAAAGAAGCTGAATTGTCATGGTGGAGGCAGCAGGCAGGACCTGAAGATATAGATTATTTTGAATGTCAAGCTGAGTTGCAACAGGAATTAGTGAAGACCTACTATATTGTTGAAAGAATAATAGGTTGGTACCTATCTTTGTTACTCATTTTAATGCAGAAATCTTAAAATATTAATTATAAATGTATTTATTGTGACAACTGTTTGTTTTAGCGGAACAAACAAGGGAACTGGAAGGCGGTGGAACTGCTCATGAATATTTTTGCAAGTGGGAGTCGCTTCCGTACGCGGATGCGACTTGGGAAGATGCAATTTTAATTGAAAAAAGATGGCCAGAGAAAGTAGAAAATTTTAAATATAGAGAAGCTGCTAAAACTACTCCTTCAAGACATTGCCCTGTCTTGAGGAGAAGGCCAAAGTTCCATCAGGTCAAAGAGCAGCCTGAGTACATGGGTAAAGATGCAGTAAGTTCATATTTTATACTATAACCTTGACTGTAGTAGTATAATTTTGACAGTTTAGTGTGTATCTCATTGATGCTTATGTAAACATCCTCTAATGGGGCCTTGAAATAGCTTACTAAAATTGAGTTACATGTTTGTTAAATATGGTTTTTTTGTATTTGTTCATTTCAGAGTTATGTGCTGAGAGATTATCAAATGGATGGTTTGAATTGGTTAATACATTCCTGGTGTAAAGATAACTCCGTCATTCTTGCTGATGAAATGGGTTTAGGTAAAACTATACAGGTATGATTATTTAAACTTTTTCATTCCATTTAATTAAGTTATTTGTAAGGTAGGTGTAGTATGTTGAAACTAAATAAATCATTTTATTTTCAGACTATTTGTTATCTATACTACCTCTTTCAAACGCAACAGTTGTACGGACCATTCCTATGTGTTGTACCCTTAAGTACTATGACTGCATGGCAAAGAGAATTCCAACAATGGGCTCCTGATATTAATGTGGTTACATATATTGGTGATGTCAGCAGTAGAGATATTGTAAGTAATTATCCACTTATACAACAGTGAACACAAACTATTTTGTACTATTTTGTACTAATTGTTCATTTGTTTCAGATCAGACAATTTGAATGGAGTTTTGCTAGCTCTAAAAGACTGAAATTCAATGCTATCTTAACTACCTATGAGATTTTACTCAAAGATAGACAATTTTTGAGGTCATTTAGTTGGGCATGTTTATTAGTTGATGAGGCACACAGATTAAAAAATGATGACTCTTTATTGTACAAAGCTTTAAAAGAATTTGACACAAATCAAAGATTATTGGTCACTGGAACACCGTTACAAAATTCTTTGAAAGAGTTATGGGCCTTATTACATTTTATTATGCCCTATAAGTAAGTGATTTTAAAATTATCATCTATGTAATATCGGTTATCCTTGATAACTTAACAATACTATATTTATCTTATTTTTAGATTTGAATCTTGGGAAGAATTTGAAAAAGATCATGAAGATGCTGCAACTAAGGGTTATGAGAAGCTACATAAGCAGTTGGAGCCATTTATTTTAAGGAGGCAGAAAAAAGATGTAGAAAAGTCATTGCCAGCTAAAGTAGAACAAATATTGAGAGTAGAAATGACTTCAATCCAAAAACAATATTACAAATGGATTCTAACTAAAAACTATAGCGCACTACGGAAAGGTGTAAAGGGTTCTATAAATACGTTCATAAATATAGTTATTGAGTTAAAGAAATGTTGCAATCATGCCCTTCTGACAAAACCTGAAGATTTTGAATCAAGAGCATCTTTAGCTACTACAGATGCTGTAGAGGTATGATTTCTTCATTAAATTTATTCAATATTATTCACTTAACTGTAGACAAAAGTGAATAATATTTTTTTTCTGTTTCAGAAATTACTTAGAGGCTCTGGAAAACTACTTTTACTGGATAAACTGCTATGTAGGTTGAAAGAGACGGGACACAGAGTGCTTATATTTTCCCAAATGGTTAGGATGTTGGACATTTTGGCTGAATATTTACAAAGAAGACATTTTCCCTTCCAACGTCTTGATGGTAGTATAAAAGGAGAAATAAGGAAACAAGCTTTAGATCATTTTAACGCTGAAGGATCCCAAGACTTCTGCTTTCTTTTGTCAACACGTGCTGGCGGTCTAGGAATCAACTTGGCTACTGCTGACACCGTTATCATATTTGATTCCGATTGGAATCCTCAAAATGACTTGCAAGCTCAAGCTCGCGCCCATCGTATTGGACAAAAGAACCAGGTACTTGTCAGTCAATATTCGTTTACCTTGATACTAACATAATCTGTGACAATTAAGTTCTCAACATTATCCATATTACAGGTCAACATTTATAGACTAGTCACTGCCAGGTCTGTAGAAGAAGACATTGTTGAAAGAGCGAAAAGAAAAATGGTGCTAGACCATCTTGTGATTCAACGAATGGACACCACTGGGCGAACTGTTCTCAATAAACGAGACGCGTCAGGAACTAGTGCGAATAATCCATTCAATAAAGAAGATTTGAATGCAATATTGAAATTTGGTGCTGAAGAGTTGTTCAAGGATGATGATGAAAATGATGAGGAGCCTGTCGTAAGTACTACATCTATATTATACTTACTATTATTAGATTGTAAAGTAGCTGTCTTTTAAAAAAACTTGAGTTATGGTATATGAACGATTTCGAAGACATTTTTTTTTCAATTGTCTATTTATCGTCCGGGCGGGCGGAGCCGCGGGCATAGGCTAGTAATCAAGTCTATAGCTAACTAGCTGACGATGATCATTGTCACCATATATTATTTGGTTTCGTGGTTGATTTACATTATTTCTTTTTTACAGTGTGATATTGATGAAATCTTACGACGTGCCGAGACACGCGACGAAGGCCCGTCTATGGCGGGTGATGAATTACTCTCTGCATTCAAAGTAGCTAGTTTTGCTTTCGATGAAGATAAGGCCGTTATGGAAGTCAAAAAAGAAAATAACGAAGAAGAAAGTAAAGACTGGGTATGTGTTTTATATTTGTACTCTATTCAGAATTTTTTTAAACTTTAGATTTTTGTATTTATTTGCAATTAAAAATGATATTGATAGTAAAATTGTACTGTATTTTCTAGGATGACATCATACCAGAAAATGTTAGAAAAACAATTGCCGAACAGGAGAAAAATAAAGAAATGGAGGATCTGTACTTACCACCAAGAAGAAAACATCTACAGGCTAATAATGCTGACAATGGTAAGTTACTCAAACTGAAACATATAGGGCTACAAAGTTTAAAAAGTTAAAAGAAAATCAAATGATGCATACACACACATTCATATACTCCTTCCCTCCAGGATAGACAGAGACAACAACCCACCATCAGCTTCTGTCTTTACATACTGCCCGAACTTCCTCTACTGTCATTATATGTTAATTATAGTAAAGATCAAGTCAAATGATATGTAATATAATAAAGGTGCTATGTATGATTAAAGCTGAAGAGGGACGCAAGCGTCGCGGCCGTAGCTCCGGTGACGGTGGTGAAGGCGCGGATGGCGATGGCGACGGTGATGCGGAGAGTGACGCATCTGATGTTAGCGCTGATGACGATCGGCCTAGGAAAAGGGGCCGACCGCCGGCCTCACACCGGGAGAAAATTAAGGGCTTCACGGACCAAGAGGTGTGTATAAAAATCAATATCATGTATGTAGGTGGTACCAATAGCTAAGAGTAGTTAAAGATCAATTTTTTCAACTAGAACATGTAACAAACCTAAGATTATGATTCTATTTAGTTTATTATAACATATTACGCTTTGCAACTATTAACTAAGGATACTTAATTAAGAAACTCATAGGAAAACTAGTAGTAGTAGCCGCCCACCCGTATGCTATAAATATATAGTTGGCTAACATTCTATAAATTCATGAACACTTTGTATAAGTTTCAACAATATTTCGAAAGCGACTATTATACTATGAGGATGTGTACGCTAATAATACTGTCCAGACTGATTAAGTAAAGGGATTTTAGCTTTGTAACGAATTTTGATTGTTATTTCAGATTCGAAGATTCGTCAAAAGTTACAAAAAGTTCTCGGCACCTTTAAAACATCTAGATAGTATAGCTTGTGATGCAGAGTTACAAGAAAAACCACTGGCTGAGCTTAAAAAGTTGGGCGAAATTCTACAGGAGAGATGTAAAGCTGTATTAAATGATACTACAGAGACTGCAAGTAAGTAGTTGGAACTATATTTTTAGAACTTATTGATTTTCCTTAGATTGACCTTTATAGGAAACTAGAAACCCCATACCGTGGTAAGTTGTACTTTTATTTCTTCTGTGCTCGCTCCCAAGCCTAACATGACAAATCCACTGATCCTTGAACTTTACTTATTTCACATAAATTGTATTGTTGAGAAAAACTCCATACTGCATACAGTCAGGGATGCGACTTCTACTTTTAGGTTTATACAGCATCTATAGGCTAAGCGCAAGTTTTCTAGAAGTATGCTTCACTGCACTTACTGTCATATAACTTCAACATTTTTTTGTGCTACTAAGATTGCAAACAAGTGCACAAACATCCTCTCACCTGGTGGTAAGTAGTTACTGTGGCATAAGAACACCAGCTTTTCACGGTTACGTGTAGTAAACGTGTGAGTGACAGTTCTGCTGTAGTAGCAGTGTCATGGGTGGCAAAAGAGGAAAGGAGAAAAGGATAGGATTCGACGAAATGTATATGGCACTGGCGGTACTTACCCAGTTGAGACAAAATAACTATTACAACAACAACAGTATTTTGGTGTTACGGTTTTCTCACTTATGATTTTTGTATAATATAAAAATAATTATGTTACATATGAAAAAGTTCACTAAACTATACCATAAATGTCGCTTCTGTTGTTCACATACTCGTGCATTTATTGTAAACTAATATTGGTAGTAGTGACAAATATTTATAAGTGAAGCATGCTTTCAGATGAACCAACAGAGGGGGGCCGAAAAAATACAAGAAAAACATTCAAGCTTGGAGGTGTGCCTGTTAATGCTAAGACTTTGACCGCGTGTCAAAATGAGTTGGCGCCATTAGATGGATTCTTGCCAGAAACAAAAGAAGAAAGGTTAAAATGGCAGCTGGACTTCCGGTAATATTTATTTTTATAAACACCTTATTTTTTAAATTACCTTCCATGTACTTATCTTTAGCTTTTTTTTAAATAAAGGACGCGACCTGCTAATTTTGATGTGGACTGGAGTGTTGGAGATGACTCAAAATTATTAGCAGGCATTTACCAATATGGGATGGGTTCCTGGGAAGCAATAAAAATGGATTCATCCTTCGGAATTGGCGACAAAATTTTAACTAACGAAGATAAGAAACCTCAAGCAAAACATTTGCAGTCTCGTGCAGATTATTTACTAAAATTGATAAAGAAATTGGTAGATACGAAAAACGGAAAGCAAAAACAACGAAAACCTCGTGGGAAACGAGCCAACAAAGAACCTGTCACAAAAGATATTGTAGAAGATGATGGAAGTTCTGCTGATGAGAACAAAAAGATAAATAAGACTGGTAAAAATGACAGATCAGACAAGGTTAGTACTACTTATACCTGTATTGTACATATTAATAATAGAACTCAATGTATACACACACATTCATGATGTTCCCTATAAATTCCAAGACGGCTGGACCGTTTTTCAGGTACCCTTCATTTTAGCCCTGCAGGGCTATTTTGTAAAGTTTTGCGTGTATGAAGCCTTTCAACTTTTTCATTTTGCAATTCTGATATTACTCCCATCTGGTTAACACATGCGATATTTTTCATGTTCAAACTGGCTGGTCTCTAAATCATCATGTAACTATGCGTATCACTAGGCGTAAATTGTTTTAGCAGTACATAGTAGTAATAAGTAGTATTTTATTTATTAAACACGCTAGCAAATATGAATCATCAATTATTTCTTGGGCAAAAAAATACTATGACTGCTGAAAATGGTATAGATATGCAAATGTGTATGTACTCTGGTCTCTACTTATACCTAATTATACATAGCAGAATAAAAACTTAAGGTTAATTTTTTCTTTCTTTTTTAGGGCAAACACAAATTAGAGGAGGTTTCGACACACGATGAAACATCTAATGATAGGAAAGAGAGGGATAGAAAACGTACAAAGAAAGATGGCAAAGACAGAAAAGGTGAAAAAACTAAACCACGAAAGAAACCTGAAGGACCTATGCATTTTACTGCAAACAATGAACCTAGGGCCTTGGAAGTTCTTGGCGACCTCGACCCTTCTGTTTTTGAAGAGGTACATACTTATCAATTTTTTTACACAGCTAAAGTTCAAATCAAATCAAAGTAAACACAAACTTACCTTACTTTTTTGTTTTAGTGTAAAGAGAAGATGAGGCCCGTGAAAAAGGCGCTACGAGCTCTCGATAATCCAGATAAAACGTTATCGGACTCTGAGCAACTTACTAGGACGCGAGCTTGTCTCACGCAAATCGGGACCCAAATAGACATATGCGTAGATGCATATCCTGATCCCGAAAAGAAAGTCGAGTGGAGAAGTAATCTCTGGTATTTTGTTTCTAAGTTTACAAACTTCGATGCTAAGCAGCTGTATAGATTGTACAAATATGGGTTGAAGAAAAATGAAGCATCGAAAGAAAAAGGTGGTAAACACAAAGTAAATGCTAAGGTAAGATTTTTGTAATGTAGCATAATCATGACCATGAAGTTTTTTCATTACATTCAAAAACTGTCATAAATAGTGTATATATTTAATTTGTATGTGGCTATCTGTTGCAGTCTAATAATAAAAATAATCACAATACAAGTAATCATGTGAAGTCATTGAAAAAGGAGATAAAACATGAAGATGCCAATAACAAAAAAGAAAAAAGGCCCAAAGGTGATCGAGATAAACTTGATAAAGTAAATGATAAAATTCCACAAACATCTGGAGTAAAGAGAAAATTAGAAGAGGGGGAGTGTGATCCAGAGCCAAATGAGAGCAAACGTCATGAGAGGTGAGTAATCATACTGCATTTGTACATTAACAATGGGTTGGTGTCTAACATACTCATTAAATCCATTTCATTAACTCAGTCATTCGCTTTCTCATTTATGATTCGAAATAATCCTAAAACTCCCATCAAACTTGCTAACCTCTCCCTTGTCGCTCACCACCATTATCGCTTCTTACATACCTGCAGACATAAACACAAGCACAAGGATCGCAAGGATAGGGATAGAAGCCTCAAGCGAGACGATTTGATGCACAGAGAGCGGAGTCGGACGGAGCGAGAGCGCGACCGGGACCGTGAGCGAGATCGGGACAGGGAGCGGGACCGGGATCGAGACCGGGAGCGCGACCGCGATCGGGACAGATCGCGCACGCGGCGGGACAGCGGCGGGGTCAGCGGCTCGCGGCCGCGCCAGCCCTACGGCATGGCGCACCCGCACCCCGAGCACCCGGCGCACCCCGCGCACCCCGCGCACGCCGCGCACCCCGCGCACCCCGCCTGGACGCCGCCCGCCTACCCCGGCCCGCGCCAGTACCGCAGCGACCGCGCGCCGCGCCCGCACGACAAGAGAAGGTAACTGTCCAACTTATTTTTCACTGTAGTTTTTCACAAATCAATATGACTTCACCCAGCTAGATAGTCGTTGTCATTTAGCGTTGTGCCCGGTCTCCGAGGTTTACACCGCGTAGCCCAGGGTCCATTTATTCCTTCTTTTACTGTGACTTATATGGCTTGAATGGGAGTGACAGCAGTCTGATCTCGGGTGCCCAGACATTTTGGTCCCGGATACTGGTGTATCACTCACCGTCACACCACACCGGTACCAGCCCTGCACGTTTTGTTAATAAATGCTTGTTACATTTACTCTTAGTAGTAGTTTAACGCACATTTAACTTTGTTAGCAGGTATGGCGCATTCGGCGGCATGCCGGCATACAGCGCATATTACGACAGCGCAGCGATGGCGGGCGGTATGGGCTTCCCGCCCACGCGCCCTTACCCGGATGACTGGCGGAACTATGCACCCCCGGAGTATGCGTACGACGAGCGGGAATATGAGCGGGAAGTGTACAGAAGAGATTACGATCGGCGCGCGCCGCCGACTTAACGCTGTCTGTATCTGTTCTGTAAATAGATATCTGCTGTATTAAATTTGTAAATAGTAGCTCATAGAAATCTCTTTCCTGAAAACGCTGGTTTAACCGTGAAAGTGTAAAGTTATAAGTGACAAAAAGTGCTGTGGTTTTTATCTATGTGATAAGCGAAAGCGCATCGATTTAAAATGAGACGTTAATAGTGACATAAGTGAGACTGTATGTATAGCAAATTTATTTATTGCCGAATCTGTCGATTGATTGTTGATGTACAGAATTTAGAAAAAATACCATTAATTTTTATATTGTTCCATTGTAGCAGTCTTAATGTTTTTTTTAAAATCTCTTAATCCAATTTTCTATTTATGTGATGCCTCATTATCGTGATTGCGGGTGTGTCACCGCGATGCCACATGGAGGGGAAGTATCTTAAATAATGTAGATAGAAACTTTTATGAAAAAAAAACTTCATTTTGTTTTTGAAAATCTTCTAAACCTTATTCATATTCCATTTACATCCATTCATCTCTCATTTTAAGCCATCAATCAAGAAGGGTCAATCATAAGTAACAAATCCCCTTAATAAATGTGATAAATTAAATAAAAGGAAATTCATGAAATCAGAACTTTTAAAATCAAATCTTTCAAGCGAATTTTCGAAAACCATTGAATGCAGTTTAAATTATTTTTGAAATCCAAATGAAGTCTGTTACTAAAATTGTCTATCTGCATTATTTTAGATACTTCCCCTCGATGGGGCATCGCCGTGGGACCGCGGTATATAACTTGACAGAAACAAGTGATATAAATAGGTCGTAGTAAATGTACAAAGTTTAGCTATTGTGTAGGTTTGCATATAATTCAAAATCATGTGCAATTTCAAATGAATTGTGTATATCTTAGTGGAAGGGGCACATAACTTTGTCATTGCATTTTAGCAGTGGACAGAAAAGCGTTTTAATTTGTAAATTTGTTTCTCATTTTGCGTGCATTTCCGAGTCCCGAAATGACTCGTACAATCCTATTTTTATACATTATGTAAAGTCTTATTCTCTGTTACATGCAATTGCGAATGTAATACGAGCGAAAACGTCATAATGGTATATACCATGATAATAAATAAACATATTAAAGTTGAAAATGGTTTTTTTTATTTTGAATAGATCCTAATGAGCGTTTTTCAGAGGGTTGGTTTTTAACCTGGTTGTATACTTTGTCAAATGTAGGATGATAATAATGACAGGTCTAAATAGGGTAGCCCATATAGTATAATCGAAAATGAATCTTTCGATTTTCGATTATTGTTCCCGTAGAATATGGAATCGATATTTAGAAAAACACAAAAACTTTTTATTTTTTATTATTTTAGGTAACTTACTTCAGGATGACAAAAGAGAAGTTTTATGCTAAAGTATTTATGTTTCGTACCATATTTAGCTAATTATATCACAAAAAATTTAGTAGTATAAGTACTTAATAATTTTAATAAATTACTTTAAATTCGATTCATTCGATTCATTTGTGTATTGTCAATTGTGCTATATTCTTGCAAGACGCTTCACTATGACAAGTGGGCGGGGCTTGTCTATGAAATACAATAATTTTAGGGGTATGATTTTGTATAAAAAAATACGATACTTCATAGACACGAACTGTCATTTTTATCATCCTAAATTAGACAAGGTATAGGTATATCAAACTAATTTTAGGAAAATAAGGAGGATTTCTTTACGAGCATAAGGAGTTTCATAATAAGAACATTGCAGGATAAAGGCCTTTCAATAAAAAGAGACGTTTTGAAGCAATTAGTATTTAAGACTACAAACCCATGAAGAAAAAAACTTGTGAAATGAACCATCATGAATTCGTGAATAACACCTTGGAGATGGGTATTGGGGGATGAGGGGGGATTGTGAGCTCTGGCTACTCCACTTACCGCTGCGCGCTGGGAATACAACACTGTGGTTATTATGGCCGCGGTGTTCTGTAGGGCGGAGGCAGGTAGGTACTAACATAGACGCGTCTTTCCACTTGAACCCCCGCTTAAACCCCCTGGGGGGTCCTTGGACACTCACTATTTCACTTGGAGCCCCCTGGGGGGTCCATGGACACTTACTATTACACTTGAACCCCCCGTCTAGGGGATCAAGAATAATAATAAAATTGTATCGTTGAATTAGTGGAATAACAGTATTTATAATGTTTACCAGAATTAATTTTATATTTAGATCCTTCTCAAAGTCACCCGTTCGTGTTTAATCGTGTTTAAATTTGATATAATATATAAAATTATGAGATTCTTAATATAGGTACTTACCTACGATTAAACACGAACGGGTGACTTTGAGAAGGATCTAAATATAAAATAAATTCTGGTAAACAATATAAATAGGTACTGTTTCCACTAATTCAACGATACAATTTTATTATTATTCTTGATCCCCTAGATGGGGGGTTCAAGTGTAATAGTAAGTGTCCATGGACCCCCCAGGGTGCTCCAAGTGAAATAGTGAGTGTCCATGGAGCCCCCAGGGGGTTTAAGCGGAGGGTTCAAGTGGAAAGAACGACATAGACGGACTGCTCAGTTTGGACGGGAGACAACTTCGTGTCCTACTCGTACCTCTGTAACTAAAAAGTAAGAAGGTATACCTACTTACCTACTCGTACGTAGTACGGGTTTTGACCATAATTATATAATAATCATTGTATACATTGTATATGATTACAATAAATACACGCCTTGGGGTCTATTGGACATTCAGGATTATTTCCAGATAAAGAAACTAACAGCTAACAGACAGACTCGAGATTTTGTGTAGGTAGGTTACGCATTAAAATAGCACGATTTTTCAAAAAAGTACCTTACAAACATACTAGGTATAGCGTTCGGAAGCCGAATCCCAGTTGAAACCGAGGCTTTCACTTCTTTCTGGACCTAGGGTCCACATTATGTTTCAAGGATACCTACCTACTATATTAGATACGACTACAGTAGGTAGGTATAGTTAACGTTCAATAATAGTCGGTATGTAGGTATGTACTTACCTATATAGCTACTGCACTAACTACAGGTAAGTAAACGCTTAAATACTTATAGGCAAGCATTAACGTCATTGGTCTTAGTCTTCCTACAAAGAACTTGTGCGCATGATCGAAAAGAGTCCATTCAGACAAGTGCTTTCAGCTTCAGTAGCCCTACTACGTTAGGGGTGAAAAGAGCGCTCGATATTGACCTGTAACAAAGGAAATAACACTACTTGTATTGATACAATTTGTAGGTAAATAACCAACGTGTAATTCGATAATTGATTATAGTTTTATTTTAGGAATTAACAGAATATCAGGTGAGTTGTTTTACTTAAAGGGCTTAAAAATGGTATTGGCCTCACTAAATTTAATTAGTTTGCTTGAAAATATTAGAAAACGTATTGTTATTGATCGTGTTTGTGAAGCGGTGTTGAAATGTCAATAAGTGTTTAGGATGCCTGTTTCTATAGATGTAATTTATTATGTAGATATCTAATGCAGAGTTGATATTTTGTAGAGTGATATTATATTGTGTGATGGTGCTAAGAGAGGCTAAGAGCGGCGAGCTAGCCAGACAATGGTGAGCGTGCTGACTGTGCTACTCGTGTTGGTTGCGGCTGCTGACTGCTGTTACCTATTCCCTAGTGGTATGTACATAATACTCGATTATGCCCTTTATTTAAATACGCAATAGGTACCTATTAGAACTCGGGGCAGGACCCCTCTATCATTTCTGGAATTTCGGATGTTCCGTTTGGAAAACCCGTTTTCTTATCGGATGCCTCACGACGGCGACGCACTAAGAAGACACACTCCAAGTTTTAGGTCCATAAATCAGTAAGTTAATTCAGAACAAAGCATTTTATATGTAGGTACCCTATTAAGAAAATTATTTCATCTATTGCTGAAATCTGATTCTTCGAATCTTCCTTAGATAGGTAGTCGATTTGCTAACCACCTCACTGCATCTTATGATCCGCTCAGGCATCCTCTGGCAGCTACTTTACGACATCGTATATCTTTCCTACAGATTATTTCAGAATGGTTTTATTTCTTCTGGCTAGACGTAGCGGATCCGTGCCGCGGTGTAACCTGCGGTCCGGGAGCCTTGTGTCGACCAACTCCCGATGGCCGATTCTACAATTGTGAATGCCCGAGCTCGTGTCCGAGCTACGGGGATCACGAGGGCTCGCGGCCATTATGCGCCAGTGACGCTCGCGACTACCCCGGAGAATGTGAGATGCGTAGAGCTGCTTGCGAATCAAACACCAATATCACTTTTAAATATTATGGTAAATGTGGTAAGTTTCCTGTTTTATTAAAATTTATTTCGCTTATTTTGTTAGTTTTCTTATAAGTTATTCTTCCTTCCTTTCCTTCTTGTATGAGGTTCGCTTAGCTCCGAAAGTCCTGAAACAACCACACAACATTTTTGGAATCGTTTCACTTATGATTTAAGTAGGTAAGCCGTTAATTTGGGATGACGTTACAGATCCGTGCGCTGGCGTAACCTGCCCTGATCCTGAAGTGTGTCAGCTGGACGATCGTCGATCACCATCTTGTAGGTGCGCTGAACCGTGTCCCCTCGAATTCTCCCCTGTATGCGCTTCTGACGGCAAGACCTACTCCAACGAGTGTCAGATGCATCGAGAGTCTTGTCGCGCCAGGAAGCAGCTTAAGATTGTATTCAAAGGGCAGTGTAGCACTGGTGAGCAGATTTATACCTACTGTTACAGTTAGATACCCAAGCGTAAGTAATAATATTGCTCAAGCCATATATATTTCCACATCAAGAGGATTCATGTGAGGTTGAAAGCTACAAATTAACGAGCATTTGAAATAATCCAAAGGTTATTCGATTTCAAGGTGTAAATCCGTGTGCGGAAGTGGAGTGTCGGCACGGCGCGGAATGTCGTGTTGAGGGCGGAGGCGCAGTATGTGCTTGTCCACCTGTCTGTGAGCCGGTACTGCGGCCCGTGTGCGGATCAGATTCGAGGACCCACGATAGCGAATGTGAACTACGCCGCGCTGCTTGTCTATTGGGACGGGAGCTGAGGGTGTTGCATGCTGGAGCCTGTGGTAATACTCTTTACGCACTTATTTTTCTCTTGTTCTCTAGGTATATAGGTATCTATACCTAAACCAGTTTTAGTTTTTATCCAATTGTCCTATTCTACTAATATTATAAATGTGAAAGTTTGTGAAGATGTTTGGATGTTTGTTACTCAATCACGATCTAATGACTGAACGGATCTGACTGCAATTTGGCATAGGTATAGATTTTAGTCAGGAATAATACATAGACCTTTTTTATCCCTGGAATACGTTTTTATGGGAAGCGGGAACGGGAACCAAATTGCAAAGTCGTGGGCAACAGGTAGTTATAAATCCATCTTACAATAAGTTAGTTATGCTAAACTTACTTAGCTTAGATGATGTATTTAATGGTACACCTCATAGAGTGTATTGTTTCATACCTAGGTTCAAACGGCGTATGCGCAGACCGAGTCTGCCCCCACGGTGGAGAGTGCATCGCAACGGGCGCACGTGGTATTTGTCGCTGCCCACGGTGTTCGAACGAATTCGCCCCTGTATGCGGTTCCGACGGTATATCGTACGGCAACCGGTGTAAACTACAGCTGGAAGCTTGTCGACACAGGAGGGACGTGCAGGTGTTGTACGACGGGCCTTGCAGTTAGTATTTACCTTTTAATAATATGATATTTTGTCCATGACAATAGAAATTTGTTCAGGAATTGCGAGTTATTACAGATTTTGCTAGTTTCCAATTGCTTAGTTCCCAGACGCGCAAGTGCGTGTAAGGAATACAGGTACCTTTCACGTGGTTTTAAGCTAATAAATTGCGATGATCATATAAGTAAATAAATGTTATTATTGACAATGTGTCATGTTTTTATAGACGGATGTGAGAACAAGAAGTGTGAATTCTACGCAGTGTGCGAGAGCGACGGCATTTCTGAAGCCAGTTGTGTGTGTCCCAAACACTGTGAGGAGGGGACTGTAAGTTAACTATCAGATTAATAACTTGCTTCTTTAATGATCAACCAATAAATGATGATTCTCTAGTGCTTAGTAAGTAGTGAGTGTAATGACTACAACCATATATGCGTGTAATGCTGAAACCTGGCATAAAGACATGACCCTACTTGGATTAACGTTTGTTTTGCGTGCGACCCACCGGATGTTAACCCTCCTCTTTATAGGTGGCACTTTCTCACGGAATAACGATTTCGAGTGACAATATAGCGTACCTATTTTATACGGTCTATGAGAATACCCGAGACCTTACTTTCCTTTCACCACGTCGTTTCTATTTGGCCACTCCCTGGTGAGCCCTTTCTCTCTATAGGCGGCAACGTATGAGAGGCACGAGTGGGGCTATCAGGTTAGTACTGCTCACCTACTGCCCACCTGATGGTGGCTACAGGTAGTACAAAACACTGACTAAGTACCAATATCTCGTAGTTTTATTTATCTAGTGTGGCCCAGTTAAAATTACAGCTAATTATTACATTTATTTTGTAACAGGAAACGGAGGAAGTTTGCGGTACAGACAATAAAACACACAGCAGCGTATGTTCTCTGCGAGATACGGCTTGCAAGCAGAAAAGGCGGCTACATATCAAGCATATGGGATCGTGTGGTATGTACCCGTATGTTATACAATATTAAGTAGGTGTAGGTTAAAGGATCTGGAAGGGAGTAGATAATCAATGTGTCGAATTTTAATCAGTACCTTTGAACTATGGCTTAGTCCTTAAGGATGTTGATAGGGCCCGGCTCTACATATACATCATGATAGCTGTATCTAGACACGCGGCAGCGTGTCAAGCCAAGTTCAAGCAAAGGAACTGGCTAGCCAGAGTAGCCAGCTACAAGTGTATATTCACACGAACCACTTGGTGCCACTTTTGACCCCTCTATAACTCAAAACCTATTATAACGTAAACACGTGAAACTACGTATGTTTAATTATACCCATAAGGACATCTAGAAGCCCATATTTCATGAAGCTGGCTCAAACGGTTAAATAGATATGAAGGTCCAAAAGTCGTAAAAATTAGCACTGACTGACTGACTTATAGTACCTAAACCTAACCTACTTCCAGATGACCTAGAAGGATGAAATTTGGAATCCAGCTTGGTAATTATGTGTAAGCGTAGGAAAAATCTAAAAATAAAGAAAAGTAAAAAAATAAAAATAAAAAATAAGTACGAGTATGTATTACCTAATTTATGAATATACCTGTCTAGTTTTCTTAGCAAGAAGTAATGATATCCCACCAAAAACATAAATGTAAAAAAGGAGAGCCAAGTTCAATATAAAAAGTATGCTTGGCTATGGGCTCCGCCATAAAAAGAATGGAGATCTAAATGAGTGCCAAGTTCTATGCAAAATCGAAATATGTATTTAATAGGAACAAAATAACATTATGAACAACTATTAAACTCCTATTTCTTAGCTTTGTTGGAACCTATAACAATTGCTGTTATTTAAAAATGTGAGATATTAAAGTAGGTTAGATTTGACTTGGCCAGTTTTTATCAGAATTAAAAATACAGGTATATTATATCTTGAATAACTTTATAAAATGACTGATGTAATGAAAACTGGCCAAGTCAAATCTAGCCTACTTTAAGATCTCACATTTTTAAATGACAGTAATTGCTATAGGTCCCAATAAAGCAAAGAAATAGAGTTTAATACTTGTTCATAATGTTATTTTGTTCCTATAAATACATATTTCGATTTTGCATAGAACTTGGCACTCATTTAAATCTCCATTCTTTTTACGGCGGAGCCCATAGCCAAGCATACTTTTTATATTGAACTTGGCTCTCCTTTTTTACATTTATGTTTTTGGTGGGATCTGTATATACAGCTGTTCTTTATCGTATCTGTTGCTTTGTGTCGAACAGAATCATGTGCGGAGATAGTGTGCCCTTCGGGGACTTGGTGTGCGCGTGGTACTTGTGGGTGCGCTGCTGCATGCTCGGAAGCTGCGCGAGCTCCCGTATGCGCTGACAACCGTCGCTCGTACCCCAGCCACTGTGCATTACGACGCGCTGCTTGTGAAGCCAGGGCGAGAGGAGACCAGCCACCTGTACTGGCGTACTATGGAGACTGCACTGATAACGACGATAATAACACTACAGGTGGGTATATATAACCAACTTCAAAAAAAGAGGAGGTGCTCATTTCGATAATTTCTTTTATGTTTGTATAGCACATTACTATACTATATGTAGCACTTTCAAATGGGTGAATCGATTTTGATGATTCTTTTTTATTTGAAAGCTGGAAATGACTTTAATTTGGTCAAGTTGGAGTCGTTTTTTTTGTAAGAATAAATATGAAAATCATTATTGTCACCTTTGCGTTTAGTCCCGGTTGCATCCGAAGCTTTCACCTCGAAGCCCAAGGTCCTATTTATTCCTCCTTTTTAAACCAAAAGCCGTATAAGATAAATCTTTTACGGCTTTATGGGATCGACTGCCTACTGACCTCCTCACTCTAGTGAAGTCTGCAACAGAGTTCGTCTGCCAATCAGCAGGTAAGACTATCGGCTTGCAGGTGGGTAGGTTTGAAACTAAAGGTCTTGATGAGGCTTCATACACCCACCTGTTTTTTCAGTAAATGAAGTATTTTATTGCACATTGTTTACCCGGGTGAAATAATTGAGAGATTGAAGTATAATTAGATGTTTTTTTACAATTGCCAGATGGGAACAAATCAGCACAGTATACAGATTTGAGCAATGAGATCCGATCCGAGGACGACAACGCTGAGAACTCAAGCGAGACAGTCGCAGGTACCGCGGTGTGCGCCCGCGTGCAGTGTGCTTATGAAGCTACTTGTGCCGTCGACTCGAACGGACAGCCGAGGTTAGTCAGCCAAACTGGTATCATTAGGCATCCTACATCAGCTATATGAAAAACCACACGGTTGTATTAGGTCAACTGGGACCGCGGTACAACTTAGAGGGGACCCAGCTGACTTAAAGCCAAACTGAAGAGACTACCTACACCTAGCGTATGACCGTAAAAGGCAATTCTTTTGTATTAGATAAGTATTTGTTAGTTATCATTTGTTTATGACGACATCTGTGGTGTAGCCTGCAGTAATGTGTTCGATTGCTAATTCAGAAGTCGCGGGTTCGATTCCCGCTCAGTGTAAAATGAATTGGGCTGGGTATTTCTATTTAATATTAATATATGTATTCAATTACACAAAAGGTATCTAAATACGTATATCCGGATTATAGAAGCCATACGACAAGTTTTGCTTAGTTTGGGTCTAGATGGCGTTGTGTAATTTATCCTAGAATATTTATTGATTTCAAGTAAAACATTTGCTAAAGTAACTAAATGTTTATTACAAAGTTACAGAAATTTAAATATACCTAATGATACCCCTAGGTGTGCTTGTCTCTTCGACTGCGCTGCAGCTGCAGCGGCTGCTACGTCATCAACTCCAGTTTGCGCTTCCGATTTGAGACTTTATCCAACACTGTGTCATATGAAATTAGAAGCGTGTCGCAGACAAGAAGATTTGAGGCTGAGACCTTTAGCTTTGTGTAGAGGATTAGAGGTAAGAGAAAATTGTGTTGAATAGCTGGAAATAAGAAAATTTAGAATACTTTAACATTTTAAAACGATCGATTAATATAGGTATAGTAAAAAGTAGAGGTGGTTGTCAATTATAAAACGTATTTTTCTCCACAGTTTCGACCATGCGGAGAAAACGAGCCCTTGACAGACAACGAGGGCAGACCTATTGACTGTGGAGGTGGTCCACATCGTAAAGACTGTCCGACTGGTAGCTACTGCCATCACACAGCTAAAGCTGCTCGGTGCTGTAGGAAAGGTAGTTTTATAATTTAAGTAGGTAGTTGTTAATTGAAATCGAGCAGATAATGGACATGGCTTTAAGCACAAGAAAACAAAATATTAAAATTTTATTGAACTTAAAAAAGCATGCATATAGTCTCGCCTTTTCATTGGTGTAAGCAGGGAAATAATAATGAAAGTACCGTCTACTTTGATAATTGCTTTTAATTTTTCATACATACATACTGGTTGCAGGTACTCTTGACCTGACCTTTCTTTAAAACTTTAAAGATCTTATTGACAGGCCCGTACGTCTAGGTCGACCTTTACCAGGTTGCCTATTCACCTTCGAATCATAATATCTGTTTCGTCAATCTGCTATTCCATCCTTTCTATGTGTCCAAACCATCAGTCTCATCATCTCTTTCTCTATCTTGATCACTACGTCTTCTATCATACCACAATGTTCTCTTATCACACTGTTCCTCACTCCACGTCGCTCGAGCTATACTTCAATCTTAGGCTTATCTTTTACACAGCATTCAGTGTAGTGTATAATGAAATTGCCCTGTATATTGTACGTACAAGTGCCTAATAGAATCATAACGAGTTTGCCAGTATGTCGTTGTGGCTCAACCTGATTCAAGCAAGTACTATAGGCACTTTAATGACTCCCTAAGTGTCGTTTAAAATGCATTATTCCATACTGATATTCTATATTCTATTTCATCAGTCGTTAGTCTTTTGTAAATATATGACTTTATTTCGATATAAATTACAATTAAATTGTTCGTTTTATTGCTAATTTATTAGAAATGTTTCTTAGAAGAATAAGTACCTAAGTAAATTACTTGATAATTATACTCACTTTAATGTTTTTAACTGTAGTTAACGACGACAGAAAGTGTCGATAAATATGTGGACAATAAACTCGTATTGTCAAAGTACTTTAATAATTGTAAATTTCCCGGTGTGTTGTTATGAATTTGTACAATAGCAATTACTAAGCGTACAGTTACTACACTACAAATAGAAAGACGGTAAACATGCAGAACCAATGTATGCAGCCATAATTAAGTCATTACTCGTTTCTCAAAGCAATAGGTAGTGAAAATCGAAGGTGGTTCAGAAAGTGTGCAAAGTCAACATTAAGCTTGAAACATACCTACTGAGCCACAGAACAAAGAAAAATGCTTAGGACTAGGAATCGTATGGGGGCGTGTTTGTGTCGCCAAAAACCTAAGTGTAATTGCATTTACCCACAGAATAAAGAAAAATCCTTGTTCTGTGCATTTACACAGAACAAAGAAAAGTCCTTTAATGTTCTGTGTACTGAGCATACGTAGTTCACGTTTACGTTCGCCGTGTAAAACGTTTTAAAAAGATACCGTGAATAGGGTCTACAGGGTTCAAGGAACCTTTGTTTATTAACGTGGAATATTAGCTTTCCGGCATTCTTCGCTTCCTAATTTCTAGGACTTGCTTGCGGCCTTCAGCCCTTTGGAAAAAGTGGCTGGCTCATTGTCATTCCAGTTTGCTTATGCTGCGAGCTATGTTATGTTGGCAACTTTTCCAAACACAGATCGCTCTATATAGCTCCGTTGCTCGATTTTTAGTTTGTGTTGTACCTATGCATGTTTCGAAACTACAAGTCCTAAGAGGCAGCACGCAGCACGCAGCACGCATTACTGGTAGAAACGACTTACAATCATAGATATTTCAAATGTGTCTTTAACTTATAGCACCCTTCTATACAATATCGTACGTAAATACATATAGGTACCTACTTACGCATAATTTATTTAGAAAGTTTCATTGCTCGCAGACATGCAAATGTTATATAAATATTTGATTGATCTGGTTATAGTAGGCGCATGAAGTGAAAGACATTATGGGCTGCTGTACTCGATGTCAATATTTGTTATGCGGGGACAAGGCCAATTTGAGAACAGAACGGTAGACCATGTAGTAAACAGTTATTTAGTTCCAAGAAGCCGCATTATAATAGCAACTTATTTATATTCCACTGCTGGGCTCGGGTCTCCTCTCCTCTGACGAGAGAGCTGAGAGGGTTTAGACCTTAATCCACACACGCTGGCCTAATGCGGGTTGGTGGATCGGACATGTCCTTAGACTTTTAATTTCCACAAAGTTAAATTCACATTGGTACTGTCTGGACGGATTCGAACCTTATATTGCTGAGTAGAGGCCGCGTCCTTATCCACTCAGCTACCATCGCATTTTAGAAGTCGCATTGTGTATTGCAATTACTGTAAGCTTCGAAAATAATTGTTCTAGATAAAGCAGTCGTCGAAAAGAAAGGCTGCCAGGAGACCTGGCACGGTTGCTGCGCAGATGGTGTCACTCCCGCCAGAGGGCCGGGTGGCGCAGGATGTCCAGCTGTGTGCGGCTGCCACCGTCTAGGTTCCGTGACTGAACAGTGTGATGACTCTGGGCAATGCGCGTGCCGACCTGGGGTGGGAGGTCTAAAGTGTGATAGATGCGAGCCGGGCTATTGGGGTCTACCACGAATTGGGACGGGACATACTGGCTGTATACGTAAGTAACTCTTTTGAAACCGTAGGTGTTCTTTGAATGTAGTTTTTTTTTGCGAACGCGAGAGGTACTGGTAAAATCATTTTTAGCCGCTTCGATTACCTATATACCTACTCGTACTTAATACGTATCTATGTTAGTTATCTAGTGTATTATGATTCCGTCTATTGTTATTCTCGTAGCATGTGGCTGTTCAGCGTTCGGTTCAGTGAGAGAGGACTGTGAGCAGATGACTGGGCGCTGCGTCTGCAAGCCTGGCATACAGGGGCAAAAGTGTACCGTTTGTTCTAACCACGAACATACTTTAGGACCTAATGGATGCTTCGATCGTGAGTACCAACTTTTTAGTAACAACGTACGATTGTTTTAATATAAAATGATTTTAATTATTTCATTGTGTATTTGCTAACAGCGGAATCTACCCAACTGCCGGCAACTAACTGCGATCACATGACTTGCTACTTCGGAGCACACTGTGTGGTCCGCAGTGGGTTGGCGACCTGCGAGTGTACCACAACAGAGTGTCCGCCAACTGATGAACCTTCTGTGTGCGGTAGTGACGGTCGCACCTATATCTCTGCTTGTCACCTTCGCACGCACGCTTGTAGAAGTCAGTCGGACGTGGTCGTACAAGCATTTGGTCCTTGCAGCGAAGAAGCTCCACACGTACGCCGAGGTAGTCGCTCCGGTAGATCTAGCCGCTTGACCTTGAAAATTCCCGATTTCCAACACAATACCCCACTGGAGTCAGATAAGATATCCCTCAAAGATTTTGAGCATATCAAACACCAAAGCTCTAACTCACTGCAATTCACAGATGCATCCGTAGATACCAGTGACAGCGGTAAACCCGACAGTCCTGAACCCGAGTTGACTTGCTTCGACATTCTTCCACCAGTTGGGTATCGCTAGAGTTATGAGCTAATACACTAGTAGAATTTAAATTCGTAGAATATTGATTTAATAATATTCATATTTAATACACTTCAAATGATACTTCGCAGAAAAAGTCTACACACATTATAATAGCGAAAATACTTACCAACGGAATTGTGCTAAATCTAACAAAACTAAAAGCCATACACTGATCGAAGAAGAAGAAGAAGGGTTTGATTCTAATGAAGTTGAAGATTATTCAGCCTATGAGGAATATATAGAAGAAAGTAGTAGTCAGTCGTATGAGGTACCGTTATTTGATGGTCAAGCGAGAATTACGGCACGAGTGAGGCTTCCTGCTAAACGCTTCGATATTTGGGCAGAGGTGTCTGCAGTTTGCGGCATAGGTGCCTTAGTAAGTGCTTCTGGAACGAGGGATCATATGTGGCTTGGTTTTGTGGATCGTAGAGCTGTGTTACGTTGGGATGCAGGCAGTGGACCCACAGAACTTCATACCGGACAGACTAAGCTGGATGGTAAATCGAAAATATCAGCGAGAAGGTATAAGAGGGATGCAGTTTTAAAGCTTGGATTATCAGCGACACGAGGATCATCACAGGGACGTATGAGTTCATTAAATGTTGATCCTTACCTTTATGTTGGTCGCCCACCGGAGAATATCACAAAGTTAGTATTTGTTGTAATATAATGTCTATTTTTATACAAAAATATTTCGATGATTTTTTGAAATAAGCTTTTAAAAATTGGTACAGATTGTCTGGAGCGTCAGGTATTGCCGGTTTTGTAGGCTGTGTCCATCGACTGCGGGTGAGCGGTAGGGATTTGATACCTCCGTCCCGAGGAGTGATTATAACTTCGTCGGGCATTCAATCTTGTACGCCTCACAATTTGGCCCGATTGGTATGTCCATAACAACAACTCTGTAAATTCCTTCCATTATTTTATGTTTGTGATATAAGTAATGATAAAACATCTACTACTGTGGACTATTCCTATACGAGTTTATACAATGCCGTTGAATATAGAATGATGATTAACTTTGTGCCAGAGTCATGATTATATTTTGAAACCTATTTCAACTTTGGAATTCCTCATTATAGTTAAACCTGTTGAAGATAACTCTGTTAAGAATTATTATGTTAAATTTCTGGTAGAAGATTATTTTAAATGTTACATAGATGATCTTGTTAAAAGCATTCAAAGAAGTTTAAATGTTACCTAACGTTAACTGATTAGTGTTTCGCAACAAGTAGGTATTCCAATATTATGTATAACGAATGATATTTAACATAGTTTAAAGTAACTAACTTCATGTACTGATACTTCTACCTATCTATACTATACCTTGCAATGTGATATTCGTGTTACTTAAATTTCTATCTTCTTATACTGTAATATATTGTTATCAATAACATATCTAAATCTATTCATATCTCCTTTTATAAAACAGTTATACGAAATATTACTGTGCTTTTTATTTTGGTCTAAATACCTCTAGGTTCGTTAAACCTCGTCCGTCAAACAGGAACTATCGAAGCTTGCACGTGAGGTGCACACACTGGCCTAACTCCAGAATCCCGACTGCCATATTCTCATAGCTAGCAAAAGCACACGTTACAAGTGTTACAACGCGTATTCGCGTCGCACGGTACAACAGTACGGTTGGGTAGTTTGTCCAGTGTTGCGGGCGTATTTGTAGTCTTTGTATCATATTATAAATAAGCAGAAATGAAACCATCCATCCCGCGACAATCGTGCGACTGTGAAGTGCGACCGAGCCGTTGTAATGGGAAGGATTCCGCTTGAAGCGATGCCGTAGCGCGACTAAAATGTCTACCTACAGGCGCGTGAAAGCGCTCTTAAAGCTAAAATACTCTAGACGCTTCCCCCAGTTTCATAGCCGGCCCATTATTTTCTTATCAGCGCTTCACCCCGACTTCCCTTTTATAATCCTCTTTATCATTGTCTACTTCATAAAAGCGGGATTTCAAAATTAAAACCATTATTCTGTTGCACGAGCAAGTGAAAGTCGTAAATTCTTTTATGTTTTTGTTTTATTGGGTAGTTTTAGTAGACCCTTAATTTCAGTCATAGCAACAGTTAATTCCTGTTAACATAATATTATTATAATCATGGAACGCGAAAGTTTAAAAGTTAGCATAGAAACAAGTTTACTACCTACCTACATGGTATGCGCTGGATGTGTCTCTCATATCTCTTCTTAAAATTCGATTGTAAAATACTAAAGTTATCTACTATAGGCACGTTGTGGTATGGTTGACCGAGATAGATAAAGGGATGCTTAGGGATATGTAGCGAGGATGGATGAAAGAAGATTACTCAGACATAACATAAGCATTTATTTAGTAAGTGATATAATAAAAGATTGGTAATGTATAGTGATCATGTCTCTAGGACACAAAACAGTAATGATTTATTGTAGAAGCAATAGGACAAAAAAAAATTGGTAACTTTAGGTAGGTACAGGAAAAGAAGGGCGTAAGAACAGAAAAGGCACCACAGATGGAAAGCTTAATTAGTTGCAAGAAAGTCTGCTGTAAAACAAAGCACTGTAGTTACTCTTCTTATTAAACTGTCAAAGTAAAAACTCTTCATCAAAATTTTAATCAGGTAATTTAAGTCACATGGAATAGCTTACGAACTTCACGAATTTCAGTTTATACGCTGACATTTACAGCCAACCATTTAGGTAGAACCTGTGATAAAATAAATTAGGAATAAAAACTCACAGCCACTAACTTACAATTATTAGTAGAGTAGTTAACAAAGAGGTTAGATTAAACTGAGTCCTGTAAGGACGTCTGTAGCGTGACGGTAGAAGGCTCGACTGATTCTGACTTCGATTCTCGCTAAGTATAAACAGCTAATTATAGGTATGCATGGAAACGTCTATTACCTATTTTTATTCATACTTATACTCAAGGGAAGAAAAACTATGGAGCTGAGTGTGTCTTATGTAATATGTAGGTATGTTAGTGGATATGTTATAATAAAACAGACGTTTGTGAGAAGGCGTGGTTATTCATACATATTTCTAGATTTTGCATTATAAGCTAAGCTTAATTTGGATCTGAATGACGCTGTTTAATATGTCCTAGGATATTTATAAATATTATCTATACTTAAAAACATATTTTATAAACTTCTTGAAGGCCATTATATGAGCGTTCACTTAGGTGGGGTACTTACATTAATTTCGTCATAAGAGTTATTTGCCCAACCACCGCGCGCTGTGTCGTAGTAATATAGCTAAAAGCCTCTATTCATTATTTCCACATTCCCCTCCACCGCTTAAATGTTGTCGTATTGATGTGCCTTTCTGCACGCAATGGGATGATGGAAATTAAGGTGGGGGTTGAGCCACAGATTTCAATATTATCTCGCGCTGTTAAGCCTACGTCGTCGTCAGTAGCCGGAATGTAATCTGGTTGGTATTCCTTTGGGAATACATTAATTATATTTTCTTTTGTACACATACACTGTACTAAAGCGTACATGTGCACATGTATGTTGTATAATGAAAAATGGAAATTTACTTACTGAGCCAGTATTGCAGCGACTTGTTATCTTGAAAGTTATTGTGAGCTAGTGAAAGAGCGATGTATTAAGTTTATTAATCTTCGCGGTACCCACATCTTTTTTAGCATCCAATTATTTCCTTATACTTCTTTTAACGGGTATCCATTGTCTTGGTGTTTTATTTAATAAAGTGTTACGGCGAATCTACGTACTAAATGCACATGTTCATGAATGTTGATGATGTTTTAAGTATTGCTAAAAAGTAATAAAAAAAGTATAACAATGGTAACGACGAAATCATAAACGTAAGATAATTCTTACGTTTATGATTTCGTCTATTGTTACGGCGAATCTACGTACTAAATGCACATGTTCATGAATGTTGATGATGTTTTAAGTATTGCTAAAAAGTAATAAAAAAAAGTATAACAATGGTAACGACGAAATCATAAACGTAAGAATTATCTTACGTTTATGATTATGATTTCGTCTTTACCATTGTTATACTTTACTTTTAGCACTTATTGATCCTATTCCTACTATCTTCTCTAGATAGTTTAAACAAAGGTAGAACTTCTAAAAGCGCTGGGGTTGCAGAACTTAGTTGGTCAAATTCTGAAAACTGCTAAGATTCACTCGAGCGTGACATAGAAAAAAATCCCTATTCCCCAAGGTACCGGGTTAATGGACGTATTTTAGACCCACGCCCAAGGGCAAAAAGGGTAAGTTACATGAATTATATTTTAATGAGAACCAGCGTTTAGAATTATTGGACGTCTTCTATTTGAAGAACTAAACCCAGAGGGTCATAGATTAGGACAATTGAAAACGGAATTGGAACGTCTTTTGCCTTTCCCCTCTTTTTGCTTTATTAGTAGCTATGTCTGCAACATGGTTTGAATAATCTATACTAATATTATAGAGATCCCGAATCTTGTTGGTTTGTTTACAGGCATGTTTGGGATAATCTTCGAAACCACTGCACTTATCGGCGTAATTCTATTAAATTTTGAAAGTTACATTATCCCCGATGAGTGTAGGCTATACATTATTATAATTATTGAGTGTGAATAACGATGGTTTGGGAAAAAAGTGTGGGCGGTTTGCTGTTACTTATGAAATAAATGTTATCTCCTTAACCAAATACTTGTAAGTATGTATGATTTTTGCTACTTGACTAGATCGGAAACTAAAATGCAGTCTATATTATGTTCGTGAACTGTACTGTAATGTATTGTTGTATTACATTATGTAAAAATCTCAGTGTTTCCCACCTTCTACGTCCTAGCTAGTTAGACTATTATTTATTGATTCAAAGCTTACTTATAAATTCCCGTTTATATAGTTTCTTAACTCTTAATATTAAAAACAATTTCTATTCCAAGTCTCATTTCATATAAATGAATAAAAAAAATAATTTCAAATTACATACTGTACTTTGTAAAACTTCTCATATAAAACGCCTTGAAGTGACAATATTATCCGGTCAATAAATGTAGGTAGGTAAGGAAAATATTCAACAACTAGTTAACCTACTTATATGTCGCAAAGTTTCTTAACAATTAATAAAATGGTTGTGCTTGTATAGTCTCACTGTAAACTGTTAACACATACAATTTTACCTACACAGCAATATTCCCACCGGGAGCACTTCGTTTGCACAACTTATAAAACCAAGCAACATTTCATTAATATACAGTGTGAAAATGCAAACAGAGCTTTTAACAGTAGACAGCAAACAGACAATAATCGCCAGTTTTTTCTTGTGATCTTTAGGTACCTACCTACTTAGGATAGTGTTTTTTTTCTTCTCCGTACTCAAAAAAAAAATTGAATTAACACTTGCTTGAGGCTCTGCCCTTATATAATTCTGATCCCGTTCCCGGTACCATTCTAGAGGTGAATAGAGTTAAAGGGGTAAAAAGCCTACCTACTTATGTGTTATATGTGTAATCTATCCTTGTATTAAATTTCAGCCAGATCTATTCAGCCATTAGTAACAAATATCCAAACAACTTTACAAACTTTCACATTTTATATTTTTAGTGGGAAGTAGGATGTCATTTTGTTCTATGCTCTTTTCATTAACGGTAAAAGTGTTCGTCCCTGGTCTATAGACTAGCTGTATGTACTTGAACAATGTTACCAATTAAGTGCTCATTAAGTATCAGTTAAGAATTACGACAGGAGGTTCTTGTTAGTACTGAAGATTTAAAGAAACGGGTCGAGATTTTAGGTCGAGGGTTACACCAGCATAACAAAGGCAACTTTATAAGTGGTATTACTGAAATTTGCGCGATTCGCCTTCCGGCGATTACAAACTTCTACTTCTAATTTGCCTACTGTTTTTTTAATATCTGATGATGTACAGTTTTCTGAGAAATCCCCCCGTTGAATTCAATTTCGTTCGATGTAATTATACCGACAGGCCTCCGTTAGATGCGTTGATCAAATTCCATTTACTGATTAAAAACGGTACACGGGCTCCCATGTATAGGAAAATACGTATTTTCAAACCTTCAGAGTAATGACATACTGTCCCTGGATAATCAATTAATCATGTTCAAGTCCATTTTATTCCCGAGCTTCTGAAACTCTTTAACATTTGATTGTAGAAGTATTAAATTACAAGCAGTTAAAATATCGTAATTCTGTAAAGGTTATAGCCATCACTTGGTATTTTGTCATGTTACACACGATGTTTCGAGGTATTATATGAAACATTTGGGATTACAAATGGTTAGGCGTAAACAAAGGCAATATCAGGTAAAGGAATTCGATGTTTAGACATGAAAATGACTAGACGTGGGAGCTGAAAGTTATGTACTGCGTTGTTTATTACATAAGGTTTTCATAGCGAGCGCGTATTACACGACATTGTTAGAATTTTCAAACGAGTTAATATCAAGAGCGGATGAGGAATGTTTAATTACCGCTGTGACATCCTGCGTACTGGGTGACTGAGGGAAGAGAATATAGTGTCGTTTGATGCAGAATGGGCTTGCTAGGCGTATTTTCATCAGTTTATCATCATAAAAATCTTAGCCAAGTAGTTATTAAATAATATTATAGTATTCGAATGTGCGAAGTAATTTTTCGTGTCCCTCTAGTCGTCATAGAGCACTAATATACATACACACGGTGTCTCCGGTGAAAATGGTATTCGCTCAATGCTTGGTGGAGGCATTTGTTTCGAGGAATACCTCCATTTTGAGCTTGATACTCGTATTCTACTATTACTTTTCAAGAGTAATAAATCTAAATGCTTCAAGAACTGGTTTTGAAGTTGAAAGTAATTCTTCGTAGCCTTAGCAGCGCTGTGCAAGAATTCTCATAGATTTCACTCTTAACGAGGAATTAGCTCGAAAGCCACGACAATTATTTACGACGTTTCCAGTGCGGAATTACAGCCTGCCGCGCAACCGCGGCCCTTTATGTTTATTCACGGGTTATAATACCCGGGTGAAGATAAATATTCGACAACGAAAATATAGGTGCACCCGTATTTCACACTGCCATCGTTGGCGGCAGCAGTTGTGAAAGTAATCACTACAAACATGTCGAAAATTATCCTCGTTGCACGCTTAGATGAGCGAGTTTGGCGTGCCCTCATTTGTAATGCACTGCCAGAATGCATAATGGAATACGAGTTTGTTTCAGCCCAATTGGTAACTTCTTGCCGTCAGAACTTGTTGAATCATTTTAAAATAGGAATAGCTAGGAGTGCAATTTGACCAGTCCCTAACTTAAAAATTACAACACAACTACAAAGATAAATCAATAATAGGACTATTATTCCTGAATTATTGTTAATTATTAAATAGGTAGCTCACGTTATTACAATAGCATCTAAGCAATATTAGATAAAACATTAAACAAGCAATATTACAGTGACTCATAGGTACGATAGAGTAGGAAATTGGCAATATTGCGAGGTACCTAATAACTAATTAGTACCTGATCGTTTTAAATTGTCCACAAATGTATGAAGTACAAAAGCAAATCAAAGGTTGCCGTCGTAATCATAAATAACTCTGCGACCGAGTAAAGCCTATTGGCAATATAACTGACGATCATAAACTATATCCTAAATGAGTATTTACAGGAAATGTAAAATGATCGAGGTGTTAAATAGCACCCATTAAAATTGGACAATACAGCTTACGTTTATATTTCGCACATAATCTGCTTGACGTGCAAAATACGGCGTGTCAGTAAATATTAAACTGCAATAATTTTGCTTGGGTCACTGTCATAAATTTTGTCCGCAGATTTTCATATTAATTGGAAGTCAAATAGAACATTTCCGTAAACATTTTTTTAAATTAAAACCGTTCTTTACATTATATAGGTACACTGTACAAAAATATGCATCTAAATTTTTATGGTATCATTGATAAGCCACTTCTAAAATTTCAGTTAGTACTGTAGGCTTTTGATAAAAATCAGGGAAAAAAGTTGATAGAGATTATAATGTCTTTGTGTTTGATAAGGTTTGATCATAGTCGTTTTTCTAACTTCCAAAGCTTTGTTAGTCATGTTGAGCTTATGAAAGATTCATTACATTTAGCCAGTCTACTTTTGTTTCTCTTATTATGCAAATTGTTCGTAACCGACTTTTGCTAATTGTGTTGCACTGAAGATTTGTGTCGCCGTAAAAACGGTAAAGAGGTCGGTCCCCGAGAGGCAAGATACAAATTGATTTTTGATGTTGCCGGTTCGCGTTCGCGTTGAGACCATGGTATCATTCTACCGTACCGACAACAACAAAAAAAATAACAAAACGAGTAGTCCTTCACTCAAGACTAATTACAGTAATTACCTATAACCTATATTGATTGGTTTAATATTCTTATTAGTTGATTGTTAAATTTTAAGTTCTAGACACGGCGGGCAAAATAAATTTCTTATATTTTACTTATTTCTATTGTATTGTGTAATGCAATAATGGTTTGTTACCTGAATTAAATAAATAATAATAATTATTATAACTCAAAATAAAGGCAGCGGAACCCGGAGTATAATGTTTTTGCCTTTCAAGCCTAGAATTATCTCTTTAATTGTTGACAGTATTACTCACTAATTTCCCCTGTAATTATAAACTGCCATTTAATGACTATGGGTTCATTTGCTATATAAGTAACATGCAGTAAACATTGCTTTATATGTACCTCTACAGAAAAGAATTTCTAACTCCTCTGTGAGAAAAGCTTAACTAGGTGTTTTCTTAAGACTTTTATTAATATTGGTCCTAAAGTTATATACATTTCAGCTTATATGGGATTAATAATAATTAACGTCTTATTATTGACATGAGAACTTTTGAAGCGATTTATCAAAAGTTACAACATATTCCGGATGACTAATGTTTATTACCTACATTGCAGCCCATGAAAGCTTGTACCTATATTTCTATGAAGTATCTGCCTACTAAGGTAGTTACTCGTCCTAGGTACTATATTTTACTATAATTACCGTAATACTATATTTTATAAAACCCTGCATTAAATTTTATAGAGACGTTTTGGTAACAAATAGGCTTTCTATAAAGACATAGACAGGGAAACATTAGTTCGTTTTCTGGCACGACAAATCAAGATAGTGTCGCGATAAACGTCGCATCCAATCACCTGGTGTCCTATTACCAGGTGCGTGGTGTTATTTACGCGGGACCAATCAGTATGTAAATATGTAGGGTAGGTGAACGTTCTGGAGTGAGTGGGCAGAGAGCCTGCACAGCGCGACAGCCTCAGGCGCGCCCTGCGCTCGAGCGCACGCTTATGGCTCCGCTTCTAACGTTGCAAATCCTCGACGGACGCGCTATCATTATCTGATAAAAGTGGATCTGGGTAATACATTTGTTGGTCTACCAGGTCCTTTTTCTTAGTAAATATTTATTTATTTATCGCGATGAGGGCCTTCGGCGCGTTTATTTTGTTGGTATTCGCTTTGGGAGTGGTAAACACTATCGTGCAAAACGTACAAGGTGAGGCGCAACCGCGCGTCCGACGTCGGTTCGCATGGTCAGCGTGCAATAAGAGTCTCTCATACGACCGGGTTCTGCTGAAGCACGTGACGTTGCTATCGAAATATGTGTTCACGGGTAAAGTGTTTGGTGTTAATGCTGGTTGTAATGGAACACGAGTATACAAAGTGAATATACGTAGAGTACTTAAAGGCGATTTGAATGATATAGGTGTGTCGGTTAAGTTTGGTACTGCCAAGTCCCTGCGCTTTAGCGATGCCACAATTTATGTGGAAAGTGCCATATCGTGTACACCTTTGCGAGTGCGAACTTATGGTATATTTCTTACTGAAAAGAAGCGGGAAGCTGGGACGCTGTGGTTGAGTTTAGTTATAGAGCCCTTGGCGTTGACGTTAAAGGGCATTGAAATAATCGAGGCTGCAGTAAAAGGTAAGATTGGTTTAGTCTTTTGAAATTAATAGAAAATATGACGGTGAAGTACATAATAATCTGTCTAGATTTGAGATGTTCGTTTACGGCTATAAACCAGTTGATGTGAAGTTGTAATAGCGGTGCGTAAATAAACAAGTAGGCGGCAATTAGTCGCGGGGCGGAGCGAGTGTCAGCGCGGCCCGCGACGCAGACTTATTGTGGCTACCTGTTACCGGTTACCGACTCAACCGACCACCTCGATATGCAATTTTTTAATCGGATGATTTAAGGTCGGACAAGTTTAATACCTCTAGATTATTAACTTAATTCTAACACAACTGCACCCCTGTTGGTTAAGGCTTGATTTTACAGACTATATTATGTACATCTGCAAATTATGGTTATAATCGTCATAGAAGCCTGTATTCGGTGGGTAACAATTGATAAAAAAAATCAACCTAAACCTTATGTATCGAAAAAAGGACAGGTCGAAAGCATTCAAGCTGGGCCGGTTTGTATGAAAGCTTTAATGACAGTAGATGAAGATCGTGAAGTGTGTAAGAACAGAAGCAAACGACCGGGCTGTAAGTTGTCTCTGCCTACTCCAGGTCCTCGTAGGTTCCATACAACATTCTATGGCAATGGTGTTCTATTATCTTTTTCTACTCCTATAGTAGCAAAAAGTAAAAAAAATAATGTTTTATATAATAAAATAAACTCTATTCTCTAATATCAAGAATAATAACAATTTATTTTCTACTTTTTAGTTTAGTTTCCATAATGTATAATGTAACCTTACATAGATTAAGATACCGTCAAGTTCGATGTAGATAATAAAGTTTCGTTTTTATTAATCAAGTTCGAAAATCAATCTCCAAGTAGCAAGTATCTCTACACAACTAGAGGAATATTAAATTTTCAACTTTCGTATCACCGCAAAGTTCTTCATGTTTCAAGTTAAGTGTGCCTGCTCGTTGCACTACTAGATATTAATATTATGAAAACCTGAACTCGGCACTGAACTTGTCAGCAAATAGATATTATATTTTATTAGGTTACATTAAATGTAAAAGTTTCCTACTTTTATACGGGTTGCAGTTTTGTTTTGTTTAACTATCATGTTGCTTACAAATTGAACGGTAGGTAATTGAATTTGGAAAAAATAAAAGTTTTAATGCAACTGGGATTAGCGCTCGGATGAAGAAGATAACTTCTCATGTTGAGCGACCTTTATAATATTTAATTTCATCTAATTAATATCTAACTTCCTTTATTCATTGTGTTACGTTATCCTTGATGGGTACAATAAGCCCAACGATGACTTGTTTGCTGAGTTGTAAAAACGTAGCTCGTGAAAATTTTATGTTCATTCCTGTATTATATTTCACACATCGTTGTTGGTAAGATTATAAGAACACATAAAGTTTGACAGGAGATGTTTTATGTCAGCGCTGGCGACTGTCTGATTGCAAATTCTGTGTTGACGTCTGGGGTTACCAGCACTAAATGTTTCTAGTTGTTAAGGGAAATGAAATATTGGTATTGCGAATGTCGTTAAAATACCCTTTAGAGTGATTGTGATTACTTCATCTCCATGTTTCGTGCCTTATGAAATGGCAAGTTAATTGACGGAATATATTTGTTGGCAATATAATTGAACGTGTGGGTGAAAAGCACTTATATGTCATGTAGGATATTGCACCTATTCTCCAATACGCAGGACATAAAAGACCTTTCTTGCATTAGGAAACTTTCACACGGCGCTAGTTGCGAACTAGTGATGCCGCGCTATCGCCAAAGAGTCTTTCACATTATAATTTGAAGACGACTCGCATACGCACTATTTTTGAGTAGTTAACTATGCATACAATATTTTTAAAACTTTAAAAAAATATTCTTCATTTTGCATTTCAAATCTAAAACTTAAGTTGCAAGTTGGTTCTATAAAATTATTCTGGTTAATTATTTAGTGATAGAAATATTAGTTGCCACGAAAAAGTAGAACGCTTAATGTCTGAACTTTGCAGGTCGTTAAAGTTGATGATCGAGTTCGCTTCAACTCTGAATAACTTCAGATCCTTTGGGAAAATAACGCCAACTATAAACTTCCGCTAAATCGGCAAGCGCTCCCATGTTGCTCTACCACTTTTCTTATTAAATTGAAACACCTTAGGGCGGATTTCAATGGAATCATCAATATTCTCGTAAATAATTAACCCTTAAATAATATTATAAGAGTAATTTGTGTAGCATTCGATTGGTAAATGGTTCGTCTATAATTGTTCATGTGAGATTAATAGTTCTGCGTGGGTTGCTTGGCCCACGGCGACGAACGCTTCGCTTCTCGTAGTAATATCACAAAGATGAGGAGCGTTTCAATTAAAACGTGAGCTGATTGACTGGTTAGAAGTATAATGTGTAATAATAAGTAAAGTTTGTGCGTCACTTTATAAAGTCAAAAATATTATGCTTATGTTGTCTCGCTATCTATTTCGTCTTAGTGAAGTTCGCACCTATCTGTCGATGGCCAGTTAGGTTTTAGAATCTAGAGATCGAAGATATATTGAACTGTAGCCGTACTGTTAGTAGTGATTCCGGACATTGTTAAAGTATATAGTGGTCTGTCATTTGGATTCCTTCGGTGGTATTTCAGTATAAAGGGGTTCTATTGTAGGTACCTGAAAGCTGCATCAGGCACAGTACAATGGAAATCCATGATTTAGAAGACCAAGGCGGTATTCTGAGAGTCGTTGCTCTATGTATTGTGTAGGATGAGTTAAATCTTTTAGGCTGTTGGCGCATTGGGTATAGGGAAAGCAAATCTTGCGAGATTGGGGCTCAAGCGAGATCTCGCGAGATTATGAATGCGATCTCGCGAGATCTCGCCAATAGAGGAGATTGCATTCCCTAATTGGGTACAGCTTCTGAAGCGACTGACACGTTCGGTCAACAGCCAAGTGTCCCAAGTGTTTTTTATTGATGCGTCCCAATTATTGATGCGTCAAGCGCATTATTGATGCGCTTGACGCATCAATAATCTCCATAAAAAGGTTATAATTTAATCGTTGGTTTATCCTGTAACATTATTAAATGCTACATCTGTATCTCCATTAATGAGGGTTGAAGCTAAGTAGATTTTCATGTGTAGGCATTTGAAATGGCAGAAACCCTGAGACGTTTAACAAAGTCTCAGGTTTTGATGAGGACGATGTGTGAGGATTCGATTACCTTTAGAAATTAATACGACCATAAGCATTAATACTAAACTCTTTATAAAATATAAACACAATAAGCTCTTTATTGTGTTTCAATAGGCTGTTTTATTTAAGAATTTGAAGTATCAATTAATTACCCAAACAAAGTTATGCAACTTCTAAGATAACGGAGAAATGGACTAGCAAAGCTTTGCCTGCGGGGATCTACTATGCTCCCAGATTTTAACTAAAACTAAAACAATAGATACAAACGACGACGTTTATGATGCTTGTTTCTTTTTGTTCTTAATTTCAATAACTAATACAGAAATTCAATTAAATTTTGAAGTAATTAGTAAGGTAACCTTTCCTTATACATAATTTGAACGAAAAAAAAGAAACATCCAGGATGGAACTTAAACCTGCGACCGGTCTCTTACAGGGGTATACTCTGACCAACTGAGTTACCTAGGCTCATCCTAGATATTCGAAATTCTCGAATACATTTTACGGCTTAGGGTGCCGTTGAAGCCATCTACTGTAATCCTTGCGAACTACGGAAAAAATGTTGCAATTATTTTACAATAATAATATTCAAATAATTAATACTCAGAAGTCAAGAAGCTCTCAATTGATACTGTTATACAAAATACGATACAGTAAATCGATATTGATTTTGATAATACTATGCTAATATTATCATATGAATCACCTAAATATGTGATCACTACCGCCGGAAATTGTAGATCTATGTCAGGCAGATTATCTGCAGTCCATTGTTCCGTCTGCTGCAGTCTAAATAATTCCTCCATTTACTTGATTTCTCTGGGACATGAGTAACGTGCACTATTGCTTTTTAAGGCTGAACTATTTTTAAGGTATAATCAGTTATATTGTTATTATATTATTGTTGTTATCAGACATTTCTAACAATTTCATAGCACATTGTTTCATTGACCAGCGTGTGTGGATTAAAATCTAAACCCTCTCAGCAGTGGGACATAAATGGGTTGCTATTATTATTATTATTATCAAAGCACATAGAAACTATATGAGTGACTTTAGGTAAGAGATTTATTTAAACAGAACCCTCAAAACGAAAAACAGCAATCACCGCAAATCAGAGGGAACTAGATTGCAAACGCAATTGAAGTATGATTTCAATCACGCAATTACAGAGACATGAAGAAAAGTGCAATAGCCATGACATTCTTCTGTACTGCAACTTCTCAAAAGGTTGGCAGAATTTATCATCCTGTCTTAAGACTAACCTGACTTGTATTGTTTAACTTTGCAATGTGTTAACCTATTCGGTTAGCACATTGCAAGGCTTACAAACATTACTGCGGCCATAAAATCCTCTCCTACCAGAAGACTGACGCGACACTGACTGTCACGGTGAAGTAATGCTCCCATTACAAATAGAGTTCAATAATACTACAAAAGATTAAATTTCATGCCCTACTACTCGTAGCTGATGTTCGCGCATTGTCCGCGGCTCCGCCCGTGTGAATTTTTATTTTCATTTCTGCAAGCAATGGATTCCTATACCAGAGATAAAAAGTAGCCTATGTATATTTATTCCAGACTATTTCTATTCCTGTACCTAATTTCAGCCATATTCGTTTTGCCGTTCAAGCGTTATTGGGTAACAAACATCTTCACAAACTTTCACATTTATAATTAGTAGGATAAATGGGAAGGATACTTTTCACACACGTTTTTCAATATAATATACATAACTAAATTTCATGGTAAACATAAACTACGTACGTACCTACATAATAACAAACAGAAACACGTAAATAGGTGAAACAATAGTTCCCAGCTAATCTAGTATGTGTTTCAATTAAGTGTTGAAGCGTACAGCGAGTTATCGAGTAACGTTACCGTCTCATCCCGGTAGAGAGAGAGCTGTTAAATCTGGCGCAGATAATAAAGTGGACCGTATTTACGACAAGCTCGTAGCCAAGTTATAGGTCGATTCGATTAGTCCGATACAGAGTTTACGAAACGTGTTTACGGCAGCTGAGCAACTCCTGTATTTAGCTGCCACACGTTCACACGTGTATATTAATAATTTATACTGTGTTTTACTCACTTGCACAGCTAATAGTTTTAGCGGAATACATTAAGTTTTATAATTAGTATTTATTAATATAGCGAAACATGACGTAGAAGCTGAGTATTTATTTTTTATTCAAGATTCATATCGAAGTAGTAGTGGATGGGGACTCACCAAAAACCTCAGGGCCAAGTCAACCTCTTCTTACCGCTCGGGCTTCAATAAAAACTGCATAAGCCAAAACTAATGGAGAAGGAATAAGCGGACCTCGGGCTGCGAGGGCTGGGACTCACAGTAAGAGGATGATGAGAGATATTGAAGTAGTCACTTAATATCAATACCAGTACTGTTGCCAAATTTTATCTTTCTTTATTGTTATTATAAATGGATGAGTGGATGGATGGATTATTTATTAATGAATCGCACTAGAACGGCTGAATGGATGGAATGAATTGTTATCCAAAGAACGGGATAGTGGGCACGGGTTCAGTGGAACCGCGGCAAATAACAGGTACCTATGATAAATATCTAACCTAAATCTTAATAAGGTCACGGACCTCTTAGTGTGGATTGGCAGACTTCATAAACCTACGAGCATAATTAAATATGTTACGGCTAATAGGTACCCGAAGTGCGGCTGCACCTAGTTCTAGCCGGTTAGAACTAGGCGTAGCCACTTACTCTTGGTTAAACCTAGTATACCCGAAGTGCGGCTGCACCTAGTTTTAGCAAGTTAGAACTAGGTGTAGCCACTTACCCTAACCTAAGCTAACCGGCTAAAACTAGGTGCAGCCGCATTTCGGGTATTAGCCGTAACATAATAATATATAACTCACACAGTCCGTAGGTTTTCTCCACAGTTTCTTCAGGGATTTTCCTTCACCATTAAAGCAAGTGATAATTAATATTTCATACACACGGAACTTCGAAAAGATGGCCGTGCGTGACAGGGGGTCGAATGTGGCTGGCATGAAACCATTAAATCTTGAACGTGAACTAATAAATTATTTTATGAAACACGATGAATTAGACTTTAGCTTAGACTGACTGACATACCGATTTTATCTATTGACCATTATCATTATCATCCTAGCATTAGTCCCGGTCACATCGAAGGTTACGGGAATGCGGAATCCGCTTTCCGATTTCTCTACTTCGCACGGTCTTGGGCATCCATGGTATTATTAGTTCCATTGGCACGTATGTCAGTATTTCTTGGTGCCACCCATGTTCTGTTTGACCCTTTCTACCGGGGCCGGTGGGAGGTGGCATGGCCAGACTTTTGTTATTAATAATTATGGCTTACCCTGAGTACGATCTCTCAGACATGAAGCTTACCGTGGATGCGAGAGTTCTTCACGCGATCCATACGCGTGACACCACATATCCGTCGCAGTATATTCATCAGTACCTACGAAATAATTTACGGACATCTTTGGGATTTATTAAACGAGGTTTCAAATTATTTTCATAGAATCAAACCAAATTCCGTATTTTATATCGCGCTTTACTTTAGCCATCCATTTGCATTATAGTGGCACTAGTCCATGAAAGCGACGAATGAAGACGCTTCACCGGGGTGGATATAACACGATGTAGGTAGTTAACAGTCATACTACTTAACATCCAAGAAACTGCAAAACGGCACATGACGTGCGATTCTACGAACTGCAATGCATGGATGTAGCCTCTTGGAGATTCGAGGTTCGCACCCCTTTACATTTTGATTTGATTTGTTTGAGGGAAGCTTTACGACATATAGAGTAGTGTAGTAATCTGATCCGATTATGGATCATAGCAGAGGAGCTGGTGAAGATCGACCTTCACCCATTGACAACCTGATGGGATATATTTTTGTCAGATATTATTCGTCTGTTATCATACCTATGATGACTCATGACTCGCCTATCAAAAAGTGTTCATGGCAATTTTTATTTATCATGTCTATTTTATGAGCGGTTTTTGCAGGCATTAACTTTGTTATTAAATTATCTTTCTCATGATATCACTTTTGATTGGTTATTAGATCGATGTATTTACCTATTTCGACTTCATGTAATTAAATTACTTATGAACAAAAATAAGTTGGCCTACAGAGACATATTCCCAAAACTATCAGTTGGAATAAAACATTCCCGATATCGAAAGAGTGAACGGGTGATATTTTTTAAAATTAAAATTATTAAAATTATTAATAGAACTTTATGATAGCCAAGTCATCATAGGTTAGTTATGTTAATAGTAGAAAAATATTTGATTAAAATATATATCCCGTTCGGTTGTCATCGGCTCTTAGCCTATTAGGTGGCAATTAAATGGGGTTGACCACTGCGCATTGGGACTAGATCCGCAGTAAATATGCCACCCGTTTGCTCTACTAAATGAGATACTTAAACCTCGTAGTTCAACAAAACAAAAATTGGTTTTTGTTAAGAAAAAATATCAAATTCAGCAACTGTGCTATGTACTGCATTCAAGCTCCGTACACAGCTAATATTATAAATAAGGATGCTTGTTGCTTTGTTACGCAAACAAATTTAAACGAATCTGGATGAAATTGAGCATAGAGTGATTATAATTTGAAAAACTACGTAGGTTACGTTATATCTCAGTGGCCTGTAGACTTCTGGATCGGGATCAGTACTTTACGCGGGCAGAGCTGTAGACGACAGCCTGCTGGTTTCTTATATATCTCTTTTACCAATATTATACCGACGTCATACCTTGGGAATTACGAAACAATGTTTGAAATTATTTTGATGGCATCAAACCGAATTGCATTATTGGATTCATGAGTATTTATTACGGTACGCTTAATAACATTGCATACTGTGGAACTGGGTTTTATGGCCGTTGAAATGATAACCACATGAGATCAGAGGTAATCAATGTTGAGTTTTTCAATGCGTTGTTTAACGCCATGTGGCTTATTCTTTGAACAGAGGTGTTCACGAGTTATTTAGGTAACCTAATACTAACGCCCCGTAGATAATTATTTTTGATTGATTTTTTAACTTCCTGGCACTGAGAATTCATCTGATTACTTCCAACATCTTGGGAATTCAACTCAACACGATACTCTTCGTTTTATAATATATTTTGTTGATTAATAAAAATATTTGAATAATCATAATAATCATTATTAATCAAAAAATAACCATGATAATCATCCTCATATTATCGATTGCCCATTTGCATCCAAAGGGCTATTTAGAGCCCAGGTGCTTATACTTCTTCTAAACTGCTTTTAACAGATATGTTGAATTTTTCGGGAGCGGCTGCCGCGCCGGAGTTCGTTGTTTAGTAGATAATTATATTATTATGTTGGGCCTCAAAGGTGTTGACAGGCACATGTTCACCCACCAAACGTCTATTTCTATACTTTACCACCACGCACACATTCATCTAATTCTATCGTCAGGAGTTTAGGACTTTGAGAAATGAATCTGTAAAATATCGACGTATTTATTTTGTTTTCTGTACAAATACGTACTGTGCGCAACTTCGAGAGTTTGTTTAGTTGTATGTTCTTATTCAAATGTCTTGGTCCTTTAGATCGGACCCTAACGCCTTAAACAAACATTCTTTAGAAACAACGTTGTATCCCGAAATAATTTATAGACAACATTTACCAAAACTAACGTCTGTTTGATATCGGGGGCGTAATTCCGATTCACCCATTGCGAGCCGGCGCTTCCTTTCACTGACCTTTGTAAACAGCATAAGTACGGTTTAGTTATTTGCAATTAATATGTTGTCTTGGTACAACGTAGTTATTGACATTGTCCTAAAACAACATTATGAATATTTGGTCCGTGCAGTCTGCGTACAGTGATATCGATTCTCGCCCGCTTGGGCTTATTATGCAAACTGTTCAACATTCGCTGAAGAAAATGTTCATGTACTGAGTGCAAATGGGATATTCTAATAATCGGAGGCACTTAAAGGCCACCCGCATTGCTGTCTTTGCCTTCGCTTTTTTATTTATTTGCATGTATTAGAGTACTTTTGCTGGTTTCGTAGAGGACTGACTTTGTGTGTTTTGAAATGAGAAGAAAGTGCTACGGGAAGTATTGATAACCAAAAAATATGCAAAAAAGTTTAAAAGTATGATCACTCACTTTGGGACATTTGAGCTGCTAGCACCATATGTGAGCGCGGTGTCTAATGTTATCAATTTTAATATGGTAAGCTTAGTTTGACGATTTAATTTCCACGGTGCGTGTCGATCTGTTTCGAAGACGCGGATATGTCGCACTGCTATTGACTTTTCTGCGCTTCCCTTGATGTTATTCTTTCCACGGTACGGGCGTTGGTACAGGCTGGTAAGCATTCATTCTCAGGATCTCACACTGTGGAAAGCCGCCTTAAGGTACAGGTCTCGAAGAGCGTGGTGTGGAACCTCTTTGCGGTACACCCTGAGCAACGGTGACGACTCTCACTCACAGGGAAGATGCCGTGATGGGAGCGGCATATTGTAGACACCCTAAGGCCAACTGGCTAACGAGGGTCACCAATAACTAACGGGAGTAGCATCTATGGGGATTTCCACATGAAAAAAAGGTAAGTACAACTCTGGAGTAAATAACACTGTTTCATTTAATGTCGAACATAATTGTGAATGTTGTTTATCTTTCTCGCGCATGTATTATATAGTCCTGTTTGCGCTACGGTTGTTTAGGGTTTGTTTATTTCCCTCTATGAATTTTATATTTAACTACAACCCTTTTTTGTTTTCATATTTCGTTTCTAATCTGCACTGGAAACAGCAATGTATAGGTATAGGTCTGTCGTGCTGGCATGGATGCTCAAGATCGTGTAAAGTGGAGCATAAACCAGCAAACAGACGGACTCTGAGGTGAGAGCTTCTAATGCGGTACGTCTGTACCATTTCATTCATTCATTTACAATTAAAATGATGATTATGAGGATACCCGAGGCCAATAACCCTTCTTACTTTCTGCGCAACTGCAAATGTATCAGTTAGGTACAGTAACAGCCTGTCATGATTATGTGCTGTGCTTTATTGCTATCGTAATACAAGTGTTAGGTGTTTATTACTAGTACAGTACTAGTATTTAGTGTATTAGTTTTCTTACCGGAAAACAAACTGACATAAATACACAGACATTTAATCACTCGGTGTTAAAATTATGAATCAAATTGAATTCGATATGTAACTGAATCCGAAACGCGGTAAGAGCTCATTAGTTTCTTAATTTAATAACTTAGTTGGAGTCATGTTTCGCAAGCGTAAATTGAAATCAACTCTGTTATGGCGTTCATTAAACCTTTTATGATACGGTGGCTGTTTCCATTTCACCTGTAACAAGCGCATAATTATATGAAATTACTATTATTGTAATGTTATGTGGGACTGTATAGTATACTATACATATTATGCAATGTATGTAGATTTACCAAACACTTATAAATAAATTAACTTTTTATTATTTTCAATTAACAGGAGTACAATACAATACATTTCCATAATTATTGCATCTATAATACCTATATCATTCATCATCACAACCTTAACATGTTTCTCGGTTGCACCCAAGGCTTGCATCTCGGCGCCCAAGGTTCGCTTGCTGCTTCTCCAGTAGATTTGACTTATGCAGCCTTGTGAGGTTGGCTTGGACACGGGGGTCTTGGCGGGGTATAACTTTTGCGGGTTACATGTGTAAAGATTCTCATGATGGAGATGGTTAGCGGTCATAAGGAACTTCAGAACAAAAGAAGATAAACATGTAGTGAATGGGCTCGTTTGATTCATCTAGGCTTAAATTAAGAAGTTGGAAATGAAATTAATAATAGAGAAGCTTTATTGGAAACAGCGACTATATTCGATGATTGGAAATAAAACAATCATTCAGAACAAAAGAAGATAGACATGTCGTGAATGGGCTCGTTTGATTCACCTAGGCTTAAACTAAGAAGTTAGAAATGAAATTAATAATAGAGAAGTTCTATTGGAAATAAGCTTCTATTCAGAAATTCAGAACGGAAATAATAATTTTATACCACCATTGTGTTGATTATAAAAGCTTGAAGCGCAAATAGAAAACAGAGAAGTAGTCATCTCGACAGTTAAATAAACTGTACCGCATAATATGGACCCATAACTATCTTATTTCGAAATTTTTACGTTTATGTAACTTGCATAACAACCATCTGTATTTCAAAGAGTCAGTACAAATACATCCACTTCGATGGCTTTATACTAAATAATGAGAGCTTAAATTATCTTAAACGGCACAATTAAGATTAGTTCGTTGAAAGTGGCCATAATGTCATTGCCGGCAGCCCATTTAAACGCAAGGGCAGCTAACGTCGTCCCTATCAATTTTATTGCTTTTATTTATATTTACATGTGTGCAAGAGTAATAACGTCTTATTTGGAAGCCGATGAATCACTGTTATACTGCTCTTAAGAACTAATTGATGAATTTAATAGGAAGTGAACGAGACAATTAGAACTGTGCCTTAGCTCATTGTGCTGGGAATCATCAGAGAATAATGTGGACGACAGAAGTACCTAGTCGTCACAATGGATAAACAGTAAGATGGCAGGTAGTTTTGGTATGGATCCTTTTTAAGCAATGGATTATGGTGGTGATCAGTGAGTTCACTGTATCTAGATTTACGTGGAAGTATCACTTCAAGTACATTCAGGTATGTACTTGAAGTGATAGGTACTTCCACGTAAATCTAGATACAGTATGAATTGAGATCTAGATTAGATCTAGACTGCTTCGCAGATAATTCCTCACCACACTAACTATAATAATGAACGGCTACTCTCCAAAGCAGCCATGAAAAATACAAATAATCTGTTCAGGTAATAAGGTCAAATGTGGTGTGAAGCAGACTACCACTCAGAAACATGTAAGTAGTCCTAATAGATTTTATGATCCACAGTGTATCAACTGAAAGAATATGAAGGGGATGTTGAGAATTCAAATTTATTCGTTTAGCAATAGGTTTGTAGTTAGGTGTGTGTTTTGGTATCGTGTGGTTTCTATCGGTGGAATTTATTTGACTTATATGTCTATTAACATATATTTTTTATTTTAGATTCAGTCCTCCGCCTCATAGTATTGTGATGTGCGTGGAGCATTTATTATTTAGAGTATTCAGCTATTTACTTATTGGTTGCCTAACGAGAGGATCGCGTGTCAAGCAATGGTTGTAGATAGGACTCCGTCCCATCTTGACTATCTCTAGGGACGCGAAGAATTCAAGGAGACTTGATGTTAAAATTGCTTAACTTTTTGCTATTTTTTTTTTTTTTTTTTTTTTTTTATACCACTTAGGTTTATTTTTCAGTAACATATACAAACATATTTATTCCCGGTTGCCATACAAACATGTATGGCAGTCGTTACGGGTAGTTGGAGCTCACAAAAGTCCAACTAGTCTAACTTGGAACTTCGATATCGCCATTGGTCATAATGACCATTGGTTGTGGAGGTCAGATGGCAGTCGCTCCACGGAAAATATCGAAGTTCAGCCGCATCACAGTTAGACTGGAAAGCCGACCCCAACTGAGTTGGGAAAAAGGTTCAGAGAATGATGATTTTTCAGTAACATATACAGTACAATATACTTCCATAGTAAAACTATGTTGACTAATTTGAATGAAATCTTTTTCTTATTCAAACTTATAAACATACTATTGGGTTTTACTCGGCATTTGTGTGCCCTCAATAAGTAAAATTCTTATGACTTTACACATTTGTTGATAAAATTCCAGGCTGTCAATAAAGTACATTAACTAAACTAAAAGTATGAAATATATTTGTTAGAAATTTATTTTTCATTTGATATAGTAAAAGGTTGCCGGGACGTAAAGACCGTTGCTGTATTTTTGTGCCCGGAGTTTCGAAAAAAAAAAGAAGTGATTGGATGATTCTACTCGTAGCCACTGGGGTAAAGGTACGAATCCATAAAAAATACGATCGTTAAATTTTTGAGAGTGCCCGACTGTGAAGTACCGATTGTCGAGGTCGGTAAAATTGCATTTGTCCACGCTGTGCGTTCTCTACGGGGTTAAATCCTTTTTCACTAGTAATATTTTACAAGACCAAAGGACTAATAAAAAAAACCTCATACAGCCGCCTGCTTTTATATTTTCAGATGAATAAAACTGAACTATAGCTGTGGGTTTTATTGGATTTAGAAATATTATTCACTTCGATGCGCGCTTGTCCACTTTTATAATTTTTGATAATATCCGTTTAATTACCTACCATATAAGTAGGTATTTTTTTTTATTTTAAATACCATAGGAAAAACTGAATAGAACAAGAAGTTATATCTATTAACTTTTATTAGTTGGTTTTGTTTATATTCTTTTACAGCGGGTAATACTCTCAGGTAATAGACGCGTAAATTGGTTTGAAGCCTGGAACAGTCTATGTCTAGACACCTAACATTATATGATTAAGTCTTACAATATGTCTAATTGCTGTTGAGGTACAAGTATTACTTAAACAGATAGAGAAGAATACAGCTCGGGGTTATTGTCGGTATTAACTTTTATGGGTACTAGCAAACGAGCGTTCATTGCGGCGTAAATATCGATTTAACAATGCAATACCTATTGCAAACGTAAACTGACAAAGTTGATTGCGCTTTTGAACGCTTTTCATATTCTTTCCTAAGAGCATTACAGTGGTTTTTGATTGTCTGATTGATTAATTCATAAACAAGCTTCTCTAGTTAATCTGTAGTGTAAATCCGCCTTAGCTAATCTAGGGTACCTACTCTGAATAAATTCGGGTAACGATCCCATTGACATTGTCGGCACGGCTGCCGATGTTGCCGCGCTTGAAACATGCAAATGAAGACATGATGCCGACACCGGGATGTTTATGCTCGGTAGACGGGAGCGGGGCCAGATGTTAACACTAGTGTCGTGTTATCGCCCTCGCCACCGTCTTAAACACGTTTTATGTAACACCGAGCACTCGATAGCTATCTACATAAATTTGCGGTTATTTGTAGTCTCATAACGGTGTAATTTGCGGGAACAACGTCTCAAGTGCTCCCATTCGTTCAATGTTGTATTCCAGCAATATAATCAAGAGTTAACGGAGGTGAACACATTTGATAGCTTTATCTTTTAAGCGATTTTTGATAAAGTGTGGCCGCAGTTATAAGGTTCTTTTCTCAGAATACAAATTGGTTCAACAGTGACAAAGTAGCCGTAGGAAACAATCATTTTGTTGCAAAACGTGTTTGTGTTGCACTCTTGTCATCAGGCGACTTAATTGATATGTGGAATATCTGATCATTATGACTGCATTACTTTCCACTTCGTAGCAGAAACTCGTTCAGTAAACAACATTATGATTAGAGTACCTAATGGTTGCGTACGTAGGGACGTAATTATTCTGCAACGGGTAGTGATCATTTGCCTTTGTCTAAAGTGTAATTAAACCGAGTTGAGCGTAATGCCCACGCGCACCATTAGCTTGGCAGATTCCTTCGCACCCCATGCTCCAACCCCGCGTGTTCCCCTACATCTATTTGCTGGGAAATAAGTGACAGCGGCGAGCAATTTATCTCATTGATCCCTTTGCATACGTTTCAGTAAGTGCGCGCGCCGCCGACCCTGGAGGCAGGTTCCGCTTCGAATGGATTTACGGGATTTTGTAGCAACAGAATAAGGGGACGTGGGGCCGTTTATGCTGAATTACTTATACCTACACTTTTTTGGAACCTCTGCTCTTTTTCAAGTGACATTTGTTTAAGAATAGAAATATTGTGGGGACGTGAACCAATCTTACAAGTACCTAGTTACCTATTTTGTTTTATTTTTCAACTCTTGCGCGAAATGTTCGGCTGTGATTTTAGTATCGTGAAAGGGCTTGATAGATCCTGTAGTCTTAGTTCCTAGTTTCAAGGAAGTCTAGAAGAAGAAAGGTGGAAATGGCGGGGATTTATGTCAGAGGTGGGAGGAGGGACGAGACCCTCGCAAGTCACGCTATCTGGGGCCTTACCAGGAAACTCTTATAACAATTCGAATGCCCCGTCGTCGCTCTCATTGAGTTGATCTGCATCGCATTTGAATTGCTATAAGAGTTTCATGGTGAGGCTCCTGTTGTTTGACAGGTTAATTACGATGAAGGTTTAGGAATTTTCTGGGTCACCTAATTTTACAATGGCTGCTGGTCGCATTTCTATTAAACCATTTCTGTCTCTGGTGAGGTGGTACCCGAGGGTTGTGTGTGATAAGTGAGTGTTAGTTTCTCATAAGTTAAACAGTTAGGCATAAATAAAATGATCTACTTACTATAAAAAGTATAAAGCCCTTAGCGAATCGAGGTCAAAAAGTATGAAACCCTTGTAATTTTGATGTGCTATCAACTTTTTAACATAAACAGTTTGTCCTCAGTGGCTAAGTAAGATATGTTGCTTTAGTTTAGTATAATAAACTGCCTCAATTTACAATGAAGACAAAATATCCAATTTTCATATAAAAATAATGATATAATCTTACTTTGCGTCGATAAATTTGCTGACGGATCGTGATGGATTTTATCGCTCAGCTCTACAACTTAGCTGGAGCTAAGTTATTGTCATCTAATGAATTTGTACTCAGTAACATTGAAGCCTTTAATGTGTCGTAAAGTAAATTAAGTTTGCTTGTACAACTACTCGTATAGTGCTTTAAAAGTCGTAGTTAATTTTATCGCAATATCGAAAGCTGCTGTGCCTTTGCTAAAAGCTAAAAGCTAAAACATTATTAAATCTTCCATCGCACTAGGAATAGGGCACATTCGGTATCTGTGTTTCAAACTAACGAATAAGTATGAGTCCTATCGCCTAGTTCTGAATTTCATTTATTAAATTAGTTTTCTTTTCTAAGGTATTAATGATAATATTAAAAACTCGTATGCCTCCAAACGACGAGTAAGTTAGTTCACAGAACTGAATGAAGTCAGCTAATTCAAGCAACCTGGTAACTACGTCTTAAAGTTTCCTAATTGAAAAGACGACTAATGAATTATGGATATGGTCTCCGCAGCTAACGTCCTTCGTAAGCTTTTATAGAACTGTTGCGTAGAATGTTTAATAAATGAATAACTTTTACACGCGAATTCGTCTGCAGGGGTGTAGAAAATTGTGGGCGACTATAAATACTATTGTGAAGTTTCCTCATTGTCTTGTTACATTAGGATAGGATTGGGGGTTTTCTAGGGAATTCCTTTGACAGGGTATACCCGGGTTCACCCCAACGATAAGTACCTATATTGACGGAACACCGTGTGGTTTTAATTGGTCCTATTACAACGTAGCTACGTCATCGCTAGCCACGGTGAGGTGCCAAAAAATAGGATGGAGCCTGTGCTTCTGTTTTTGAATAGGATGCAACAAACAGAGGTAAAACTTCGTCTCAACAATGCAAATACAGTAAATCGTTTTTAGATTTCTTGTTGATAAGTCAAGTTGACAAAACTTTAAATTTAAGCAATGTGTTGGGTATCAATTGTTTTCTATACTACCTACAATGTGAACTGCTTGGAGTAGGTAGATATATAATAGATCAATACACAACTTATGAATTTATATTATGCGTTGTTAATACCAAGAGTCTGCAAAGACATAAATAAAAAAATAAATAGTGTATAAAGCCCTAATTAAGTTCTAATTTTACTTAATATAGTCTGAATATTGCTTACTTTTCTCCTCTTTTCCTTGTTTGAATTTGAACGCAATTTTCAATGAGGAAAAGTTAAAAGTTTATCTTAAGTAAGTAACTAGCTATAGTCAGCCACCCTTCAATTATAGTTTAATGTGATTATTATCTTACTTAAAAAAGAAATTGTAAGTCGTCGAAAGTAGGTAATCGGGAAGTGCTAATCACTTATCCTGTTTTGCTTTTATGTGACCTTAATCGTGACAGGTTCAGGATATTAAGTCGTCCAAAGTTAAGGTTGAATTATAAATTTGAGACTGCTTTCAAAGACTGTGAAACAAACTGTTTTGGTACGATCAAGATGTGGTCTTGGTTTTACCGCGGTATGATGTCTGTTGTACAATTTACTTGTCAACTACTTTATTATATTTTATATGTTGGATTAACTCTACTAAAACGCCAAAGTTTGTAATGATTTATAGTTTGCATATTTCGTATTGCTTCATATGCATATTGCTGCATGCTCTTAACATATATATTTTTTTTTCCGTGACAAATAGACGTGAATATTCACGGGAAAATTGAATGGAATTCAGTAACAGCCAATTCTAAGCCAACATGCTTTTAAACAACAAAAGGTATTCAAACGTGATACGGGTACGTGCATAAAAACAGAATGCTAACTCAAACTACATGTTCGAATCGGATGATGTGGTGTTTCCTGCTGTGGTTAGAACTTTGCGTATGGAGACCGCTAATATATGCCCAATCTATATCTCGGCTAGGAGGTAAATTAAGCTTACAGAGGCACACATATATATTGCATATTATGTTACATAGTGGTTCAGGGTCTGCCGTAGTTCTCATTGAGAAATAAAAAGGAAATACGCAAATCCCACTTTACCCAATAAGTATAGGAATGTAGCACAGTGAGCAAGTCACCTGTGAAGAATGATAAATAGGACGAATAAACTTTTTTAATACTACTTAGGTAGCAAAAAGTAAGAATATATTAATTAACAGAAGCTACAATACAATAAATGTGGCAAAATTTTAAAAAAAAATACTCCGTAGGTGGCAGAGAAACACACGTCTTTACCCCGTTAACGCATATTATCGCAATCGATCAAAAGTAGCTTCAATAAAATATAGAATCGATACCTTCTTTTTTTAAGTCATTTTTTATATTTTAGATTACATTAATTTAGAGTGGCCTATCAATAAGTAGGTATGATGTACCTAAGCAATGAGTGTAGGAATTACCTACTGATCTTTTAGAGGTGCGTTTTATTTGTAGACAATGTTAAATGCAGGAATGATTTAGCGGGTCAGTATAACCGGAAAAGGCTCTGGCGCAGGCTTTCCTCTTAAGGGTGTGGGGTTGGATGGCAGTCACCCCCATAAATGACAAGATAAGCCATATTATAAAGATAAAGAATAGGAGAGACTCCATACTATAAGCTTTAGAAGCAACTAGAATTGACTCTTTGGTGATGATGATGATACTGGTAATGAGGGAATAACTTTTTAAATATTTAAATTTTATCCTAACACACACTTCAGAGCTACAGACATATTTCTAAAAGTCATTAATCACGCAGACGCTATTTTTTTAAATTTCTTCAGTAGTTAACGAACGCGTCAAGTTTTCAATTATTTTAATTTAAGTGAGCTGCATTTCTTGTGGTTAACACACCGTGCATTTCATTTTGCCTGCACATGCAGCCGTGGCTAACTACAAATAAATTAGGCACCGATTTAATATGGTGGACCGCTAACAGGTTATGTATTTCATCAGGACTTTCAAAGTTAATTTATTTGTGTTATGAACTCAATATAATACGAATATCATGTACAATAGAATTTGTCCTACATGAAGACATAATTATGTGCTTCATTTTACGAGCCTCTTCAAAATTTAGATCTATGTGTGAATACTCACCTATCGTGGGACTGACCTAGCAGATATTGCTTAAACTTAATGAAGGGATAACACTTTTTCATTTATCTGATATATTACAACTACTTACGATATTTAAGTATATAAAATAATATAACCATTTTTTGCGGTCAACATATAAAAAGTGTCATCGTTAATACTTTCCTGAATCTCATTCCACCATGATATACCAAAACACTCTTTTTTCATAGGACTTATCATATTCATGGTTTCACAGTAAAAATATTCGTTCCAGATCATATACCTAACCAAAGTCTCCTAAGGCTCTCCGGTAGTTCAACCCCACGTACGCTCCGTATCGAGAATCATAACAATATCGGGCTGTAGTTGAGATAAAACGTACATTAAGCACGCAAACCGAGTAGACTACACATAATCCAGGTGAAAGAGAAACTTTAGACAAAAGTTGGCATGCTGAATTTGAATTTTTGAATATTTTCTTTTGGCGATGGTGCAAGAAAAATGACTTATAGGTAGGTACAGCCTGTGTGTACTAAAAGTGTTTTGTAAAATTGATAATTTTTATATATTTTTAATTTATATGTATTTCACATACTAAAAATTATGGCTTTAAAATGTTTAGGTATACCTTAACATTTCAAAGCCTAGGTTCAGATTTTCTGAGATAACTAACCAGTTGTATAGATGCTTCTGGTGCTTATTCAACCGCATTGATATCTCCAAAGATGTCAGATAAGAATATGTACTCGTAGTTTTGTCCAATCGTTCAACCTTTAACCGAGACTGAAAAGACTTTAGATATCCGTACCACCTACATGCTATCCACTAAGGTAATATCATAATAATAAAATTATTATTACATTCCTATTACGAGTCTTTTTGTCTATTTAAGTACATATAAAGTCAATTGATTATGTGTTTAAATGTCTCAATAATCACAAAATCAATAGTCCTTAATTTAAGGACAATTTATTGAATTTGATTTAAAACTTTATTTTATAGTAGGTAGGTATACAAGCAAATTCTTTAAAACATAATTTAATACATAATATAGAATAGACATGTTCTAAAGTGCCTATTTACTGAGAACCACCAGACTGATGCGTTCTCTTCTCAAGAAGTTAGTCTCAAGTGGTTTCTACGCTAGAGTGAAATATTAACACATTTATACAATAAATATAGGAGCTCGAGACAAAGTAATTTTGTCATTACGGCTACACAGAACGAGATTAGGTTGGGTTATGTTTAATTAAATTAATGGAAGCCGTACATGGCGCACAAATATGAACAACTTATATTTTGTGGTTTCAGCGAATATTTTATTCATATTAAAAGGGTTTTTTGGTTGTTGGTAGGTAATCCGCCTGTGACTTTGTACAAGGGTAACGAACGCAATCTCAAACATACCTAATATGAAATGTAAAAAGTTATTGTATAACCTCATATTTTTTAGTGAAATGTGGTCAAGTTTTAAATAAGTTTAGCAGTTATATTAAATTTTATGCCATCATAATTCACTGTAGGTACCTACTTTTTTTAAATTGAATATTGGATCAATATCCATCGTAAGAACTTTGAATGGAAATACAATATAGCTGTATTAAGATGTTGTAGGCATAAAGTTAAACTGTAGGTGTATCCGGCATGTTTATAAAGACAATCAGTATTATTTATATTATTTTATAGCAAACTAATTGCTTTCTAGCAAACTACTAGGTAGGTACTTAAGTAATAAGGATGCAAGCAAAAAAAAAAAGGAAACTATTAGGTAGGCTGTGTAATAAATTATTTACTGCCCAATTCGTCACAAGAAATACTACTTAGTAATATATAAACTCTAGTTCCACTAAGCTTAAGGTGCTAATGTTGATATCTAGGTATTTATTAATGTGCAGCGGGTTGTCATCTGATATGTATTTTGGAGTGGTCCCTCTACGTATCTCAATGATGCGAATATCGTTGTTTTCTTGATGCAAATTTGTCTAATGTGTGTTTCATCGTGATACAGCATCAGCATGCAGTGAAATGCTGGTACATATCACCTTCATTCCACTGTTAGAGTAAAAAGGTGAGAATATACTTATTAACAGAAAGCTATTGTGATCTGATCTCAACTTAACAGATGATTTTAGTAAATGATTGCTGGCTTGTGGTTGTTTGATACTTTAGTATTATTTAGGAAAAAAAGCCATTACAATAATTATTTTTTATTTTAAATCATAATCGAATTTAGGGCAGGACTTGAGGATCCACAAAAATAGTCTATTAAAATGAGCTACTTGAGGGTCTATTCATTTAATTGAAATTCTTCTTTCCCAACACATCGTTATCGACTTAATAGTATAAAAAAACATACCTATCTTGAGGTAAAAATATTCGAAGATTCAAATATATAACCCTGGAATTTGCTAGCATCGTCTCCACAATTTTATTCCGAGCAGAGTTTAAGCTAATTTCGTTCATCATGTCACATCGCGGCGTGGATTAATTCTAGTTCATTTAACTCTAGGGACTGTCCTAACAGTTTTCATGATTGCGGATTAAACCATATCCTCGCTCACGGCTTTTAGATTTAATATCACTTTTGGAATAATTCATTCACTTGTTAGTTTAACCGTCGCTTTATCTATTACAAATATGTAACAGACCCACGTTTGCTTTTTGGGATGTTTTAGTTAAATAAGTTATTGGACACTAAAATTCAGTCGATATTAAGTTTAGAGTTTCATTTTGTATTCGTGTATTTGCAAAAAGTATAGCTACTTAGTGATGTGTTAATTATTAATTGAGTATCTTTATATATCATTAATAACTTACCTAATAACTAAGTTAATATTATTCTTGTTTCCTTCCCTGACAATACGCGCATAGCATTTCGAACACAATTAATGTACAACTGTACAAGGAATTGAGATATTATTCAATTCAATTAGCTATGATTCCACTAAGATGCAATTGTTATGCAAATATGTGTGCTAATACTTCATTGTCTGATTGTTTGCGGAGTGGATCTCACTTGGCCGCTAATTAATGGAATCTATACTCGGACGAGATGGCAGGGGCGCGCAGACTCGTCTCGAAATCCCCTCACAATATTCCCCGTGATTGAAGCATTCGGTGCTATGCTCGAAGTCTATTATGTTCCATCGGCTTTCGGAACCGACCGCCTTTGATTTCTGAGCGAATTCTTATTCGATGAGAAAATAGTTGTTCATAGTAACAGTTTCTCCAGCATAAGGTTACTTAAGTATGCTTTTGATAACTACGAATCGTCGTGGACCAAAAGCAAAAGTTTGTTCTTGGTATTTAATTAATTTGGTTTTACAAATCAATTAAACTAAGATGGAAACGTTCTCTTTAAATTGTAACTTTATTCCTTTGGCTGTTGGTCCCATTGTGAATAGGTATTATTTGTTACAAGCATCAATCCCATTAGTCTGTTGTGCGTCATTTAGGTATTGAAATGTCCACCGATAGATATCGTGATAATGTAAAATTACAAATCATATTTCTCTTCTAACTTTGCGTTTAACGCTGTCAAAATGAATTTTGTTACTGAGATGTTTTTAAACTCTGATCATATACTTATTTAATTTTTTTTTTGCGTACAAATAAAGGCAACAAGTGCGTCTAGGGCACTTACATTCCAAACTATGAACAACTACTATCTTTAGTCTGCCCGTGACCATAGTTGCTGAAAAGAAAATAAACAATTAAATAACACCATAATAGTTAAATCGCGAAAGAATTCATTAAAAATTGCTTTATTTTCATGTGTCAGATTCGCGTAGACTTTCGTTAATAAAATGTATAGGTGTCCTTTTATTGACATGGATCATCAATCAAGTCTCCACAGTGTTACTGTCGATTAGCTGAATTCTCAGGCGATGCGTATTTTTTATCGATGCGGCGCTCTGTCGCAAGGTGTCATAAAAATTTTATTAAGCTTAGATTCGTAGTTTTCGAAGATTTGAAGGATTCATCTGCCTACCCCGGAGGGAAGAAGGCCTGAGCATATTATGTGTGTATGTATGGAAGAATTCATAATAGGTATCTATGTACATTTTTTATATTCCATTAACAATCTCTGCTGCAGGCTCATCCAAGAATTGAATACCGCTACGTTGTTGGGTTCATTATAATCGTTTCGTTTATTTTTCTATGAAATGCACTTTCTCTTGAAGTCAAAAGTGCAAAAGTTGTCAGATTCTTCTAAGTCATCGTCTCTTTCACTTTTAAACGGGGTGAATCTGTACGAATAAGTCTATGAGAAAATTGTTCAATATAATTACCTAAAGCGTTATACATAGATGCATATCTTATTACACATGAATGTGGTAAATAACAGATAAATTAAATGAAATTTCAGGACTTATACATCCTGTTAATCGATTGTGTTTTAACCCTCTGTGGTCTCACAGGGGGTTTGACAAGTGTTAGTTAAATTAGATGGAAGATACTTATTACTCATTGGAATATATTCTTGATAAATTTACGGTATCACATGAATAATAACTAAATCGACATCGTTTAAAAGATAAATTTATGATACTACCAAATCATTTTCATGTAATGTAATTATATTCAAATTGCGTACAGTTGATGCCAACCCTACACTGGTTTTGGGGCACTTTCCATCTATTACCGCCCACATTAGTCGGGTAGTCAATATCTCAGTGTGGCATGCAATCTCGCCGTAGGTGCAGTCCATTGGGGATCGCTTGCATTTCTGCCATCCGAGCCTTTCCGTGTAGGTATGCTCAACTCTTGTTCTAACAGAGCGATGTCTATAAATTCTTGATAGCGGGGATCTCAGATGGAATACTTCGAGGGAACTTTATGTTGAACTTATATTTGTTGAAGTCAGCTTTCAATGGGAAATATCAAGAGCATCTATAAATATTTTACGATTAACAATAATAATAGAATTGTAAATATTAGCAAAAGTCGGTTTGCCTATGTAAATAGTTAAATGGAAGTATCCACAATATAAAAACTAGTCAATAAATGAATCTGGGAAATCATATAAAATAAAACAAAACGTGGGTTTAAATAATATTGTTTATTTTTACAGTCTCATGAGCCTGATTGTTCTCCATTTATTTACAGCAACATTATAACTATAATGTTCGGATTTACACCACATCATTGTGAAAACTATAAAAGTACCTACTATCACTTACAACTTTAACTGCTCTATATTTAGTAACAGCAGCCTGTATAAAATGTAATCTGCCGACTTTCTTTGATTACGTCATCATATCCATTTTATCATTCCTCTTCAGAGTTTTCAAACAGCTAATCGCTACCCAATTCAGGTCTTAGATTTTTATCTCCTTAATCCTATTGAATCTGATTCTTAATGAGGTAGGTACGGTACTAAGATGAAAATCCTTTAATTATTTTACTAAGACTGAGCAATACTGAATAACGTGCATACCTAGTTATATTTAGATAGCAAACCTAGTAACTGGTTATCGCTTATAGGATAATATACCTAATAATGAATAAGTATAATAAACACGAATCTTAAAGTTATAATGTAACACTTATTCAGAAGAAAACATTGATTTTCTGATATTACAAATCAATCCTGCGTCAATCCGCAAATCATTCTTCAATATATAAATAAAAGAACATAAGCAGCCCATTCTCTTTTACACAAAATGGCGGGTAAACTTTTCGTAATGCCCGAACCGGCTATGAATAACAGTGGTCGAAATTACGGTATTGTATTTCTTCAGAACGGGTCGGTAATAGGCATAAATATTGGTATCAGGAATCTATTGCTGCCGGGCACATTGTCTGAACACCTGCCCGAGCGCGTATCGGTGCTGTGAGCAATATCCGCGGGCAACCCCGCATAAATATTCGTGATGTTTCAATTTATATTCATGATATTAGTAAGTCAGATGGAATGTACGTCACATTTGATTCCCTTTGTTGGTAAAATAAATATAGAACAATGAAAATATTGGTGTGTTTTAAGGTACGGGCGATTTAGAGGATTCAAGAACATTTTGTTGGGCAGTGACCTAGCTATCAATTTATACATGTCGATGTTGCCTTAGTTTTCATTCTAATGTTCTATTTCTAAAGCAGCTGGAATAGAACACTTAGATAGTAATATAGTATGGGGCTGTTTGCTTGGCTGTCTCAAGCGGCAGAGATCAAAACGACTGAGTAGTGCAATAATAGTAAAGAAATTGTATCTACAGAACATTGTGCTTCGTCTAAACAACGTCAATTTTCATTTAGATAAAATAGTATAATTATATAATTCTAAATTCATATTACCTTATCTAAATTGCTTGATGTGTTTATCTGTATTGTGGCAGTACCAAATAGTCTATAATATATGCTCCATATTATATAATGTACAAAGCTATCATTCGGTCCGATATGTGAGCCATATTTTGTAGGTACATTTTTGTACCCGATATTGATAAATATTTAAAAGTGGTCAACGGTCAGTTCATATTAAGTTGAATCGAGATTATAATAAAAGGCTTCGTGTATCTATTCAATATAATATCAGTACACATCTTATTGCATTAAGTCTTTTATACTAGATAGACGCAGTTACACGTTTTTGATTGCTAAAAAGATGTTTCGCCTATGACCGTTGATTATACCTACTATGATAATATATTTATTGTTTTCTTACTGACTACCAGGCTTAAAAATCACTAAACTTGTAGTTTCAATAGGATTTCATATCGATTTTGAGTCAGCTCTCTGTCGAAATAGTTTTAATTTTCAGACTGTTTGAGTACTTAGTTGATGAGAGCCCGTCTATCATTATTACCGTTTCATAGATTTAGAAATATGTTCCAGGTATTTTTAAAACAATTTCACTTTAATTCTTAAATTGGTCCTGAATATTGTATCTACTGAGTTTTATAACTTTTACTAACTTATTTTCCGTAATTTAGTAAAGTTACGTAATTAACTGTAAAAGTTTTCTTACATGTTCGAACTCCAAAATTTTCTTTCATGTCCAAACTTCAGTATATTTTTTAAGTACCTATGTTATCATATTCTCTAATGCAAGATTCCATAATGAAAAACAATTAAGAATGAAGTAAGTAAATTTACTTACTTCATTAAACTTAATTGTTTAATAATATTCCACACTCTAGCATAAGACTGGAAAAGTGCCTTTTATTAAATCTTATTTCGTTAAGTATAAGAAATTGTAGCATGCGCATTGTTTAACATATAATAATGAGACTTCGATGTAGGTACTAACACTCGATGTGCAGTAAAATTGTAATACAACTTATTTCCTTTAATTATTTAACAACGTACAACTAAGTAGGTATGTCAACACTGTGGTGATCTTGAAAGCAGGTGGGTTAGAAATTAAGATTTATGTATTTATCAAGGGATACAGATTTGGTACCTAACTTTTTATGAGAAAAGTTATTAAATGAAAATGAAATTCTTTTGATAACATACATTAGAAAAGAGTACATTCGAAAAGATTTGAGATCATATTTTATGTACCTAGGTAGGTATGTCCTGTCCATATTAGCTACAGGGACTTGGAGCTGAGCCGACTTCACGGGAATTACTATCATTTTATGATTTACGATTGCTGTCGTAAATTACATTCCAATAACAGACTGTTTGAACCCTGCATGAAGATCAGAATTTTGAATCAAATGTATGCAATATCAGTAAACCTGAGTTATACAATTCAATATTAGGTATGCGACCTTACTTAAGTGCGATATATTAGCATTTTCCTTATAACAAAAATTCACCATTACCTACTCATTTAGAGACACAAACTAGTAAAAATACTTTTCAATGCATATTTTCTGTAATCAAACAAACACACAAAAACACATTAAATTAAAAAAAGGGAACTCTGTTGCCTCGGAAGTTCCTTTGAAGGAACTAAAACGACTACACATAGAAAAAAATTGTTCTTGCAAAGAAACTACGGCGTATAACAAATATATATAAAAAATATCACAACTGATATCTGTTAACTATACCTACGTACAGCCTTCCTGCTGCAATCGTTTCACTTGAGTATATTGTATAGGTTTATATTTAGTTTTATCGTATGACTAAAATAGACGTGACACGTCACCGACTTTATCTACGTCAGACGTAAGCCTTATGAAATTGGCAAATGAGATAAAATATACACAAGCCGGTCTGCTATTGCGGAACTGGCGGCTGTGGGTAGATAAATTGAATTATTAATGGGATGTCCTCGTGCCGATCGGAAGTTCCGGCGCCCGTCAATGTAAGTTTCATCCGATGTAAGTTTCGGATTGACGCTACCAATTTAGCCTAAATTTGTAACTAATCCAGCCAACCTCCCCCTTATCAGTTGATGTTAATTACATTCCTAGCAGTATCAACTACGGCGAGGTCTGTCTTATATTAGGTACTGAAACAAAATCGAAAGGACCATGGGCAAAAATGTATGGACCCTGGTCCAATATACCAACAGCGTTAAAACCTATGCTAAATGAAAGTATTGAAGAGAAGGAATATTTAATACTACAACATCAAGCCGAAATTGAGCGCGAACATGGTGTTTAAAACCTAACCTTATTACATTATTTTAATAAAAATGGTCGCAATTGATCATAGTTTCGCGTGGTACTTAGAGGTGATGTTTACGAGATTACCTGTATATTACATCATTTTTAGGGTTCCGTATTATATTACATCATTTTAGGGTTCCGTATTTTTGCACCAAAGCAAATGGGTATATCTTTTTATATAAAAAAACAACAAAATATTACATTGTACATTTATTAACAGTTTTGTATTCTACAAAATGATTTAGTAGGTACTTTAGGTCCTATTAGAAGTCTGATAATCACATGTAGGTAAGCAACATCAAAGTCAATTAAAACGGGCCGGGGTCAGTAAGTCGAAAAACAAGCCGATAGTAACACAAAAACAAGGAGCGTAAACAACGTGCGAGCAACGACTGACTTCACATCCTTTTGTTAGGACCGCAAGGGCGGGCGAGGGGTAGGAGAGAGGGGACAACGTGTGACGGCGTACGCGCAAATACACAAAAAATAGAAAAAAAAGCTTCTGTTTACAGTTCACGATATTAAGAATTTTTATGATTTCTTAGTTTAGAAAATGTATCAAAACACCATGTTCGCGTTAGATATTGACTTAGCCGTCATAATATAAAATGAAGTGTACTCCAAAACCGTTCATTTGGAATCACATCCAAGGTTGTTGAGGGGTTGGACCAAAATTACCCAACCTCCTTTGCATTTTGTCATAAGCAGCTTTAACGTAACAGAATGAGCTTTAGATGTTAACTAGAGTTTGACTTTGTTAGTTTTTCTAGTGAATATGAATATTTATAAATTAATATGAGGTAGTTTAAATTTCTATACTTATTTAATATTTTATTAAACATAGTAATAGTTATTTGCTCGTTACCTAGCTTACAGAACTACTACTGAAATTTTTTAAAATGGAGGTTTCGAAATTATACCATAATTTTGTTTGCGGAAGCTACATAGCGTCTGTGGGATACAGATAGATGCACACACCCTCATATAAATCCAACTTTGCCATACACAATAATAGACTAGGTAGATACTTTATGTCAGGCGAGCATATCTATTTGCACCACGGAATAAAGAATACCTAATTTGCACTGTCTGTCAACTAACTGTGGGTAGTACCTACATACCTTCAACATAATATTCTACCCACACAAACTACCCAAACAAAAATTTTGAAAAAAGAAGACTTCTTGAAGAAAATCAGAAAAATCATTCAATCTTTTTTCTCTTTTAGTTTTAGGTAACTACTAGTTACCGTTACACATGTACACAAATATAAAAAAACATGATAAAATACTGAATCTAATACATTAAACATGTCGTTCCTCAATATAACATTGAATTTTATCTGGATAGTTAGGTCTAAAAGTTAGATACTTACCGATTTAAATGGATGCTACGTTCCTGTGCCCCTCATTAGAGTTTATGCTACAGTACTGATACTAAATTCTGTATAGCTCTCGAACTGTGTCAGCAGATCATAAACGTGCGGCTTAGTAGGGTGAACTCGGTATGTTTAGTGTGGGCAATAAACCATATATCGAGGATTACAACAAAAAGGAAGGACTGCGAGGCTGTCGGACGTAGAAGGTTCGGTTCGCATCGTCGGTCTTGCTCAAACGGACCCGGAGGCCGGAGGTGCGCGTCCTTGATGCTTAACACCTTTGTACTTCACAACTTCAGCTCCATTGAACCGTGATTTGTAAAAGACTAATGATGTCCCATTTTACGTGATTTTGTATTTGTTCGGTGTAGCTTTGTTGAGCTTTATTGAGGGTGCGAAATCGATATTCTTGACAGGTTCACTATGCCCTAATTTATTTTGTACTAGCTGATGCTCATGGCTTCGTCCGCGTGGCATTCTGTTTCCGTTATAGAATCCGTCAAATAATATAGTTTTATTTTAAGCTTTCACATTTATTACCTATATTAGTAGGAACTAGGAGTAGTAGGGCGAAAGTAGATGAAATGAAATCATATCAATATACTTAATATAATTTTAGTATTTCAAAACAGAATATTAAATCAAATTAAGCCATAATTACCTATAAACATTAAAACTTTTGATATTATTTCAAACATTAGGTAGGTACACATTCCCTTTTATATGCATCCCATAAACACTCGGTTACAGCTAAAACATACCATCATGCATTATCATTTTATTAAGTACGAAGACTGCTTCACCGAAATGACTTTTCAGCGTTTATTTCGAGAGAGAACATTGGTTTTGATAGTCGTGACCCTAATTACACTGTTCAGCCACATTTATGTATGCGTTAGGCGTTCTTGTTAACGTTTGGGTATGATTACATACCACGTGTACGTATTATTTACTGTTGCCCGCGGGTACGCCCGGGTGAAATACTGAATGTTATTCTAGACTATCTATCGCTGTTGCAAATTTTATACAGATTCGCTTAGCCGCTTTTGCGAGATAGAGTAATAACTTTAATAAGTAAATACGTACCCAAACCCACACCCGCACATACATGAACACACACACGCACGCACGCACACACAGGCACACACACACATCCTTCCTTCCAATATCCTTCCATTGTCGACTTTTATAATTTCTGACCATTCTGACTAACACGATTTTCTTTTTTATAGAATCATAGGATTATATCGATATAATCTTTAATATTCTCAAGAGCCTGAAACACAATACTGTAGACAAGAGTAGGTATACAAAGCTGGTTTGAACATGTACCATATGGTTATACCCTCGTCTATAACATTGTGTCGGGCAGTAGTGACATGGACGTATTCCTGAATGTCTCTTCAGTCATGAATGATAGTTTGAGTCTGTATGTATTGGCAGTGGAGCAGCATTACCGTAAGTTGGTAAATGCCTACTTTTGGTTTTCAGTTAAAATATTCTGTGTACCCACATGGAATACATTCTCAGCCAAATACAGGCCAGAATACATTCTCAGCCAAATACAGGCCAGAATACATTCTCAGCCAAATCCTGTGCCAAATTTCATTCCGATCCGTTTATCTGTTTTATGTGAAAGAGTAACAAATATTCAACGATCTTATCTTTTTAACGAGAATTTTAATACCTACACCAAGCTATGGCATTAATTTGCATCTTTCATTTGAAGCTTGTATCTATTTCAATTTGCCTCTAATTATAATATCTTCGTTCTATGTTCAGACGATGATTATTTTGTGGTTACATTCGATCGCTATAATATTCAGGCTCCCTATTTTGATTGACCAACCAACCTTCACAAACTTTCAGATTTATAATATTAGTAGGTAGGATTAAAACTGTAGTTTTAGTGATGTGATTTAAGCCAAACGGGTGTATCCCATCTGCCCCGGTGACTTGGCCCGGTGCCGGGCCACATGGGAAAAAAAAGTTTTCCTGATGAACGTTTCAAAATAAAAGCCAGGTACTTTATTTCTCACTCTATCTAGCTATAAGTTTTTATTTTCTTTTTATATAGGCGATGCTTTTTTTTTTTTTTTATCGTGCGGAAATCCCCATGGATACCACCCCCGTCGGCCATCGGTGGTGGTTATGTCGGGATCGAACCGACTAAAACCGCACGCCGTCTCGGGCCTTAGTAACCGGGGAGTAAGGTTACCCAATGGGCATATCCCTCGCACCCCAGCTGACCCCGGGCCATCTACGGTTTTAAGATGGCCCCCTCGACCCCCCGAAAAGGGGGGGTGGGGCGAGCATCGCGCCACTTCGCTGACGGTGGGGTGTAGGGTGACAGGAGGCCGTCCTGTCACCCAACCGTCGGCGCGCAGACAATCAGCTCGCCCCCCGCTCGCTCCCCACTGTGCCATCTGCTAGTCAGAGGGACACGTGGAGAGCCTTGGAGCAGCCCTCTAGCTAGAGGGCCACTCCCACCCCGGCCGGATTGGCCGCAGGCAGCAGCGTCTCCCGTGGCGAGTGGGAGGCGCTGCTCGCCTCCGTTGCCCAGGTGCACCTCCGTTGCCCAGGTGCATATATAGGCGATGCCTAAACTATAAAAGAGCTACTTTGTCGAACTATGGTTTTCTGAAACGATCTTCAAGTCTATTTTCTATGTGCTATAACGATGCTTAACCGGTATCTAGTTCGTTCCACCTGGTAATGTGGGGTTAATAAGTGTTATCTTTACGTGTTCCATGACCTCCCCATCGATGCAACGTTGTATAGTAACATTGACAACGCCATTTTATGATAATTTCAGTGGAAAATTGCTATTAAGAGCGGACACGCCTCTGGCTACATGTTGTCTACGCCATAAAGTATCTTTATAACCAGAATTTTAATACCTACATTTAGCTGTGGCATTAATTTGCATCTTTCATTTGAACCTTGTATCTATTTCAATTTGCCTCTAATCATATGATTTCTATTGCTATTCGTTCTATGTTCAGACGATGATTACTTTGTGGTTACATTCGATTGCTATTCAAGCTCCCTATTTTGATTGACCAACCGTACCGTACGCGTACCTATAACTACGTAACTAAGCGCTTTCGTATTAGCCAACACATTCAGTTTTACCTCGGTTCTTTATTCTATGTTTTTCAATTGAAATCCAACGACTTCTCACGTTTCGACTGTGATTAGAACTCGATGTCAAACAGAATTATTCCCCAGGGCCTGTAGACAAAGTAACATTCTGCTAGTGGAATCGCTTCGCAGCGAATTGTCAAAAGTGCGAAATGTATGGGAGTGACATTATTTGATACACGTGATACCTACGTCGACAAATAATGTCACTCCTCTATACATATCGAAGGTTTGTAAGCTAACAGGTAGGTGCGGGGGGGCTCCGTGATTGCCTGACAGTCCCGCCCCAGAGGGAAATAGGTGAAATGGCCCTAAAAGATAAGGCTGATCACCTGTCCGGCAGTCCGGCGTCCCACCCACAAATAATAATAAATAATAATAATAATACATATCGAACCTTTTCGTGTTCGATACAAACGTCGCTTTGTCTAGGCTCCCACTTATTATGATATCGAGTTTTCTCACTGTAGTCTGTATATTAATTGAGTTAGTCGACCGTAATGGTGGTGTATCGGTGTTTACTAACCGGGGCGGGCTTAATGAGCGGCTTGTTGCAGTTTGACAGAGTGATTTAATATCGCGGCGTGATCGTTTCAGTAAATCGGGATTAGTATCGGGTGAGTCCGAAGCGGGAATTATTACGGGGATATGTGCCGCTGTCGATGCCGAAATTATATTCTGTATCAATATTAGTGTGTACAAAAAAGGCTGAAGATGGTTCTCATATATGCTTGGTGTGGATAATAGGATATTTTTACAAGAACTGATGATGAAATAAGCACACGCCACTCAATAAGCACAACAATGGGTTCAATTAATGGCTAGAATAATTTATTTCTGGAAAATCTATGCCGTCTTACTTTTCATTGAAATCGTGGTCAATATTTCTCATAATTTCGGATTTGAGCATCCACGTTCATTTGATTTATTTAAAAATTTGAATTAAAAATTAATTTTACCCTGTAGGTATACTTAGGCCAGAATATCATACGTTCTTTGTCCACTTTTCACCTTAACAAAAACATGTAGGTATAATATTTATACACCGAATGAGCGCTGAACACCCATACGGTGAGTGGCGCACAAGTACATCAATTACATGTAGTACGGGTGGTATATCGGTGTAACAAAAGCATGCCAACGTACCTACTCGACTCTTGAGACTCATAGCTGTTGCGATATGTCAGACTTATGCCTTTCATTCGTGCGTACCTATATGCCTACAGCGCGCTACGGGCTTAAAAAACTACTAAATAAAATATATTGATTGTTTATATCGCAGAAGTCAGTCTAATTTTAAAGGTTTTTAGTAAGCAAGAATTACTTGAAGAATACTATTCTATTGTAAGATGTACCTACTATTGTGCTAAATGCATTGTGGTTCCTCAAAGTTTCAAACATTTCCTCATGAGGTGAAACTCGATGCAATCTCATGAAATAATAAAAAAAAGACCACTACGCTGTCTAATATCTAAGTAAATAGTAAGAAAATAAAAGCGTAAGTAAGTACACATTTATTGATATTATGTTGAAGATGGTAATAACAGTGAAATATCTGATAGAAACTATGTTTAATCTGTGGCTACGCTCCGCCCCACACCGCTCATTGCTGTACGATCGTATGCAGTTATTAACAAAGTCAATGTGTGGGAAGATGTGCATTGTGTTTGCATATTTTTTTAGTCTTTCAACAATGGGCTTGGTTTGTTATTATAACATTACCTTGTTATTTTTGTTGATACGCCTATGTATGTACAGTCAGCAGTAAAAGTTGATGATGATTGCGCACATTTTAAACTTATAATTTCGAATGAAAATAAAATTGTTAACTATATTGTGATCAAAGTTTTAAACATTTAAATAAAACCCACTATATTAAAATTAAAATTTCATCTACTTTTGACGTTGACTAAACTTGGCTTGCTTTTGACATATCGGTTAAAATAATTTAGTCACAAATCTACTTTATCTGTAGAACTGCTAGGCGCTCCACATACATTAAACATTCAATATTATGATAGAACAATTTCTGCGAAATGAAGGCTGAACTCAAATTACAGATTATAAAATTGCTATTAAAATTTATTTATCAGTAAAATATTAACATAAATAATCTGATCTCGTTGGGGTACAGCGTTCCGCCATTAGTGTTGTAGTTTGTTGTGGCGTAGATAAAATTCCCGTTTTGCCTCGCAGTTTCTGTATCGATGTAGGTATACTGCAATTACACCTCAAAGATTTGTTAGTATCAGCTAAGGTGTGGTCCATGCCATAAACGGAGAAAGAAAGAAAGTCATCTTTATTACTTCCAGCTCCCAACTATCTACAGGTTACCTATTTTATCGTTTATTCCTGTAGACTTATCTCTTCATTTCGTTTCAACCAATGAAATCACTGAAAAAAGTTGTCACGACAACTTTAATCTGCGATATCATTGGTTGAGAGAGAAAAAGAGATAAGTCTACGACGCCATGCTGAGGCTACTGCAACAATATTGTTAAATACATTGGTATTATAACAAGCCTTAACTGCAGTAAAACAGATGCAGTTTATAATTACGAAAATAAATGTTATTCAGTTGTTTTGAACTTCATGAAATCCAGTGTGTAATATAGAGCACTCGCGAACTGACCGCTGCGTAAAATAGCTCTGGCTGACAATACTGTGATTTCAAGAGGATTAATGAAACCAGTGCAATTAGGTGTGTTAGTACGAGATTGAACCGTATTGTACCTATCTAATTTTCACTGACTAGGATAGGGGCAACTTTTCTGTTATCATAGAGTGTATAGGTACTAGATAGTAATTATAAAGAGAGGTCGAATTTTGTGAATTTGTTTGTAGGTATGTCCAGGATAATCTTTGAAACCATTGTACTTATTGGAAGAATTATTTCACCATTTGAAAGGTATTATTGTTTGAATTACGATGGCTTCAATTAAAATAACCGAAGTGACATCATAAATTAACTTCATTATATCTATGATAGATCTATCTTTCAGGTATATACAGTTTTATTGTCACTTGTAAATAACTAATAATGGCACGTCATGTAAAGTTAAAGGGAGTAAGACTATAAATTGCTTTTCTAGAAGTTTCTCGGGGATGTGATAGTGTAGAGGCTAGCTCTGCATATTGTCTCACATGTTAAAGCCAATAAATTAATCAGCATAAGTCTGATCCGATAGTTTTAGATTGTCTTCATATCAGATGGAGATAGATAATAAGTTTCTAAGACACCTAAACTTTTTTTTTTTTAAATTTGTACATACTTAATATTTTCTAAGATAGTTTAAAAATTTATCTAACTATGTTCAGTTATTGCTTATATTACTTGTATTTAAGACACAAAAAGTTTATTTTAAAATTACCTTTCATCTCATAAACCGACTATTAATTCCAAATATCCTTAAAAATTAAGAATTTTATTATTCCTAATTGGCGCTGGTATGCTGACATAGATTTCATATAAAAAGCGTACCTATATAATATCTGAATAGTTATTAAAAATAAACTACAAACCTTGGTGCTGATTATATCGCTTTTACCTTACACCACGTTTACTACGATCGGTGTTCGAGGCGCCACATCCCGTTCGCCCACGCGCGCACGCATCGCGATCGCGGGCTTTCACAACCACGCTAGCGTACCACGGGCTCTCGCGCCGATCTGAGTTAATGCACAACTTTAACAACTGCGCTCTAAACGGATTTATTTACAGCGACTGGCTTCCAGAGCATTCCTTCATGACATTGGCAATAAATTAGTGTTAGTTTAATAGCCAGATATTGTTTCGAAAAATCTTCACCGAAAATAGACAAAATAATACCTATTCTTAAGGCCTTTATGGAGTTTTGGGTATACTATACCCTCATTTACTATAAGTACCTATATCCTCATTTACAAATATTATAATATATAAATACATTCATATCTTTTAAGGAGCGTGTGGCATTATAAGTACTTACTCAATTTACTGCAGTAAATCTACAGGTCAATTAAGAGTTAATTAAGTGTTTACAATCGCCATGAGTGAATACCGAGGCCTCCCTTATTTTGTTGCGGGAGGCTGCGTGTGACAGGCTTCAGTCAGCGCCGGCGAGCAGCGCGCGCGCACGCGTTTGCTGTTACACACGTTCTTCGTCGACATAGACCAATCTCTGTTTGTTTACTAACACGATACGATCGATATATTATCTACACCGTGAGAACTATTCCCTATCCATTAGATGCTTATGTATTGGACAAATTGTATATAAAAAAATATGTTTGGCAATTAAAGTTTGATCCAATAAGTTAAATATTCAATTTGATGACTTTTCTGAGTGAGATGTTGACGCCACGACTTTTTAATAAGTCGTCGCCGGCATTTTATGCTTCTGTGTCGCCATAAATAACCCACATAATGTGACAGATACATTTGTTAAGACTGCACTTAGGAGTGTTACACGATATTTCTGCGACATGAAGCCCTCGATGGTTATTGTTTATATTATCGCACTGGCGATCGCCGTCGGTGGCGAGTTCAGGATACGCGGCAGAGTAAGAAAAAGATACACGTCGCACAGGCGGCACCGAGCTGTCCTGCCGCCGTGTAATTTCAATGAGACTATTGTAAATGATGAGTGGTCCCTGATGGAAGCGATAGGAAAATCGAAGTTTATATTTACTGCTAAAGTTTTAAATGTAAGGAAGTTACGTTCGGACGATCAGACGACGAGAAAGAAATCTAATTTGTATACAGTGTATCTCCGGAGATTGTTGAAGGGGAACATTAGTGAACTGCGAAATTTTGTGAAGTTGGAAGGCTCGGTGGACACTTTGAGCGGTTCTACGTTGATGGTGGAGCGACCACGTGCGCGAGACTCGTGTGCGCCGGCACCTCGACCTCGATTGTCAGCGATCTTCTTGAGTGACGGATCTTACGCTGATGCAGGCAGAGGACCGTCTCCTCGACTCAGGATTTTAACAGATCCCGTGCCGTTAACTTTATATCATTTGGATCGTGTCAATGCTGCTGTCAAAGGTAATTCCAATAATTATTTTTGTGCTGCGTCTTAGGATTGAATGTTGTTGCTGCAAGGTTTGAGATGCGACTGCCATGAGTTCTCTGATTTGATTACCAGTAAAATGTAATCGAGCAAATGTACCTATTCGATTAATGGCAACAGATTAAAAATTAATATTAAAAATATTAAATTAACATTAAAAATAATTAGATTGGATTAAAATATGATGGGTTCATAAATATTATATCGATATAAAAACACACTTCGAGGATAGGTATCTAGTATAGGTATAACTGTGAGTTTGCATGACAAAATACCTTTCAATATGCACGACCAAACCAGTCAAAGCAGCTTGTAGGTATACCATGGAGCGACAACATCTTTTATCAGATGCCATTTACATCCTTTAATTGTAAACTATAGATTACAATCAACAAAGACCTGCAAGTTCGTGATATAAATGAAAAAGATTAAGCAACTTAAATCACCCAGCAACTTCAAGAGGTTTCTGTGATTAGACTGATTAGACAGACGTACACACATAACGTAAATGTACTGACATTGATCAACATACTATAATAATCACTTACTTGCTTTCGTTGAATAAAATAAGTTTGGGTGCCAAATAATACTGATTGAAAAAAAGTGCTAGAAAAAAACTTTATGAAACCATAATAAATAAAAAATTGTAACAATATTTTCGCTTATCTAGGCAAGTACCGATTTATAACACATGCAGCAGAAAAATAGTTCCAATATTATATTTCTTCTTCTATTTATGAACCTACTTGCACAACTTACTTATCGCTCAGATCAAGAAAGAAAATAACAATAAGAAAGTAATTGCAATTCGTTTAAAGCCGAAGAAATTATAATAATGTGTAGGTGTTACATCCATAACGTACATGAGCATCTTGAAGGTATTAAAAGTCGATTTTGATCGACATCTTGACAACTGTTCGTTAAGTTAATGGAGTGAACGCGATCGGAACGTTTGTGCTCCGGCCGGTCGTGTTTAACATAAACATAGCTTTGTGCGTACGAGGATCAATCAATAGAGCCAGATTATAGTTAACACAAATCTATTTTAATTAACTAAGACTATATTGCACATAGAAACGCCGTTTGTACATTGATTATAATTTGCAACTGCCTAATCCTGCAAGCACCGAATAAACATTAATATTATAGAAGCTAATAATCTACTTATTGGTTCATTACGTAGAAGATAGCCAAAGTGTAAATATTCCATTTTCACGAAACGAGTGCTGCGAATTCCTATTTTATTCGTTACTCCAATATCTTTTGTACCTTTTATAAAAGAGGGTTGCCCAGTAAGAAAGAATGTAAATAATATTACGCTGAGATGCCCTTTAATTGAATTCGCAGTGGGTCACGAATAGACTTTATTCCGAGTCAAATACTCCGCAATAAATTTTATTGCGAAAGCCATTTTAACCTAAAAATTCCAAGAAGATCCAATTTAAGCCTCGCATAATCCGGCGATGAGATGAGTATCGCGTTGTTTTCAGTCCAGTCGTCCGTACGTTCCTGTGCCGCGGTAGAATCACTTAGCCCGGCCGGCCGTATCAGACGGCCCATCGTACACTGCGAGACACGTGACTCTTTGTTGTTATGTATCACTTCAGCATCGGCTTAGTTAGTGCCTGCGATGTCACCCGCTGCGACCGAGTGATCCCTATCAGTCTGCAGGCCGCACGATCCGTGAGAATCCTGTTAGATAAACCAGGAGACCACTGATGTACTCGATTTTATCTGCTTCATTAGGTATATAAGTCTTTTTGTAGTGAAGGAGCTCGCGTGAGACATAATGACTTCTTGACTGTATAGATTTTTATAGATTGTCTATCTCATACATCCAATGTGTGTAGGACGAATATCAGCGTCGTCGATATCACGGTGATTGTTGATACTTTACCACGCGGCTTCATATCTAAAACTATCATCACAGGAGGCGTTATAGTAGAGAAAGTAATGATCGATTATATTCGTCCCGATATCAATATAGGTACCACACACGAAGCTTGCATCTGATAGCATACTGCACGCTTGCAATGAATTTTTCATTAAAATATATTATACTAGTTATTTGTTGGAAATATTCAATTATATCATTCTTGTATATGTAATAGAGACGGCTACTTAATAGCAATAATAATAAATCCTTGTTTATCATGTTACGGCTACTTATTGAATATCTATTAACTACTCGACCTCTTGATATTGTCGATCAGTCGTGATTAGTCAGCTGAGGATACCAAATGAAGCGCGAGCGTACAAAATTCGATCATTAGGTAAATTGGTTTTTCTATTTATGGCGTAAATTCTGTTTGAATTGTAAATAGATGATGATGCGATTTTCGAACAAGCTATCTTCATAAGCACTTCGAGTGGAGCTATAAAGTAAATACTTAAGCAGACTAGTCTGTGAAAAATGTTACAAAATATAAAGTGCGACGTTGAAGATTCGTCAAGAAAGCGACCGAAGCGACTCGCCCGCCCACGCTCGTACCACTTTCCAAATTCCTCGTGTAAGCGCTTGCAATCACCTATGTAGCTACGTGCGGCGACGACTAACAACATTTTTAAGTTTCGTATCAAAATAATATGATACATTAAATTCCTTATTTAAACAAAATACTGAGGCTGAGTTGAACTATGACGGGGCTTTGTTACATCAGGTAGATGGCGAGAGGTGCTACTAAATATTACATCATCATCAGTTTGGGATGCGTTGTCATATCATTCTATTAGTAAGCTCTATTTGTTACTTTATATGGTAAAACACAAGATGAATATCAACTAGAATGTGATTACAGGTATCTTAGCCAAAAGCAATTTCCTGTTTTGAATTTCAATCATAGTTTAGCATAATGCAACAGGAAAAACATGCTCTAATTATATCTAGAGCAGAATTAGTTGCTAAAATTTTTAGTGTGCTGTGTGGAACGTCAGAAAAGTTTCTCTACTACTTCAGCTCCAAAATTTGTACATGAATATTCAGGGGCGCAGCCGGGCGCCACTACGGCGCATTCAGCAATAACTGTTAACTTGTGCCGCATATTACTCTATACTATCTGCTATCTGAAAACACATGAAGCCTCGTTCACATCACTTTTTAGAACAGATATTCAAACACTTTTCATGTAACCAACGTAACAATCACTAAAAGGGAAAGCTTTTGTTGTAACAAAGTTCTACTAGGGATCATACACAAAGTTACTTTCCATTTTAAATTATGAGGTCAATTAGTATCTACTAGTTGAAGTAAATGCGTGGCTACTGGTAGTCAAAGTAAAACGTAACGTAAGTGGATGTTTGTTTACGTTGATGAAGGTTGTATCGAATTGCGAGGTCTCTTAGTCAGCGCGTGAGGCTGCGCTAGCGCACGCGTCTCGGTGGCGCCAAAGCTGTCGCTTGCGCAACTTTGTGTTCGCCGCGTGTTTACGAGCCACATCAAAAGTTTCTATATATAAACCACTAAAATGACTCTGATAAATCTATATATAACGTCGAAGTAAGTTGCACTAAAACAACAAATATGAAGCTAACATTTTTAGTGTTGTTACTTTACTGCTTCACGATAATTCATGCCCGTTTCCGTATAAGGGGTGTAGTTAAGAAGCGGGATACGGTTGGCCGCAAGAAAGACGTAAATGGCTCCAAATGTGTTTTAAACGAGACGATAACTAATGACTACGAGATTCTGTCGTCAGCCGTGTCTGAATCTAAATACATTTTCACCGCCAGGGTCTTGAGCGTGAAGAAGATAAAGCGCGGCGCAAAACCTAACGCAAAAGTGTTTATGTTTTACAAACTGTACATACAGCTGGTTATGAAAGGCAACATCGACGATCTGAGGCGTCACGTTGTTTCAGGAGACGAGCGCACTTTGAACGGAGCTATAGTGTTTGTCAACTGGCTTCGGACGAATAAGTGTGCTCACAAACTGTATAGACATTCGGCAGGTATCTTTTTGAGTGATGGTTACTTCGATGATTCAGGCAATGGGAAGAAGCCGCGGCTCCGGTTGTTGAACGAGCCTCTTCCACTGTCGCTTTATGATTTGGATAGAGTAAATGCCGCTTTAAAAGGTAAATGTTTACTGTCTTGTAAGGTGTCGGCCTTTATGTCCATCTATGCACACAACTTATAAAATTATGTACTTTTATCGTCCTCTTGTGTACAGTTATTCTTTTTATGCCTCTTCTAATGTTTTATGTTAATATGTCTGTTTTATTGGGATGTATTAAGAGAGATATTTACAAAGAACTTCTAAATGTAATGTTTTTATATAAAATTCTCACTGTGGTGGTCTAAGGTGTTTTTTTTTATAAAAATACTAGCTGATGCCCGCGACTCCACCCGCGTGAATCATTTTCAATCGTTATCATTTTTTTAGACGATTTTTAGTCTGACAAGAATTTTCTAATGAAAGACACCGCATCAAAATCCGTTCAGTACTTTTAGCGTTCAACACGACCAAATAGAAAAAACTGACAAATAGACAATAATAAAAAAAAAATTTGTGTTGATCACATAACCTCCTCCACCTACGTATTTGCTTTAAATATCTCCAATGTAGGTACAGACATAGTTCATTTACAATTTTATTTTTTGATAGTATAGTGACTTATAGAGTATAGTTTTGAAAAAGGGGTTGCATAATAGGTACTTACAGCAAATACTCTGTACAAATAAGACTAGTTCTTATAACTCCTTGTTGAAACTAAAGAACACAAATACTTAATCCAGTACAATAGCAGTTTTATTCTTACCTTCAACATGCGTTGTCAACTGATTTTTTTTAAACAGACTCTAATCACAATGGTTAACATTTAAAGTATCAACTAGATTCATCTGTTAGTGGGTACACTTATGCAATTTATTTTCAAATTACCTCCAACAGTGCGAATAAATAAAACAAGGCGATCAGCGGCCGCGGTCAGACCTCAGTAAAAAAATTAACTATTCCATTTGAAGTGTCATTACGTACATATAGCGTGTGGGCGGGGGTCGAACGCACCACACCATGCAATTTACTTCGACGAGGACGAAGCTGTAATGTCTTATGGTCTATTACCGATACTATATACATCTCTACATATAAAACTACATATTCCTTCCCTAATAGTTGGGCTTTGTAGTCTTATTGACCTACTTGTGCCTTATAGAGAAGATTCAGTAGTTATTCATATATTTCTTCGTGGGATGTTATTGATTTGTATAGCTAGTAACTCAGATTGCGTGGCCTGAAGCCATTTTCATTTTTTTAAAGTCATTATTTTACTTAGTACTTAGGAGCCTATGTTATGGCAGAAATACGGGCAGAGATAAATAAAAAAGGCAAATACCTATTTGGATTAAACATTCCACTGGCACAAAAGTTTATATCTTAGAATGATTCTCAATCACTTAGGCAAAATTGGCTGAAGGGATTCAGATGAAATTTGGCATTCATATACTTAGTTCATAACCACAATTCAAATTTTTAAATTCGATAATTCTGAAATGCCCACAGACGTGGCCGTGGGCAGAAGAAGCTTGAACATAGAATCATCTCTCAAAGTTTGACCCCTATAATAATGCAAATTTATAAAAAAGCTCGTCAACAGTTATAATTTACAATGCCTACTTCAAAATGTGTGAATATTATGCACAAATTGGATTTGTATGAAAATGGTAAACAAATATTTATTACCATGAGTTATTACAAATATTCATAACAAAATGTTATAGTTTGCTAGCAGGTTTCATAATCATATCGCGTAATAATCTTCTCAATATTTTTCCGCTCGCAACCTTCGGAATTTCTTCTATGAAATGTACACCACCACGTAATTGTTTCCACGAAGATACCTGGGAATATAATAAAAGATAAAAAGTCATGGTAACATCGTTTCCAATAAACGTTATTAAATCGACACTAAACTTTGGAGTGTCATATAATTTCCTAGCCAATATTTTTTCATTACTTACTTGTGAATATGTTTACATGTAGAGAAGGCTTTATATTCGCTATAGGTGGTCCTAGGCATATAATAAATGCATACGAGTACAATGCTTTCTCATTTTATAGTGTAATGATTGACAGTTAGTATGATAGAAATATGCAAAAGGAAGTATCTTTAACGATCGTCAGATTTTCTAAATTTACAGATTTACAATGACATAGGTAAAATAAATCTGGGAACAAAAGTAATTAACGATAAAATTACTGACATAGAGACAGTGAAAAGAAGATCTAAGAACTATCTGAGAACTTTACTGCAAAGGCGTTGATAAAAAGTTTTACGTACGTGAATCTTAGGTAACTCAGTTGATCAGAATATTTTCCCTGTAAGTTCTTCCTTGTAAATCATTTTTTGATATTGTCAATTACTCATATGGATCTCCTCGTTCTCGAAGAGCGATACCTATGCTCGTGCTCTCTCCGTTAGTAGCGGCATTGCCGTTAAACCAATTACTGCACCACGATGGCAACATCGACACAAAGTAAGAAGAATTAATATTACTATTAGGCTTTAAAAAATAGAATTCACCTTTGCAGCGACAAAATCTGTCAGTTCCTTTGATGTGACGTGTACCCCTGGTTTCTTAACCACGAAGGCTGTCGGCAGTTCACCAACTGCAGCGTCTGGTTTGCCTACCACACCGGCGTCTTTGACTGCTGGATGTTGAAGTAGTATAGCTTCTAACTCTGATGGAGCCACCTGGAAACCAATATTATGAAGAATTTTTAATCAAGCTCTATAGCGTAGCGGTACCTATATATTTGCATTGCCCAGACCAATCAATCTTTCCATATATAATTATGTATTTGTTTACAAAAAAGTATCTAGAAAGTTTATCCGAATTCTAGAACCTATGGGTTCTAGAATACTACAAGCTCTGCTTAGTTTGGGTAAACTCAAAATAAGCAGAGCTTGTCAGACGCTGTGTAAATATCTTAGACTATATGAGTAGAAAGGCCACGTTAGCACTTTCTCACTATGTAGGTAATTTATATGTCTGAATATTTATTGAGAGTTGTTAGCGAAAAACGGAATCATCCATTACTGGGTTTCTTTTTCCAAGCCTTCTTTTTTGTCATGTAAGGTCACTAGTAACCTTATTTATCAACAACGGAGTGCTCTTTGCTCGGCGCTCACTTTGGTTGCATTAAGTAAAGCTTTGTCTCCAGTAAATACAAATTCTAAAATTTTATGAAGCCGTTGTCAATTTGCCAACCATATTTAGTTTGGTTGTAGAACAAAAAGTTGTAGGTTATATATTACTAACATTCATCTACCTGCCCTTGTCCCAATTATTTGGGGTCGGCGCAACATGTATTTTTCCTCCATTCATTCCTGTCAGATGTCATCTCTTCGGTTACCTCCTTCCTTGCCATATCCTCTTTCACGCACTCCATCCATCTTTTCTTAGGCCTACCTCTACCCTTAAAGCCCTCCACATTCATACTTAGAACCTTTTTAACAACATTGCTTTCATCTCTTCTCATAACATGTCCATACCACGACAATCGCTCGCTTCTCAATTTTTCATTTATTGGTGCAACTTTCAAACTTCCTCTAATGTACTCATTCCTTATTCTGTCCATTCTTGTCACACCACACATCCATCTTAACATTCGCATCTCCGCTACATGTAGTTGTCTTTCTTCCTTCGCTTTCAAAGCCAAGCATAACGACCCATACAGGGCGGCAGGTCTGATAATGGTTTTATAAATTTTCCCCTTAAGCTTAAGGGGAAACTGCGGGTCACATATCGTAGCCTTGACCTGCCGCCATTTCATCCAACCTATGTCAATCCTGTGCTTCACTGCACGATCAATTTCCCCATCGGCCTGAATAAGAGACCCGAGGTATCGAAAATTGGAGCAGACTGGTAGTGGTGCACCATCAAGCACCATGGGTGTAAGACTGGAGAGACCGCCGAAATCAGAGAACAGAGAGAGAGAGAGAGAGAGAGAATATTACTAACATTAAACCTACAAAAAAAATATTAGCTGGAATATTTTTTTTGTAGGTTTAATGTCAGGTAAATGTCATTTTCAACTAACTTGCATTTTTTTAAAATTAAAATTAATGTTTTACAACAACTAATATATCTAATCTGCCATTTTAGGCGTGTTTGCAGAGTAAGTTTTGAATAGTGTGGAAAAAAAGTATCTAACTTTTTATGATATTGAATATTACGATTTCAGAGATATATTATTTGAATCAGGGGGATATCGACAGTTACAAAGTACGTTCATACATGAAACCACTCTCTAAACCACTATATAAAGATTGCCCATTTTTTCTCCCTACAATATCATCACTCAGCTCGTGCGTATTGGATACATGAACCATAAAACCTGTGGACGGAACATGATGAAGACGAGGTTGTGTCACAAAAATGGCGGTGACTATGTGTGAGTGAACATTGGGTTGAATTGTTTTGCTCAAATGCGATTGAAATGGGATTCCTGGATATTTTTTCTTACTATCACTACCTACACTATTTCACTACACAAGACATGCTTTATAATTATTATTTCGCTACCTACTTGAACTGACAGAATTGAATGACATTATGTCGCGTAATGACTTACTAGTGTGTGCGTACCTAGGTGCAGGCGAGCCGATTCTAGTGTCGTCAGTTGTATTCTTCAACGCGTTCTATCAATAGGTTTTATAGGTTCATGATCGTAAACTGATGAGGTACTCAATTTACCAGCAATACTGCAAATAAACTGTGAGGTGGAGGTCATATCAATCCATAATATAGATCTTCGTGGTGGCGAACAAGCATTCCTACATAGCCCCTGGTGATAAGCGGTTGGATACTCTATCGGCTATCCCCCATCGGGTATAACCATAGTGTTTGTGTTCCCGGCGGTAAGTAGGGTAGCCAGAGCTCACAATCCCCCCCCCCCTCATCCCCCAATCCTCATCCCCAACCCCCTAACCTAAGTAGTATAAAAAAGCTCTATACATATAGACCCTCATAACACATATTAGGCTTGATTTGCGCATCCTCTGCATGGATTTCCTACAACCAGGGTTATCATTCCATAGGGATGCTCGCTCCATAGATCTCCGACAACCCAGATAGCGTTTCATGGGTACTTTCCAGGTATTTAGTTTCCTTCAAATTCAAAAATGCAAAATCGTCATAATTTTTCTCTAATAAAATTATATTGCCATTTGTGATTTAATTCAGTATTAAAAATATGCTAAGCATACGTTTTTTCTTTAGATAGAGCGTTCGCAAAGAAAATTTACATTACATTAAAATAATATTAGTACTCGTAGGTAGGTATATTGAATAAAGACCCGTTCCCTACTTACTTGTCCAGCCTTATATTTAATTAATTCCTTGATTCTGTCAATGAAGAAGAAATAACCGTCTTCGTCATAGTAACATATGTCTCCAGTTTTGAAGAATCCATCCTCATCTAGATCATCATTGAAATTCTTTCCGATATAACCACCAAATAATCCAGGCCCCTTTATACGAACTTCACCCTCTTGACGAGGGCCCAAAGTCAATCCGGTTTTGACATCTGCTATCTGAAGTGTATAAATTATTCAGAAAGTTATTTGTTATAAATTTTAAATTGGCACATGAATCTAGTTTATCTAAAGTATAAATGCAAAACAACTAAATTGATGAAATTTTAAGTTCAGTTATTTTATACCACTGTGCCAGCATATTTTGCATCCGAAAGTGCTAAAGGAAAAGACAGATATTGGGAAAGCAGAAGGAAAGAGAGTTAAAATTTCCAGCACTCCCGCAATCTATACTATATTTAGTACTAGCTGGCCCTCCCCAGCTTCGCCCGTGGTGTATTTCGAACCATGATTGATTTCAGTTTCCCTAAAATGTATGGGAATCTACCGGATTTGCTCACATTCATGATTATTGCTCTGCTCCCTTGGGCAGTAGCGTGATGATATTCAGCCTATGACACTCAGCAATAATGTGGCTTTCTATTGGTGAAATAATTTTTAAAATCGGTTCAGTAGATTCCCGAGATTACCCCTTACAATTTAACAAATATACAAACACACGAACTTTACTTCTTTATAGTATTAGTATAGATTTTGCTGTTTCAAGTCACGTGAACCCTATTCGTGCTAGAAAAAATGGCAATTCTATTTAAGAAATATTTTCATCTGACAAATGCATTATGCTAAGATTTAATTTAACCGTACTTTTTACCTTAGCTATGTTGCCAAGCACAACTCTACCAACACTGCCTACTTTAAAATGAGAGGGCGATTCTTCTGTTAGAGCTCCTGTAGCTTCAGTCATACCGTAGCATTGGAGTACATGAGATAAATTAACAAATCTGCAAATAAAATTCTCAATAGTTGATGGATACCTAAATATATTAATGTTTAAACCTAAATTCAATATAAATTTTCGTTAATGCGTATTTACTTTATTTACTATTATTATTTAATTCAAAGCGCAAAATAAAAAAATACATACCTTTTTCTGATTTCAACTACAATAGACAAATCCAAAGGAGCGCCACCACAATATATTATCTCTACAGACTTGGTATCGTAATTCTGTACGATGGATGATTTTGTTAGCATGACTATAAGTGGAGGTACAACTATTAATAGCCCAGCCTGAAATTAAACGAGTTTTAATTCACTTATTTATTTTGTAGTCCTATCGCAAAGCTCATGAAATTATTATAAAATAGAGTAGGTATAATAGTGATTTATATACTTAGGTAACAAATATATTTATATTCACCCAACAGTCACACTATTTGTATAGTTATATAATAATGTTTTGTCATTATTTTCTCGAGCTTTGTTTTAACAGTTTCTAAGAATTTTAATAGTAAAAAAGTTAGCCAGTTCAGATCATAATTTTTCAACAATCAGTGAAAAAATTGAAAAAAAAATGAAATGAAATAAATTATTTATTTTGCGAAATATGGGATCACAGGAGGCTTTTATAATAAATTGTATCGCCATACTCGACCTCGCTAGGTGGCCCTGTTCTTGCAATATTTTTTACTCTTTAGTTATCTCTAAGTAGATATTAATAAAGATATCGCAATTGTTAAATACGGTTTAACCAATAAAAAGATAAGAATTATCAACTCCCGGTGGTCACTAATCGTTGATCTTTATTCATTTGTTACATTACACGGCTATAATATCATTAAAGTAGTTAAAACAATTTTTGTAATCAGCAATATTTATGACCTGTTCAAGTAATGTCCACATTAGAAGGGAATTAATTTGAATAACTATTCCATGTTCACGCATAGTTTGATGCCATATTACACTTTCAAGCGTGTCAAAGTAAACTTTAATATAGAAACCTACTCAGCAGTTTGAAAGTAATAAATTAACTATGACAAAGTGTAGGGTAAGCAGGGGGAATGACGCTCACTGGGTAATGGCGCTCACCTCTGTAACTCTGTGAAAATGGAAGTTAGGAACATGCCACGTTGCGTAAAATGCAGGGGGCAGGGGTCTCTCGCGTGCAACAATGCAAGCGGACAGTCGGCGAGAAGCATGCGAACGTGAAGTACGTTTCTTTGTTTGCGGCCACATTGATCTAATTTTCTTTTACGTGTTTTTTGTCGGTAAGTTCAAAACGTTAATGCTTATTAAATTATATTTTTACTTCTCTACAATAAAACTATTCTATTTTTTGATAATGTAATCAAATTTCCACAATTGCGAATGATTTATTATTAATTTCAAATTAATTATAAAACGATCGTTTGGGGTTATACCGCTCAAATGAGCGCCATTGCCCCTAAGTAACATATTTTCCTTCATTGTTTTAGATATGCCAAGAAATCGTCACAGGACCACCGCTAAAGCGGCTTGGACCGAAGAAGACCTTCAATCTGCTAAAACAGTGATTGAAGGAGGTTTGTTCAAAAGAAAAGCCGCAAAACAATTTAACATACCATTTACTACGTTGAGAGATCGACTGAAACATGAAAATTTGAGTAACCCAAGACTAGGTCGCGAGCCCGTTTTTAACCAACAGCAAGAAACTGAAATTGCTGAAGAAGTTAAGTTGTTGGGCGTTACCCCATACCCTGAGCGGCATTACCCAACGCCAGGGGCAATGCCGCTCAAACATGTTTTTTTTATAATGTTGCCTTACTACTGAAAGGTCAAAGATATGCTTTTGTTGTTAAATGGTTGATTACTCGATAGTTAAAGACTTTCTTACACTTCTTAATTTGGATTTATAATAAATGATTTCACAAATACACCATGTTTTCCTTAAGTGAACGCCATTCCCCCTGCTTCCCCTAGGTACTATTAGTAATTCCAAAACACCTAATACGTTTTAAGTTAGACAAGTTGAGTGAGAGTGCCACCTTAAAATCGGAGATGGTCCCAGTTCAGATGACGACGTGCGAGTGAAAAAAGTAAACAAAAATCATACCGAAAATTTCATACACGTACCTTATGTGTTTCAATACATTTTAGATACTGTTCTTCTTTGAATCCCGGTAGGTAAATGACAGTTCTTTGATTTTGAAGTCCGGCCAATGTGGTCATTATACCAACGGTATTAGACCACGGGGCTACTGTTAAACACCTTAAGTCTTTACCTATATTGCTGTGGAATTTTTAAAATATATTTAATCTTTTTCAGAATTCGAACGGGTGACTCCACTTTAACATTATTTTAGAATTGTAGTGTTATTTATACAAACAATTATTATTACGTTTAGGTACCATTATGTTTCGGGGTGCGAGGGAAATGCCTTATTGGCTACCTTACACCCCGGCGTCTGTAAACCCAAGACGGCGAGCGGTTTTAATTGGTTCAAGTCCGAGGAAATTTCCGCACGAAAAAAATATAAAAGGCACTCTATGAATTAAAATGAATCTCTATAGGAGCAATGTATGATTGTGATGAAAACAACTAACTTACTCAGGTCGGCTAACAGCGGTAATTAAGTTGAGATGTGTCACTTTAGCTCCTTTCGGCAGACCCGTTGTGCCGGACGAGTAAAGTATCAGTGCCGTCCGTGGCAACCCTATTAAATCAGTAACTTTTGTAAAATGTATTTCAATTATTCAGATAAAACAACTACAATTTTGTTATAATGTTGTCGCTACAAAATTAATGAATTCTTCCACAGTGTTGTTCAACAAATTAATTTATTCCAACAGAGTTACTGTACCTTTATTTTAGGGTTGGTAATTCAGTTTCTAATTAAATATAATTGAATGTAATGAACTACATAGATGTACTTGAATATCAGTAAGAATATTATTCATTATAATTATATTTGTTTCTAGAAGAACAGTTTATTAACATTTTATTATGAAGTCGATTTTTTTAGAGTTAATCTAATCTAATCAGTCAATCAGCTAATAAAAGTTATTTAAAAGCGATAAAATATACCTAATGAACTCGGATCCTCGAAACATTTTTTTTTGTAATAAAACCTCTGTTCAACATTAAAAATAAATACAAATGATTTAATGGGAGCAGACATTTATGACAGTAAAAGACTACATAAAATATTGTCACTTGTTAAAAATAAAGTTTTAATGTTTTAATTTGATTATCTCTCGTATCCTGTTCGTAGTCATTAACAAGTTTTTTTTGATACAAACTTTTTTCTGTCATTGGCGACGATTATTAAAATAATAATCGTATCGTTGTCTTATTCTAACTACATATTAAATATGATTTTCATATTTATTATTCCACTTCTATTCTGAAAAGTCGTTGATATTCTTTTGACTCTATTGAATTGAGGTGGGGTTTATAAAATGTCATAAACTATTGTTCATAATTCTGACAAGTCACTATAAACTATTCTTTACTGTATACAATCATTTTATGAAAATATATTATATTATCCTTCATTATAATTTTAACTTTTTAAAGAAAGATTTTTAATATATCGTCTATCCTCGTTACAAATTATGTTATTGGAGTGTAAAATTTGTGTAACTTAAGATCTAGGCACTGCCATTTCAAGTCTGCTTTTACTAAGATGACAGGCTGTTTTATCAGTTGCCCTCAGGCTCGCATACTTCATACAAACCCTCGACCCCAATTACATGAAGGTAAAACTATTTTGAATATAGAACTTGAATAAAACCGTACCGTTTACATCCATAGGTGGTTTGAAGCTCTGTACGTCGACAGCTGTTCCAGTAAATTCATCAAAATTAGTTAGTACAGGGTTATTAACAATGTTACCAAATACGAAGAATTTATCCACAATTTTAGTGTTGGCAATAGTCTCATAGTACTTGTTGTAGGTATCAGGGGAGAAGAAAACGAATTTCGGTTTTGAAATGTTCAGAGTATGCACCATCTCATCTGAAAAGTATAATGTTATGTATAAGATAAGATAATATTATCACACCATTCGAGAAACAATGTTATTGTAAACATTGTTTCTCAAATTTTATGATTGGTTGATTAATCTTCAGTAGGTAACATTATTAGTAACATAACATTATTTTATGATGATAAATATAATTCTGAAGCATAATATTTTTTTTATATAAAATATGATAAATGAATAATTAATATGCATAAATAAGTTCTTAAATAAACTCAAGATTCGTAGTTTGGACTTAGTTGAAATACTTGTCAGTCAAAAGTGACAACGTCTTTATCGTATCCTAAATCAATAATTTAAAGATGCAGCAATTAAAATCTTAAATACCTATGCTTTTTATTTACCTATGTACTTTATTATTATTATTTGATACACTAGCAGCTCTACGAGCTGATACGTGTATATCACTGCACTTGTGTTCTTAATTATTTAAATGTCTGTCAAGTCTATTTTTGAAACAGTTTACTGTTGGAGCACTTATTACAGTTTCCGGGAGAGAGTTCCACAATTTCATCACTCGATATGGCAAGAAGTGTGTTCTGGGGTTGCTAGCACACAGAGGTTTAGTTAACTTCAAGGAATGGCCCCTAAGACGTGTGTTCTGGTTCATCATGTACAGATCTTTTATGTTTCTGACGTTGTAGTGATCGCTGAGTATTTTGTACGTTTCTATGAGGTCTCCTCTATTTCGCCTTTGCTCCAGTGTTGTCAAGTTGAGTTCTAGGAGGCGTTCTTCGTAGGACTTCTTTTTAAGGGATGTAACCATTTTTGTTGCTCTTCTTTGGACCTTCTCCAACATTTCGATGTCTTTTTTAAAATGAGGAGACCAAATTTGAAATGCATATTCCAGCAATGGGCGAATGTATGTTTTGTACATTTTGATGAATAATTCTTTAGTGATAGTATAGAATGCCTTTCTGATTATGTACAGCATGGAATTTGCCCGTTTCGTAATATTTGTGATGTGTACGTCCCATTTTAAATTTTGTGTTATCGTGACTCCAAGATCTCTTTGTGTATTCACGGCCTGAAGGGGCACATTGTCCACGTGATATTTAAGTTTAGGATTGGTGTTTCCTATGTGCAACACAGTACATTTTGTAGCATTGAGTGAGATCAGCCAATCTTTTGTCCATTGCACGATACGGTCCAAGTCTTGTTGAATGACATTGTGGGTGATGAGTGGATTACCTATGATTTTTGTGTCATCTGCAAACATCGACAGGTCAGACTGAATAGCACTCTTGAGGTCGGTGATGAAGATTCCAAACAGTATTGGCCCAAGGACAGACCCTTGCGGCACGCCACTGTGAACGTCATAAGCATCTGACAGGGTTTCCCCTACCCTCACTCGAAACTTTCTGTCAGTTAAGAAATCTTCTATCCATTGGAGAAGCTGCCCGCGAACACCAAAGTGTTCTAGTTTGACTATTAGTCTTTGAATAGGAACTCTATCAAATGCCTTCTCATAGTCCAGGTATATGACATCTGTTGGTTGCCGTCTATCCCAGTTATCTGTCCATTTGTCTAAACACATGAGAAGATTTGTGACCGTGGATCTCTTTGGTACAAAGCCATGCTGTTCGTCGGTAATTATGTTTTCTTTATCCATAAAGGTTCTTAGTTCGGCCGCAATTATTTTCTCCATAGTTTTACAGACTATGCTCGTGAGACTAATCGGTCGATAATTCCCAGCAGCATATTTATCGCCTTTTTTATATATAGGAGTGACATGGGCTACTTTCCAATCCTGTGGTAATTTTCCATTTTCAAGCGAAAAGTTCATGATGTGAGCCAACTGTGCGCTGAGGACCTTACTGCATTGTTTTAACAATATTGACGGCAAGGCATCTGGCCCCATCGAAGTAGAGTCGTTGAAAGTATTTAAGGCTTTGGAAACTTTATCTGGTGTAATTATCAGTGAGTGGATAGAATTTTCTACTCTCGGCATTTGCACTTGAGGGATAGTCATATATTTTGGTTCCACTACAAAGGATTTCTCAAATTGTTGGGCGAACAGGTTAGCAACTTTCATTTGATCATTTGTAATGTTCCCAATGTCGTCTTTTAATGATGGTGGTACGGATACCGTTGAGGAAAGTTGTTGGCGTACGTAAGAATAAAATGACTTTGGTCCACTTCTTACAATTCCTCTCTCAAATTCAATTCTGAGATTTCTAACCATGGTTACAAGTTTATTGTTAGCTTGCCTGTATTTCTTATATGCTGTTTTAGAACCACTTAATGTATACTGTTTCCACAAAATCATTTTGCATTCGACTTTGTCCAAAACTTGTTGGTTTATCCAGGGCTTGTTGAGGTTAGGTTTTTTATAATTGGTTTTAAGTGGTATATGTTTTTCAATAGCATTGTGTGTTCTCTGTGCGAAATTCTTCCAAGCTTCATTTACGTCAGTTATATCTATATCAAGTATAATTTCTTCGTTTAGTGTGTGTGTCATCATTTCAGAGTAATTCACATTAAAGAAGTTCCTTCTAGGTGTTTGGGTAAGCGATTTTCCAGTTAGTTTACGTCTGAATTGTAGTGTAGCTAACAACACCTGATGGTCGCTCTTGCCTATATTCGGAAGGTGTTCGACGCTGGTACAGAGATTATCCTCATTACAGAGAATGAGATCAAGCAGCGATTCCTCGTGATTTCGCTGTCTCGTAACTTTATTCACAAGTTGATTGAGGTTACTGTTTTCGTACATGTCAATAAATCGTTCATGGAGCGTATTGTGTTTATCTGTGTCTACATTGTTTAATGGCCATTTTAGTTCTGGGAGATTAAAATCGCCCATTATTAGCAAGGGGTCATTTCCATCAGAAGCCTGTTTGATAGTTTCAAATAACAATTTGTCGGTCTCTTCAAACGTGTAATGGGTGGGACGATAGACACCAGCAAGTACCATTTTGAAATCATCACACTTTAAGTTCAACCATAAAGCTTCCACTTGTGTGTTATTGTTGTATGTGGGGTGTGGGGTAGCCTGAATAGGCCTGCCTTGAAATTCTGTTGACACGTAAATAGCAACTCCACCCCATCCAGTACCTTTGATTCTATCGTGACGAAAAAGTATATAGCCCTTGATGTCAACCAGACTGTTAGGTATAGACGGTTTTAAATGTGTCTCAGTTATAACAATAAATGTAGGTTTTAGCCTATTAACCTCAACAATAAGCAAATCTCGTTTGGCCATAATGGATGCCAGGTTCGTATAGAAAAATGTAATTTGCACAATACTATTGCATGTGTTTATAACTTTTTTGTACTAACAATCTTGGGGGTGTTATTGACATATTTTATGGTCAAGTCAGCTTCACCATTGTCAGTCCGCTGCTTTAGCTCTTCTCTCAGGTTCTTAAGGTATTCGCGTTGATAGGGCGTATGATCATTCTTAGCTGATATCCCAGACGGTAGGTTCTTGTTGTTTTTTAGCACGTTAATTGCAGATTTTTTGCTAGCAAATATTACCTTCAGGGGACGAGGTGAAGAGCCTTGGTTAGGTTTGCCAAGACGAATCACAGCCACTGGTGAGTCTGAGACCGATATATCAGTCAGGGCTTGTTGCACCTGCTTTTTATCGTGTTCAACACGTACCTCTTTGTCCCGATCAGCATTGCCGCTCTGCCGCTGACACTCATCAATGCCAAACATGATGACATTCGCGCTGCGTTTCTCCCTCTCCGCCAACTCACCGAGAATGCATTCCATACTTGTACCTTGATTTTGTTGCGCTTTTAAGGCTTCGATTTCTATTTTCAGCTGAGAAACGGTGTTTCTTAGTGCAGGCAATTGACGCACTCCGAGCTCGCAATCAGGGCACAAATACTTAAGGGTAGGTGACTGCAGCACAATAACTCTCAACTCCGTGGCAAGCAACCCACTACACTTCACACAAATACGCCTTTCGCAACCGTAACACTGTATTTTAGGGTTTTTTTCATCAATTTTAGGTATATCCTTGATACATTTTAGGCAAACCGGCATTTTGATAAAAAAATATTTGAAATTTACTGGTTAGAGGTTATAGAATTTTACGACAGTTCGTCACTGCTAAGCTCGCAAAAGTTCCGCAAGACAACACTTTCACTATTGTTTTAGGTCGCAAACAACCCGAAAACACTATTTTTATACTGTAATAGAGTAATTAAGTATATTTAAAACGAAATATTTCCGAGATATTCACAAAACACAAGTGCACTTTTTAACGCGGGTAGACGAAAAAACCTGCATCTAATAAACATAAAACTCACAGGTTTATTATTCACCTACTTATTTTAATTTTGCGGATGTTCGTGTTGGGTTAAGTGTGCAGTTAACAGATTCATTAGCTTATATCGTGGCTTATATATATTTATAATCAGAGTGTTTAACGCGGAAAATTGCATTGACTTCTTTGAACACTGTGAAAATACTAAGAAATAAATTAAAAAACTTATTGTACTTATGAACATTTTAATATAAACTGGAGGGATTCTGTGCTGTCAGCGTATAGATCAAAGTCTCTGCCTGCATTGTCAGAACAGAAGTTCTCTCAATTAAAAAAAAATAACTTACCTACCTTTACTGTATCCAGCATTGAGGAAAGTTGCAGTGTTGCCGCAACACCATATAGCGATTGTCGTAATTAAAAATTCCGTTCTGTTTTCGCTGCATATAGCAACCACATCATCATGTTTTACCCTTAACCGAGATAAAGCGGCTGCAGTGTTCACTATTTGCTGAACCATGTCACCGTACGTAGTTAACTCGCCTGTCACCCCATTAATCTTCAAAAAAAAACACTGGTAATGAAATGAATGGAAATCTCAGCACATATAAACAACATTAACATACACACAAATATATTACCAAAACTATTTTTTCTTTACATCTGGCTAATTTATCTATAATAAATTTTCCACAATTCATATGTGACGGTATCGAAAAATCTTGATTCCCGTGTAAAATACCATTGATAATTTTGGCCATTTTAGAGTTACACAAAGTTTACGTCTAACATACGCTAATATCGAATAGGATTGACTTATATTTATGTAGAAACATAAACATTTACGTAAGAGATAAGACTTAGAAGGACTTAGCACTAGTAATCTTGACAGATAAAAAGTGAGTTTAACTCGTATTTGTATTGTGATACGATATTACAGCGAAGACAGATTTAAATATTTCAATTGATTCCAATTGAGTGGTTTTGGCTTCGAACGCAAAAACGCACAGCTTTATAATTTTTATAAGGGGTATTTTTGTGATTTAAATATTTTACACGAGATCTTTAAATTACCTAGGTAGATACTTGAAAATTTATAAAATCTTTATGAATTTTCTATATTTCAAGAAATATTACTTTAATTTAAAACTGTAATATTGTGATATAATTTAAAATATATATTTCTATCAATATACAATTTGCTCGAATTGGATGGAGCTAAGGACTTTTCTAATAAATGTCGCAGTATTTTACCTACACAATTTCAAATTTCTCCAATCCTCCATCTTGCAGCTGCTTCCCAACACTGAGGTGGGACATAGTTTTAATATACTGAAAATGAATTCGCATATTTGAAAAAAGAATGAGAAAAAACTTTTAATTCTTTTTTCAATCAACGGCAACATTTTTTATTGATATCTAATAGGTATATTACTTTTACTCTATCTTTCATTGAAGCACGGTACCCATCCGTAATATCTAGTTTCAACGGAGTAGATATCTATATTATATTGCGTATAATATGTGACCTATGTTATTAGAACTATTTAAAAACAATGATTCCGTTGCTACAACGAAGTTACTGCGTTTTGCATAATATATGAAACTATTGCACGTAAATAATTTTTGTCTTATTAAGCCTTTAGTTCAACGGTCTAAATTGATCGTCACGAATTCTTAAGTTTATTTTAAATACATATTCAGGCTAGTGCACACGTGCGTGTGATTATAATCCTTGTACCGAACATATAGGCCGCGCATGCGCTGATTAATTATTGACGCGTCTTAGACTCGCAAAACCTCGGCTCTGTTGCCTGCTCTAATTCATATGTTAATTTAGACGAGGGATAATGTTAAGATTAACTTCTTGAAGGTTCTATCGGTAGAATAACGTTATATACTGACAGATATGACAGACGGACAGCCTAACGTCCATAATATAGAAAAGGTAGAATACAATTCTCTGATATTATATAATTCACAGCGTTATCTAGACTCAAATACGTAAAGCTTATAATGCGGATGAACATACTTAATTGTTAACTTTATTAGTAAATAACATTCACCTATACATACAAACATCCAAATCAATGCAAGTAGAGATCTTCATACACGTAAATATTCGATTGAACCGGACTTACGACCTCTGGCATAGCAGTCGAACACTCTACTTTCATGGTTTTTCCACTAAATGCAATAGTTTTATAATATTAATGTTACATTTAGCTTTTGCAATTAGTTTAAAACTAATTTTGGTAAGTCTTTCATTATTCCTTCGACAGCCGGCGGTAGATTATACAAATAGTTGTCACGCCACTGTTGTAAACCAAAATATAAGTAGGTACAGTAATAGAGCATAAAAAACCTTTTAAAATTGAAACTCCCCAGACGATGTCAACAATTTGTTTCATTATCGATGTCTGAAAAGAAAATCTTAAACTTGAAAAAACATGAATACATTGTATTGTAAAATATTTAAAATTAGAAATTATCTGCCTTTAAAGTATCGACGTTTTTTAAACTTTTTGCAAAAAGATAATTTTGTGCTCAAAAAACCTGAACGAGATTATGAGATAGCATAATAAATTGATAGTAGTAATTTTTTTATCATTATATTTTTCTTTTCGTCAACATCTTTTTGTTTCTAAAATATTGTCAGTGTTCTAATTTTGAATATTTCGCGCTATTTTATGTCTACTTAAATAACTTCGAGGCTATATTTTGCGAAATGTCAAGTGTTATATCCCAGTGGCTATAACTTAATAAATATACCTGCTGCTAATATAATACCGCACCACACGCTTGTATCTGGTTTCTATATCTAAGGGAGAAGTCGAGTATATAAATATTCATTAATGTTACCATAAAAATCCCTCCCTGAAAGAATTCACATAATGGAATTCTTTTGGCAGGCCTTGGAAGGTTATCGGTTTAGTTTTGGTTATAATGTTCGTTTTGCAAAAATCCGTTTGTATGAATAAGGATCTCCAAGTTTTCGTAACGTGGGTATTACGTGGAGCAAACAATTAGAATGGGATGTGCATATTATTATGGTTCCCTGTTCAGCCGGGGTGCATGGAAAACGCCTTATTTATAAGCTTACACTCCGATAGTTGAGACCCAAGACGGCAAGCAGTTTTAGTCGGTTCGAGTCTGACGTGAGCCCCGGCGATGGCCGACGGAGGTAGTATCCGTGGGCATTTCCGCACGAAAAAAAGGTATTCAGGCACAAATTTTACCGTAGGTAGGTAAATACTGTTTGGTGTGTATGTATAATGCTAATATTACTGAACCTATTTCAATAATCAAGCATTTGTGTAAAATTGTACTAGGTATCCTATTTGCCTAAGTGAACTACTTATATTAATTAAATATACTTAAATAAAATTGAATATAATTTTGGACAGAAAATTAATATTTGGTGTAGAATAGGGAATGTGAGTAGTTAATAAAATGAACAATTGTTTAAGCTAAATGCCCAATAGCAACCAAGTACAAAATGTATTATATTTTTTCACAAAATTAAGTTACGATTAAAGCTAAAACACACATGCTGTCACAGGCAGTGGCACCCTTGTCATGTCACTCACAGTCAGATAACAGTCAGTATACTTCCAAATTCGTACCTAATGTATTTAAAAAATGTCGGCATTTATATTTTCTTATCAAGAATTTTTTTTAATGAGTTCATTTAATTCGTGTAGATACGCGAATAAAAATGTAATGTTATAAAACGGTGAAATATGACAAATTGGTTTATTTATTTATTTATTCTAGGTCTAAGCGTAAACGATAACTACTTCTGAATGAATATTATGTACTTAGATTACAATAAGAGAAGTCATATTTTCAAAGTTTAGGTTTAGTTTTTGAGAGGAATATCTTACAGGGATATATTTTTTCATCAGTTTCACTGACCTGGATCTAAATTTATTTAGGGCTATTCAATAAGTCAAGAAGATCGGATATAAAATATAATAAATATGTCATTTTAGAATAACGGTAATATCTTACTATAATTTTCCTTTTCCAATACCTACTCTGTAAAATTATGACACTTGACATTTATTCGAGTACGGTAGTAATAAACACCAGTTACCGTTGCCATATAATTCTTTTTTCCTTGTAGGCTATAGCCCGCTAACGCATTGGATGTATTGTTTTTTTTTTTAATAATTATATTGGATGCCATACCATGATCGACTACGAAATATCGAGTATTTATAAATATAAAATAATCCTTTTACATATAAATCCTTTTGTTTGAATTTCGGAGTTACAGTAGCGGATTTATAGGAACTTTTGCCAACGGTAGGCTATTTTGATATTTAAAAAAAATGTCGCTAAAAAGATTCGCAGTCTACGCCATTTATTTTACAATATGGATATGTTTAAGTAGTTAGTTGGTATAATTTATTCCATAACAAACATTATTGTCATGATTAAAACTCAAACAATTTTAGGCTAATCCTTTCTACTTAACATTTTGTACCTATCGTCTTGAAGGCGAGAAAGCATGGACCATTAATATGGAAGAAATAATCTTCTTCCACAACGTCAGCCTGCTAATCTTATCTATCTATCTTATTAGTAGAGTATTTTCGCAAGTCAAATTACTCAAAACTAAAACACTAAAAAACTTAACATAAACTCAAAAATCATTACCTACTCAATATAGGTACTAAAAGTTACTGAAAGTTAATAATAAGCTTCTTTTTCCTTTTTATGACTCTGTTAATTCAAAGGCTCTACTTTAATACGCCATTTTACAAGTATTGTGCATATTTCCAGTCCGATTCCATTACAATGAAAGCGTAGAAGATGTGACAGTACTGTCTGAATGTTCAGTGAATGTCTACTTAAGCATTTCTCACGCATTCAAATGGTGGTATTATCCATATAATATTATAATTCTAGACGCAGCTAGTGGATGGTACGGTACATTAACTTACTAAGACTCGGATTGTTGTGGTCGGGAGTGGGTAAACGTAATTTGTTAGTACGCCTGCGTGTGCGCAGGACTGGATCGCCCACGCGTAGCGCCTGCGACTCTTGACGACTCTTCTCACGCCGTGACTCATATACCATCATTATTTTGTACAATATAAATATCGATAGCAATTTAAATATAATAGTAAGTTCTTGGTAGTTTTATTCAGTCAACCTGTACTTTTCACACCAACAAACTAATGAGAATTGGATTCCTGCAGGTGTAGGTATATCTTTTTACTATTCCAAAAAAGGTTGGTACCTACTTTTTAATATTTATTTTGATATCAAGACAGATATTGTGCTAGTGCTCTACTCTGTCTGCTATACTCTGACCAGATCATCTACTTGAATTTAAGATGATATTAGAATGATGTTTGTCAGGATATGTACACAAGAGTATCGGGTTAAGGGACGACTGTTACACCTAAATTAGGTAATTGTTGTAATTTGAACTGTTTTAAATTTGTATCTGTACAGGTAATATAAGTGAGGCCTCGTAAATGCCTTTAATTTACCAAACAGGGATGGTTTATTTAATTAAATATTTAAAGCAAGCCATCAAAACTGACTGTAAAACTTCAAATCACCACTTATTATAACAATTACACGATAGACATTTACTGTCTACCAATATAAGAATAAACTAAAATATTTAGGTATGTCAAATAGCGTTCAAGTCAGTAGTTTTAATTGTAGAAAGGTATGACTAGTAGCACCTTGCAAGTGAATTTGTTAACATTCAAATTGATATCACATCACTCACGTAAAACGTTTAGGTATCTGCGATTTTTATACATTTTTATTAAACTTCCAATGTTGGTGACAGGGTCAACTCAGTCAACTGAAACCACAGCCAACTCACCCCGCGGGCTTAATTGACCACTGCCAGTTTTTTATTGATTGAACCGATTTGCTATTCAGGAACTCAGTCCCAGCGACCGTTTAGGGTTAACTTAGCCCGCAGCTATATGTGATTTTGTGAAGGTTAAATAGGAGTTGAAATTTTACAACATAATGTGGGTTTAATTCTGGTGTAATTTCATTTTTATGACAAGTATGTGCTGAATCTTAATAATTCAGGATTAACTCCTTTAAGGAACTGTTCGACAGTTACACTGAGTATTGTTTCTATGGATCCATGCGTTGTATGTCGTAGTTATGAGGAGTATATCTACCATGTATCTGCATTAACTATTAACCATATATATTTACAAAGAAAGGTAACCCACATAAAAGCCAGGAACATTTTCTTACGACTACCTGTTTATACATTTACATTACATTTTTATATCTAGTCTTTTTAGTTAACAATGCTATTTTATGGTCATCACTAGGTATGTTAGTACCTCTCCATATTTGTATTTGAGGTCAGTCCAGCTAGGATGGTTCAACGATTACTCAATAAAATGCCCCCTGTAGTGATGGGACAATTCACGGTAATATCGGGAGACCGGTCGAGTCTTGGAGTATAATATCCTGATTCATTAAGCTATCGGAATATTATACTGCAGAGGTCATTTTAAAAGTAATAATCTGACTTTATTTAGAGCTTCCATAAACATTTTGTTGAACTGCTATAGATAATGTAGATTTATTTGGTCACAGAACAGATAAGTATTGAGTTTAGTGACCAATTGGTACACAATTACGCTTTCGAAAAATATATTCGAATATCAGTGTTAATTTTAATTGACAATAAAAAAAGTAGTAAAATTTATGGGTTTTCACATTTTATATCCCCGAAGGATTTTATATTTTATAATCCTAAACTAATTTTTCGCTTTCACGCAATACCTATGAGGCATGCAATGTCAAATAGATATATTGCCTAACTGCTGGCTGCTACTAAGGATATAGTAAATCTCTTCTGGGTAAATGTTACGACTTATTCACCGCGGTAAGTCCCGAAGGTCAAACCATAACACCATTCCAACCATGAAACTGAACCATTAAGCAAAAATTGCTTAGTTTGGCTTTAGATGCAATATTTTACTTCCTAGGAAAGAATCAGAGTTTTTAATTAAAATTAATGTTAATAAAAATCGACCACAGACGGTTATTCAACGTAATCTAAACAAGAGTACTTCATGTATTTATATCCTTATTATGCGTAACGGCAAAGTTATATAGGCTTCTATTTTCATTCAAAACGGATGAGACAAATATACCTACTCGTATTACATAAGTACTATTTGGTAATCAATAGCCCTCTATACTTGTTGTGCTAACAGTGTCTAGGTAATAAACGATATTATTTATTAACGATACCTACTAAATATATCAAATGTACCCACATACCTACTGGATTAGGGTTTATGTTTACTTATGAGAAGCAATTAACTACACAAGGGTATATTTTAATTTCCCTTGTATTTGTAACTTATTTATGAATTAAAATAAAGTAGCATTCTAAATATCTATTTAATCACTTTTTCTGACTGATTTTACTCATATTGTCCATTTAACACGGCCGTTACTCATAATGAACGTACTTATCAAGTTACCCGTAACATAAAATATTGATGTCTTGATATTGCCCTATCTAGAACTTAAATATCTATAACATAAGTTTAATGAACGCAAAACATAATAATGGTTTCACTGATTCGGCAAGTATAGAGCGTTAGGGAGTGTAGATGGTCCCCATAGGCGATTACGTCATAATTACCCCCCACGCGTTGTGTGGATATTAACCAGGTATTAGTACAGTTAATGCCTCGATATAATGGCTCCAGTGTATTGATGATCTAAATCAAATCAGACCTATTGTTTGAGGGCGGTAATACAACAAAGAGATTATCCAATCGTGATTTTAACAGAGTAACATTAGCACATGATATTCAAATACCCTCAAATACCATTATATGTAAGGTAGGTGTTCGTACACATTATGTGATTATGTATTGTTACAAGGTGAAGCGCATTGTTCAAAGCTGGCATTGTTTCGCTATAAGAAAACGGATTTTGGAGTCTTAGATGTAGCTACCCTTATATCTTTTTTATTCACTTTAATATTTTAACCTAACTGTTTTCTATCAGGTCATAGTTACTTACATCTATACGTACATACCAAGTAATAACCAAGAACTAAAATAGCTACAATCTTGGTGGCCTTTGATCTGGCCGCGTAAGAGTCCCAGTTGGTATAGCCGTCAGCCTTAAGTTAAATGGGAACATGGGGGGAAAGTAAGCTTCATTTTATAATTACTGATAGTACGGTTGCTTCCACTGATATAAAAATAAGACGAGGAATATGGGCGTGAGTAGGTTATGTATTTAAGTAATATTATATCTTTTTTTTTTTTTTTTTATATAGGACACGTCAAAATGACTCCACCTCGCCTGATGATAAGCGAAAGGCAAAGTCTCAGGACTGGGGCCACCATCACATGCACCGGTAGTGCTACAGTAGCGGCCCTCAGCTTGACGGCCTCATCAAATGCTTTTTCACGCCCCGCTTAAAGGCCCCGGGACTATAGGAGGAAGGAAACACATGCGCTGGTAAAGAATTCCAAGCCTTTATGGTGCGGCAAATAAAAGAGGCACCGAACCGCTTGGTTCTTGATGGAATTGATGCCACCGTGTGCGGGTGATACCTCAGTCTGGCACGTGTAGTTCTGTGTAGGAAAGGAGAGGGTGGGATTAATTGGAAGAGCTCATCGGAACACTCGCCATGGTAGAGACGGTAAAAAACTGCCAAACACGCTATATCTCTACGTAGCTGTAGAGGCTCGAGGGTGTTCGTGATTTCTGGACTCCCAATAATGCGGACTGCACGTCGCTGCAATCTGTCGAGAGCATCTGTCACCATTTTATGCCTAGACTCTAAATTTGCCATACAGATAGCTTGTAAGGTAAAAAATAATATAGTTAGTATAAATATATTAACGAAAGTTAGCAGTTGATGGTATGTAGTATAATGAAAACAGCATTATGCGAACTAGATAGTACTTGGAAAATAATTACATTTGGGTAGTAAAGTGCAAGGTTATTCAAAAGAAATACGCTAGATTGCTTCTGTTTTAATATCGAAACAGAAATGTCTGTAAAAGGCGGTAAATTTTAAATTCAAATAAGTTTAATAAAATCTGTTAATATATGGATTTTTGTGATAATAGTCTCATCAGTAGCTGTCTAGGCCAAGTGCTGCTTTATAAGTTAATTTAGTAAAAGTTTTATTTGGTGATATCTTTATGAGACTATTTTTATATGGAGCGCTCGTTAAAATTCTTACTAATTTGTTCACTAATATATTCAATCACTAAACATTTGGACCGTTACAGTATCGCTTTTATGTCAAATGTTACCCACGTTGATGTTAAAACATCAACGTGGGTAACGTTTATATGTATTATAATTTTTCTTTCAGTTACAAGTTACAGAAAATTTGCCTATTGTCACCTACCAAACATACTACATAAATTTTATGCTACTGTTCGACCCGGGCTTTGAACTGAGGCGATAAGCAGACGGTGGGGCGAGGCGGTCAAAATGGTCGCGACGCACACCTATTTGTACGAATATGCATTTAATCCGCGCAATAGCTTGTCGCTTGTCAGACATACGTGGGCTTAATGCGATCTAATGATAGTAATAATAAGAGTGCGTTGCGGACATTTTGACCGCCCCGCGCCTCCGTCTTCTTATCGCCTTAGGATCTAGCGATCACACACGAAATTATACCTTGGGACCAATGCGATATAAAGTGACCATAAATAGGTATATGTATTGTGTATGATGTGTATTACAACTTATCTATTATTAGATAGCTGTTATGTTTATCATAAATGTTATGATTATTATGTTTACATTATCACTACCGCACATAATACTTTGTGCCAAATATATAATTATTATTTATTCTTATAAGGTCGTTGCTTTTATTAACTAAAAATAAATAATGAAATAAATTCCGTAATTGAAGATATTTACACTGGAATGTATTGGGTAATTAGTGGTATTACGTTCGAATAAATAAAAAAATAAAGACTAACCAGGCATTCTTTTAACTAATTCAAAATAAAAGATTCTGATTGAATAATCTGGCCTTTTGAAGCAGTGACATAATTTGTTGAGTTTACCTGGGAGTTCGCAGAAGTGAGGTAATGGCAATTTTATTCGTAGATAAATCACACAGGTCATACACACACACACACACAGAGAGACTCACACATACACAATATACACATACACATCAAACACACATACACTCTGTAAGTTAGAATGAATTTCATTGCTAGCCGGCGGGCTCACAAGGCTTATAAAAGTACCTATCACTGTGCGGTAAGCTCTTGCCAGTAGCTACACCGCTGTGCCATGGATTTTTGCTATTTATTATCGGCTATTGTAGTGGTAGATAATACAATGGTAGTATACATAACATACACTGTAACTATTGTGAGTACTGCAATAATGTGGTGTGACTCAAAACTAGAAAAACAAATACTGCCATCTATTGAAGGCCAATTGGGTACCTACGTCATTGCTTTATGTTAAACGGTTTCTATCGATGAAGTGGGTACTGATATACCTACAGTAAACGATTCTGAATTGGAGTAAAGTGATTAGTTTAATAGGCATTTCATAATTATATAGTAGTCGTCAAGTAAATTGAACACAAGTACCTATAATTGCGAAAGTTTGTGCTGCTTTTTATAATAATACTATATTCCACGTTGGGGCTATGTTTTTGAACTTCATTTAATATTTAAGTTAAGTAGTTAGTACCAACTGTTGTTAGTGCTATCTGTCTACTTAGTGCCAATGGGCCATTAAATTTTCCCTATTTTTAGTTTCTGCTCTCGAAGTGGCAAAACAGCATTGGAAACCAACCTAAAAGTGGGTAAAGCTACAAACATTATTGATGGACAGGACCACTGAGTTGGAAAGCGCCGAGCCAATCCTAATGGCAAGAGGCGACATGCCATCTAAATGTTTTTATTACCGGCCCGCTAAAAATACCACATTTAATGTGTTTCAAATCAAAATTACATTATGTTCAAATTACGTGACGACTGACTATACTCAAGAGACAAACGCCCTAAACAAAATAAGATAAGTACACTGCCATTGTACATAAACTAGTACTTTTCAGTGGCCTCACTTGTATGAAATAATGTTCTTTTCCGTACCCATCTAATAGAGCAACTTTCTTTTGGTTATTAAGGTTATTACAGGGTAAGGCTCCTTAAGAGTAATTGCTATACTAAGATACATTATTAGGAGTAGGGTTTCATACAGAAGTGACACTTCCGGAGAACACTGAAATAAATAGCCACTTCCAGTACCTATTTTTTTTTATACTACCTAGGTCGGCAGCGGAGCCATATTAATGTTGTGTATCATGCATTGTATTTTTAAATAAGATTATAGATACAAAATCATATTTTACTTTGTGTTTTGTTTATCCATAGCAATATAATAAAATATAATAGCATAAAATAAATATTTTACGATAAGGTGGTCGTACGCTTGATTGCTATATACATTTTATCTGTTGTGGGGCATTTTTTATCTGTTGTATTGTGTGGCATTTTATATCTGTTGCTACATTATGGTATAAAATACTGCCTATTACTTGTGAAGATGCTAATCTGCAATCTAAAAGACTTCATAATGTAAATAAAATATTAAACAGTCTGCACTTAAATTATAAAATTATAGAAGACAGTCTTTCAGTTAAATAAAGAGATATTATTATTGTGTCTTTAACTACTATCTAATAATAACACTGTACCTACCTACTTACTAGTAATAATAGTGTAAAATATTTTATTTACGTTTAAAAAACACATGTAACAATAGTAACCAAAGAACACAATATTATATTATTCCAGTAGTGTTTTAGTGTTATTATTTTTATTTATGTAACTATTTTGGTCCCCTACTGCTTTTTAACACCAAATAATTAGGTAGGTACGGCCGTGTGTTTTACATGCATGTTATGATGACAGTTACTGCTCCACCCACTCCCGCTATCCTAACTTAAATTCTTTGGTCCTTTAGTACCACTGATTACCTAATAGTTCGTAGTAGTACCTACCTACCTACTTAAGTAAATGTTGAATTAGTACCTACTATTAGTTATTCTGTGGTAGGATGTAGAAGATAGGTATGTTGCTGCAACATAAACTGTTACCTTCGATTCTGTTATTAATGTTACATATTACTTATCGAGTTTTCTGGATTACCTCTTAAAGCTAATTTAAAGATGGCCACGTCGAAAACGCATTAAAATCACTAATCTTATCGTGTAGTGCCAGTGTGACCAAATCCGTGTTTTCATTTTCCGTGGCTAACTTTTCCATAACATGAACCAAGCTGTCAAAATAAAATATTTACGAATATACAATACATTCGTTTACATTTATTATTAAGTTTATTTTCGAACTACCCGTGACTAGCGTGCGTGGCTCGAACTACTGAAATATCAATTTAGTGAACACCAGGAGCTTGTTAAAAGTTTTCGGCTTTAGAAATCGATTGTTTCGGTTGCCTGATTATGTTTTATAACTGGGGCCTTATGATAATGTATAACGATATTATTGTAGCAATTTTATGTAAGGCTCAGGGTTGATAGGGACATCTAACAGTTATTAATGTTATTATAGAATAGAATAACACCATCACAGAAATTTAATATATACTTATTATGTACCTACTTAACTTAACTAATTATTGTAATGATAGTTAGATAGATAGATCTTATGAGTATTGTGTGCCGAATTCCCTTTTATGCATGATCGAGAATGGAGTGTTGACGAAATGACCTTTAGCTACTGTTTTAGCGTAAAAATATCTATTAATAATATAGGAAGCCACTTCTGCACTGTTACTATTCACAATCAATAATCAACGGATATATAGGTACAATACAATGAGGCTCACGATAACTAACCCACGCTGCAATTATAGTGGTAAAGGCCGTCATGGGTGATTGGCTAGACAGGCTTTATCGCGGCATTTCTACCGGCTGACACAGGTAGTCTCCGGACACGGTTGCTTCGGGAAACATCTATGTCATTCAGGGCAGGAGCAATGGCCGTATGCCATCACTGCGTGGGTTATCGTGAAGACACCGTACTCCACACGCTACTGGAATGGCAAGAGTAAGCGTACCGGGACCGCAAACTAAACACGTACTAGACTTATAAAAAATATATAGTTGTTCTATATGAGTATCAAATAAATATTGACGTGATGGCAGTTGGCAATAGCACATAATAAGTACGCAATAGTCTATTAATGAGACAATTCTTTTTTAATTCTTGCCAGCCAGCATTCTTATCACCCTATCACCCTACTTATAACTTAATTATATATAACTTTTAATCAAGGTCTAATGAGGGATTATTATTACCTTTGAATAAAGTATGTAAATTCTTAAGTATAGTAAAATGAAAAGAGCCCTATCTCATTCTTCTTATGTTTTATATACAGCAAATCTTTCTCTATCTACTTCTTCACAGTGCCACTTCCATATTCAGAAATATAGTAAAGCAAGATTACAACTCACTTAACAGCGTTTAAAGAATGTATTACCATCTACCAATGCGACATAATTTATTAATACGCATCTAAGTGGTCGGCCACTTATGGTGCTCACACGCCATACTGAGACTCACAAGTGCAAGCCCAAACATTGTAACTACTTTGTTTTACAAGCGGCGAGCACGAAGCTCACCGACATTATTATGTGTCAATAATGGTAATAGAAATTAGTGCCTTACTTAGAAATGGAAGACATGTGGGCGTATCCCGTCGGGTACACAGTCGCACGCACATACGATAGCACTGCCATTTATTGTGTAACCCTCAGAAAGAATTTCTTTCAAGATTTATTAGGTTTACCTTTGTGATGAGGAAAATAATTATTAAGCGTATATACCTGGTCTTTAATGAGGGTTACAATATTTGTTGCGGGTTTCTTTAGACCCGTAATAAAACTGCCTTTAATTTAAGTGCAAAAAGGGTTGAGAATAATTTAAGAGTAATTTTTGGAAGTTACTACGCCTAGTATATTGAAACATAGAAGATACGGTAACTTTATTTCAATTATATTTATGTGGATACTAACACCGATTTAGTAGGTAGTTAAGATAACGATAAGTATATCAATAACAAGCATCGTTATCTGGTATCTGTCCATTTTGAATGTTTTACTTGTGAATGCGCGTTTGCACACACAGAGATTTGAACTGCTGTGGGCGGGTGTGAGCGTGAGAAACAAATATCTCGTGTCGCGTCCACGGCCCTTTCAACCTTATGAAGAATTGGACTCCCTCTAATGGTGGCCGCACTGCTGTTATAATTGCTTTTAGGCAATCACAATTTATTACTTGTCGCGTGTCGTTATGGGGCTTTACAGCGCTGGTACTGCGCTATTGAAATATTGAGCTGCTTGCAAGGATACTTTTATCGAGGAAGTCAAGGCTTACATAAATTGGTTCCACGGCTTAAAATAATTTACTTTCTTTGTGTTTATTTCCTTTGCTCTTCCTTACTTTTCTTATGATCTTTTATTAGAGGTAATAATACAAATGATAATTACGTGTCTTTGTTACTTTGATGATGTTGTTTATTAAAAAAGATTGCAATTTTTATGCTGTTTTTTGTTGTTTTTATGGTATCATTTCAAAGAGAGATTGTTATGTCATGATTTGTATTCTTTTGATGTTGGGGAATGAAACATTAAACAGCCTTTCTATTCTATTTTGCGGTAAAACAGTGAATATTATTTGAAAAGCAATATCAAATTCAACCGATTTAGATACAGAAATAATATAATGTTTCTTCAGTAGAATGTTTATACAATTTTAAACATAAAAAAGTTGGTCAAGTGCAAGTTGGATTTGCACACCGATAGTTTCAAAGAAAACTGAATTGGAAAAACATAGCAATCACGACATAATTATGTCGATGTAGTGAGACATTAACATAAGTGGTGATCGGTTTAACTGCAATTAAGATTCAACCTTCAGTGGGTGCTGTCTGTTATAACTCCCAGAAATGTGAAACTGATGGTAAGGTTAGTTCACAAACTAAAAGTCACGCTGCGGGCTATAAAGCGAACTATTCTGGGAGTTTCTCTGAGGGATAAAATTTTGAAATGAGGTCATAGATAAAGAACTAAAGTTAAACATAGCTCATAGAGTAAGCAATGGCTGAATAGGCAATGGTCTCACCTGCAAGGATGGTAGGTACACTTGAAAATTGACAGCCGAGGTTCTGGTGCAGGTTAACCTCTCAGGCTTTGCTAGATCAGGCGGTAGTCGTTAGAAGTGGTCATACCAGGATTCCATTTGGTACCGTTCACCATGATTATACTTTTATGTTAAAACAAGTGATAATAGTATGAAAAGCGCGTGAAATTCGATTTATCAGACACTTTGAAATTCACAGCCTGGGAATGTAGACTGCTATCTAATGAGGCCTCCAAACGTTAAAAAATATATGACAAGCATATTTACGCGCTTGACAAGCACTCATGATGAGACTTGATGTAGGTAACGGCAAGCACTATGTTGAAGCATTTATACTGATTTCCATTTTTTACAGGTAGGTATTTAAGGTTACGTAAGATAACAGAAATGTCTTTAAATGCAGATAAGAAGTTACTTACTTTTACAATTATCAAAAAATTAAAACTTCAGTTATCGATGGAAAACCTGAATAAAATGTTTTAGATTAAATTAAATATTTCACATAAGAACGAACGTAGCCACAATTTTTTAAATACTCATAATATTTTTTACTCCACATCTTTATTAGGGGACAGTAAAAATGTTGCTGTAATAGTTATTTTTTGATACCTACCTGACATGCAATAAAAACTTTTATCAATAAGCAAATTTTTTTGGAGGGATTGTCTCTTAGTAATCAGCTGTAATGAATTATTCATATACTTATAATAATACAGGCAGGCAGAGTCACTTACAAATATTTTAACATTGTTCTGTAATTCTTAGGAATTCAAGTATCTAGATGCTTCCTACATTTTAGTCTATGACGTAAGTAGAAAAACCTCACATACCTATCCGTGACTGGTCCAGAAAGCTGAATTGGTAGTTTTTATCTACCGATACGAATGTAAATCCCGTCTTGGATATTGAATTTCTACAATTAAGCCGATTTACCTTAAATCGATTTTGTCATCGGTATTCTAAAATTATTATTGTGTTATAGTTAGGTACACAGCTTTGGCATAGTGGGATGTTATTGATGTTACAGACTAAGACGCTTTGAAGTAGGTATCTACTTAAACACATATTAATATTTCTCTTCGCAATACATTCCTGAAGAATCTGATGGGAATAGTCGTTAAGTAAATATTTCAATAAACGCAATATTGAGCGGTATCTTGCAATACTTAATGCAGTAACTACAGAGTTGAACTGGACCGCTATCACTCTTAATATAGTATCAGGAACCATTAATCAAAACTGTCCGTGATCGCTATAAATGGAAAACTTATTTCGCAACGAGTGAAAGTCATCATGATCATCCACACTCGTTAAAAGTTATGACAGTGTAACAAGCAATTTATTTAGAAGTAACTTAAATAGACGTTTATTTGGCGTACTTTATACAACAGGGTAGTTAAAATGTATTGATTGATATAGATGTCGGTTGTTATAAAAACTTAAACGAAACGGGTTTGTCAGACACTAAAACAATGCAATACCAATTTTAAATTTAAATAAATATATTCAGTTTATTTTAAACGGGTAAAACTTTTATTCAGTTTATTTTTAAAGACAATAAGTAATCGTTTTACTGAAATAGCTAGGGTTATGAAACTCAAGTGAAAGATAAGATCGCAAAATATTATGCAACAGCATTCCTTTTGTTTTATATTGGTCAACAGTCTAGCTCAGACAGAGGGCAATAAAAGATGCAACAACTATTGACATGACATTTGCTTGGAATGTGACCGGTGACCACCTTTTGACGCCCATAAGTTCCGCTCGACAACAAATACAGCATTATATTGTTTCAACATTTTATGCATTTTAAAATATTTATTTTATGGCACTGGTCCATTGAAGATAACCGTATATATGCAACTTTATTATTAATTCTAGACGGTGTTTTGCGGAAAACGAACTTAGAATTATTATTTGTTTTTCTTTATGGTAGGTACTGATTTAGCAAACAGTCTGCTTGAGAGAAAGCTGTTACTAGTCCACGAAAGCTTGCAATATCAAAGGGGGTCTGATGAAGTAGGTACAGTAAGAGCCTCCAGTACTTTCTCACATGCACAGAGTACAGCGTATAACTAGTACCTATTATGCTTTTTTGTGTTCAATATTAAGTAAGAGGGTCCTCTCCTCTGGTAGATTCAGCCTATCCGTAATAAAAACAGCGTCATTCTAGAGCCGACATACTATATTTATCGTAAAATCATATTTTTTTATTTGTAATAGAAAAGTAAATATAGTCGTGCCACACAAAATTGTATAACATACAAAATAGTTTGGAAATTAAATGAACTGTGTGAGGTCAGATAAGGTCCATAAATCAGAACTTGCTTCTGGAGTTGACTATTGTAGTGAACTTATTAAAATATGGTAATATCACTGACATAGGTACTCAGGAATAAATATCAATTGTATACATAAAATATAATACGTGTATGCACCAATAATAACAATTACTAACTAAAATAAGATTTTCATAAAAATATCGTCCACCTCATTGACATCACGTTTGATGAATTAGTTTAATTAATTTAATGACATAAATTAAATTAAATACTAAGATAATAATACAATTGAGTTTTATTTAAATAGTTATTTTCTGTAGAGCGATGTTTTTCTGGCGAGGGGAGCGGAATGCCGGTAGTTTTAGTAGTAACAAATAGTGGTCATATTTAGAAGAAAACCTTTGCTAATGACGTTTTGAAATTTGACGACGCTCAAACGTAATTAAGACGACCAGTAACTACAAGACCGTCGGATTTTTTTCAATATCGCTCTCCTCTCTTGCTTTTGTAGCGCTGCAAATGCATACAATGTACTGATAAGATCCAGATCCAGAAGACGTAATTATCAAAAACGTTTGTTTGAAGAACCTCGTGTAAACTCGAAATGTAAACGTAAAGGTAGTTTGATCTAGACATAAGTGTTACTTTAGAATGTAATTTAAAACGCCTTTACATACTTGAACGCCTCTTGTCTATAAAAACAATATAAGTAAATATCCAATTTACCTACTGCTGATGTTTTAGTAACAAAAATTAGAAAGCGCTTATCAAATAATTCTAAGTGTAATTAATTATTCCAAAATTCAGATTCTAAATTGTCACTGAAAAAGTACGATAATAGAGAATATTTTAATAGTACTTTTTATACCAGTAAAGATACACGTACATACATACATTTGCAAACTATATATGTATTAACATATACTTGACTAAGTACAAAATGTAAAAACTGTATTTGATCAGATTTGATCGTTACTATTGTTAAAAACAAACAGCAGCTCTCATAGATCTTTCGCTCACAGAACTTCCATTCGACGTGGACTAGTGAAATATTGTTACAAGTCGAAGTGCATTAAAGATCTATAAAGCTAGCGTGACTAAATTGCTTTTCCCTCAAGATAACTGGACAAGATTAATGACCGTAACGTGCAAAACGTTTAAACCCATTTCCAACTGAAATCCGACTAGTCAGTTCCATATATTAGCGCCAGTGAAAACGTTCCTGGCACAAATTTCCATCACTAACATTAACCAAATTAGTTAGCTTTAAACCGTCCTGTGAACTATCCGGATCCCGCTCGCTATACCAACTTGAATAAATTACATCTGAGCCACTGTTGTCGCTGTCAATAATATGCCAACTATTAATTTTATAGAATTAAATATATCATAATCTCAAGAAGTTATGTAGTAGTCAGACAATTTTAATTACGCATCTGCTGTTAGATTGCAAAGAAAAAGGCACATAATATGAATCTACTAGAAGAGCCATAAAAATCAGATTATTTTTTTATTTATGATCCATTTAAACGTAGAAAGCACAGTAAATACTTACCAACTTTAGATTTTTTTTCTGTACAAAATAATGTCCGTGTGCGCTTTAAAGTATTGTACAAATAATTCAAAGTATGTAAAGACTTCCTAAAAAGCAAATAAGAAAGTACAACTTTGAATCGACGAAATTTCAATGTAGGTATTGTACCTACTATATTAAAGCAATAAATTTTAATGATAAGTACGTAAGTAATGGAACACACTATGATTCGTATAAACGGTGGACTAATAAAGACCTCTCACAGAGAGCCGTGATTAAGACTTGGTCAAACATGCATTCTACTAACTGACGTCATTGAAGAACTATTCGGAGCAAAATCTTAAAAGTATCTACTTGAAAAAGAAAGTGACTGTCGATAAGGATATGATCTGAAACATGTCTCAGAACATGTTTCTCTGTAGATATTACTGACTGGAAAATTGACCATAACTTGAAATTCTACCAGGGAAAGTTGCAGATAAGTTTAACTTATGGTTTACGAGCCATAGAATAAATAAAAAATAATATAATTTAAATGAAATCATGTCGAAATAAAAGTTACGATGCTACATATATTTTGGCCATTGCAACAATGGAGTATTCTGTTTTATATCTTATAGCCATGGTGCAGAGTTACTCCGCGACCACAGTAAGCCCATATCGTTGGTGGTCGCACATTGTGATACATATACAAACATATTTTTATTGAACTGTATAAGGTTTTACGGTCCCATCCTACAAATCTTTATGGTACTAAACATCAAGTCTGTTCTCGAAAACACAATATTACGCAATGAATAGCGAAGCATATAAGTTTTTTTTTGTGGCAATTGTTGTAAGTTGATACTTCTCGTAAAAATAAATATCAGGACACGTTGCTATTGTTTCTTTTTTGAAAATAACATTTACAGTATTAATAGATGCACATAACATTTTATACTAATGTTTGGAATGGTCATGGTTTTCAGGGTCTGTTCAAGCAACAAAGCCATTGTGGACTAAAGCTATATATATTTAAAACTCGACTGCTTTATGATCCATTCTTTTGCATGAGCTCTTTACCCTTTAAATATGTCAAGCAGATTCTTCTCTAGTGTCTGCACCATTTCTGTTATTTATTCCAAGTTGTAGGTGTGTTAACTAGTTGTGTAATAAATAATATGAATAAATATAAGATATAATATTGCACGCACGCGCCCACTAACATGAATGGAAGTTATATTAAGGTCACAGACATACAGGGACTTTCTAAAGTAAAATAATTGAGTCAATTTATCGAGCGTCTCCGCGTCTACAAGGATCGGTGACACTTTAGCGTGCATTGATTGCCATTATTACCAAACTCTATTTACGGTCGCCATACTGACAAACCTTGCTTATTTTATTTGAGGCCAGTACATTACGCGCATTAGTAGAGAATAATTTACACGGTACATACATTACAAAAGTTATAGCTTACTTGTTATCCACTCACAGCTGCTTTCTACATCCAATCTATTATGCACTCCATGTTTACGTCCCCTGCTAAACTTCAGAGTGAAAAATAAAGGTAAGTCAATTGAGGGCTCTTTTTGTTTTACCTTATACATGAAAACCGTGGACCGAGTTCAACGGTTTGCCTTCCCTTTTAATACAAGACGAAGGTTAAGTGGTTCGCTGTCTGTTTCACTTAAACCGTTGCCCGCAGCCCTGGAGTAAACGGTGGCGGCCACTTGTGTTCACAACATTATATTATTATGACGGCAAACCCGTGGTTTAACCGAGACAAAACAAAAATGAAACGACAACTTCACAGATTCCTATTGTATTATATGACGGGCCTCTTTGTATATTGAAGTTCGCCAAGCACGAGGTTGAATGGACTTTTTGTGAGTGCGGAATTTAATTTCGACTTTCAGTTACCCTCGGGTCAAGATTGAAAGAAATTGTATTAAAATATTACTGAATTAGATATTGAAGAGGAATAAATAGTTTGCCGGTGCACGAGCTTGTGGTAGAGGTGAGAGCCCTCCACGGCTCTCGTCTAGCGGTCAACTCAATACACTCGTCCGCAATCGTTTTCGCTGGCGTCGAGATTGCTTAGGTTGTTGCTTCTGATTGAATTCATCCGACGTTCACCGCCCGCCCGCTGCGCCCACACCCGTTTGACCCGGAAAATTAACCCGCCGAGATAAATGCCGATATGTGTCAAGTACCTAGTTTTCAATTCTATGAGTAGGATATACCTACTCATAGTATTGAAAGCCGATATAACATTTGGTTGTCAATATAGGTCTTTTTGTTTGACTTTAGACTTTATTAAATTCGCTGCGGGGAACAAAAATACATTATGGAAATCGGCGTTGACTCGTGGTTTGTCTTTGTTGAATTCTTCCGATATGAAATATGCTTTGTATTGAATTTCATTTTGTGCTTATGTTGGTAATTTTCGAGCTACTGTATTTTATAAAGTTGTAATATTTTGTTTGTAATAAAATTATACGTATCACAAAACCCATAGTGAAATCTACGTAAAGGAGTTTTGGGTGAAGGATGACTTACTAAAACTATGTCATAGTGCCTAGTTAATTTTAAAACTGAAATAGTTGTAAAAACAAGACGCTTTATAATTAACTAATTCAGATTAAAGGCACCTAAACTGAATGTTTAATTAAGTCTAGGAAAGTATTCTGGAACAACGCGCGTGTCAAGGGCGGTAAATACTGATACCGCAAAAGTTGCCTCGTTAGTGCGGTCCGCAATGTTTGTCACCTACACGTGAGAGCAACTTAAAGAATAAAAAGAAGCATTTTTAACCTAGTTCAAAAAACAAAGAGTTTGTCTGTTTAAGTGTGCTATATAATATTAATGTATTAGCAAAATGATGTTGAAGTTGGTGTCAGGCCTCAGGTAGGTACTTCTGCAGTTCCATCACATTATAAGGATATTCGCATAAAGGATGAAATGTGTAAGCGTGTGTGGGGTCCGGCACCGGTTTTTGTATTTTTAATAAAAAAATAAATTCACTTTACTGAGTATTTTAATTTCTTAAAAAAATAGCTAGTTGATAAATTAGAAGTAGCTTATTTTCATCTTACAGTTTAAGTATACCTACAATTATTTCATAATTATGCTTTTAATATAAATACAAAGTTATTTAAACTTAAGATCGAAGAGAAAATGCGAGCAGTTTTTCATACGCTAATTTATGCTTGTACTGATTTTTTTTTGTAAATGACACCGTCTATCACACCGTCAGTTGGTGGGTATTAGGCTAATATTTAAACGGTTAACAAAGTTGATAGGGCATGTGGTCCGATAATGCGCTTAACTCGGCAGAGGGAGATGTTAAGCATAAATCATTGCTAAGTGAGATCGGGTCCGATGTGTGAACTCGTAAATCAACCGTGTAAATGAGGCCCAGTTTGAAACGGACGTTGATGGTGGCCTATCTTTAGGCGCGCATTATTTAAATTAATTTAGTCCCGGACTTGATTAATTCAATACTTAGTAGTTAGTACTCCGTGTTACGATATTTCTACTATACACAATTTAAATAGGATTAGTTCAAATGTAGTATATCTTATCAAAGACAACATTTTCGTCTCGTGTAATAATGTGCAATCCAAACTGTTTAAAAGTCAATGTGTTTAAAACTTCAAAAAGATATAAAAAAAAACCAACAACTTACGTCTTCTGTGGGACGAATTATCTCGACAAGTGACGCGGTCCACTTGTAGGGCTCTGCAGTTATTTTTTTATATTTAACTCATTATTTTAGCGGTGTGTTCGAGAATTTCACTTCGGAACACGGAGCACAATAACCAGTAGAGTCAGTTTGTCTTGGGCATCCATCGTATTAGTGATTATTTACCTAATACTAGGTATTATGAATATTTCGAACATAACTCTCCTCAATTCCCTTCTTTTGGTTGAAATCACACTGCCCTTTTTCATAATTACTCAGTATGCCGAAATCGGAATCCATAATCTTAAAAGAAACAATATAAAAACCCACACATTGACATGATTCTATGGTCTATCTAGATTGCTGTAAGTTCCTCTACGCATATGTATATCTACATTATTTCTACAACTGCACCGCATTCCCAATGCTTGAAGGTGTAAATGATCTTGTAATGATCTATTTACATAACTGGCAGGTGATATCGAACTCACAGTTCTCATATATTGGTATGTATTATGATCAAAGATAGTTTACTTTTCTCTTATATATGACCAATTTTATTTGATGACCATTTTTATCATGATTGCATCAAGTGAACTGTTTGAGTGACATTGACATCTTTGTGGTACACTAGTAAAATATGTTTGGAACTATGTTTGTTCTTCACTTTTAATTTTGTTAATTAATTAAAATAATAGGGTAGATACTGATTGTCAAAAATAACAGAAGGTACTCTTATTCCATTATTGTACACTATCAATGTAATTGTACTGTTTCTTTTTTCTGTTTCACTAATCGTATTTCATTCTATTCCATCGCGTTCAAATTTCTTTCCTGCTCTCATAAAGATTTTCCTAGCCTATTAAACTTCCCAAATAACTAGGCTATCAAATGCCAAAAGCTCCTTTCAAATAATTACATGCAGTTCCTGAGTTTGGTTTCATATATTATTATATTACCGATTTATTAATTCTGACCACTATGAAGATCTCTTTCACTCCACTAGGCATTTCAAATTCATTCTAAATTTTTGAACGTCTGAGATGTTGAAAAAAAAAGTGCGATAATATACTCGTAGGAGCTATCTATCTTACGAACTACGGAAGCAATTGATGAAATATTATTATTTAAATACTCTACTTCATTCAATGCATGAATGATTGAAACTATTAATATGGTAGCTTTATTGTTTCAAATTGATTGTATAAAGTTACTACCTGTGTAGAATACTGATAGTTGGCAGGAATTTTATCACAGGAAACTATTATTCTCGATATAAAATATAGTGTATCTGTTATTCCAGACCATGTCTGTGCTCAATTTCATCCAATCCGTTCAACAACTTTTGCGTGAAAGAGTAACAAACATCCTACTTACCTCTCTAACTTTCCCATGACTAAATATTAATATCTATTTGTAGGATATAATTACAACAGTATTAAAGATATTTAAATTCGAGCAATCGTCGTTAGTTCCACGGTATAAGATATTATTTTGCTATAAAATAAAGTGTCTAAATATGAACTCAATCGGTATTTTATTACTTTTAATTATGTCTCCAGCTGTCGTAACTTACTGGCTACTTGATAGCGATAACTGAAGATGCAGACATACTTGAAAATTAATAACGTCTACATCAAATATGCTCAAAGGCTTTTATAAAATAACGACGTGTGTGGCTCCAAAAGGTTAGGTAAATAAATATTTTTTATTTCATTACCTAATTTTTAAATGTTGTGATCTCTATGGTTGTGATGCTGTAATTTTAGCTTACTATAACTTGCTGTAATTTTAACAACGAGACGATAAAATTTGTATTAACTGATTAGTTACAAGACTTACTTACATAATATTATTATATTTGAAATATACATCATAGGATTCATAGGTATAAACCTATCGCTTACCATCAGCTGTATTCTTGTTAATCTTCTTGATTGGGATGTTTATCAATTTGGCCTTATGCAATGTTTTTGATGTTCTTGTCTTGAGGAGACATTTCCCGCTATTTATCAACGATTCATACATAGTAATTATTCGCGCTTCAGATTCAGTATTCAATGACAATACAAAAAAATGACGATCAATAATTGCTTTAAGTGACAATTTTATTCTATTCTCAATAGTGTAAGGAACTTATCCAATATATTATAAGAACCCTATCACATTTAAATTATTTAATATTGCGTGGTTATATAAAAAGAACAGATCAAAATATTCGTATCAATCTATAATAGGTCCAAACATTACGTAAACGTTTCATCGATTCCTTTTGACAAAATATTACGATTAACTGTGACATTCGTAGAAACATGGAAAGTATATTAAGGAAACATAATCCTAATTGCACCATAAATATGGTGTGGAAATATACAAGGAGTAAAGCAACTTTTATACTTAACATGGTTTTACGTAGACTTTATTATGAAATAATCTGTCCAATAATGATACGGTTAGGATATAAATAACCTTTAAATATTAAAATACATACTTAGTTCGATGCTCAGCCGAAATTCAAATATAGATATCCAAAAATATCAATAGAATATTTGTTCTCAACAAAATTTAACGGATTCAACAGACAAGTCAACTTTTTTAATTATCCGAAAGTTCGTTCAATGTTTCCTAGTTTGTCAGTCTATCCTTGACTTTGAGGGAGACGAACTGCTATTTCAATAAGAAGAAAAGTAATTAATTACATGAGAGTTTTAGTTAAATTTTATTAAATTGTGGTTGCTATATTTTAGGCCTATCCAGCTGTGGACTACAAATGGGCTGATTGATTGATATTTTCGAGTGAGTCGTTTTCGGTAAAAGGTGGTAGACCGTCCTGTGTTGTGGCTGAGGCAGTGGTACAATCTACATTAGTTTGTCTGCATATCAAGTGTTAGTAGTATACACAATACACATACATAAGAGTTTTGAAGGAGGTAGGACACGACGGTATCTCCCGTCTGAAATGAGCTGTCCGACTGGGAAAGTACCTCCGCCCTACAGAACACCACGGCCATAATAACCATCGTGTTGCGTTCCCGCCGGTAAGTAGGGTAGCCAGAGCTCACTATACCCCTCCTCCCCCTCCTCTTCCTAGCCTCCCCACCCCTTCCCAGCTCTCCCCCTTCCTCATCAGGGTAGTCAACGCGTGTGTGACACCCTTAGTGCTGCACACGTTCATAGGCCACGGTGACCGCTTCCCATCAGGTGGGCCGTGTGCTTGTCTGCCACCTACGTAGTATAAAAAAAAGGCTCACGCCTTTTCGCTTCCGGGATATGTAGAGACAACACAGCCAACATCTGTTGTATAAAATGCTTTGTACAACTTTTGTATTAAAAAAAAAACTAAAAATTGCAGCTTACCGTGATACACTCTGACTCATGTAGCTACATGCTGATCGATTAAAAACGATCGCGGCATTGTTACAATCGGAAGTACTACACAAAGTACTACAGTGTACGGCGTTTCTTTTAAGTCTCAAGTTACTTACTGGACAGCATGACTTTGGTTCTTTGTGACGTTATGTTTTATATTTATCTACGTTATGAAATTTAGTCGTCTATATAACCAAACGAACAGTCAGGCCTGATCCAGCTTTGAAAGACACCCTGTACATCTTTTCCATTTACGCTTCTTATTTTTACTGAACCGGACCTAAGTGTATCTTGACCGTTGTTCACCAAATAATTTGTTTAAGGATTGAAAATGCTTATTGTGTTGCTCTTAATTTAGTTATAGTAAAGTGTACTTTACATAAGTAAGCAACATTCAATATCCACCTTGTAGCGAGATAGCTAAAATTATCCAGAAATGTTTCAGAGCGAGAGATAAAGGCAACTTGTTCGTTAACCAATTTATTTTGATGATATGCGAGGAGCATAGATATTAAAGATTTTCGTCTAGCGCAACGTTGTAATACACATGTATTGTGTAAGCATAGAGTAATAAAAGTGCGAGAGAAGTGTTCATGTTGATGAAGTTATGTGACACAATCATATACTACCTGTGTGGCGTAGCGAGTGTTGCCACATCAGGGGTCGCGAGTTCGATTACCTGACGGGTAATCGAAGTCACGACCCAATCGAAATCGCGTTCAAATATTTATGTGCATGAATATGTCCATTTGCATTGGTTTAAGTGTTTCTATGGATGATGATTATGTATAAGTATACGTACATTTACAAACATATTGGATTAAAAAAAATACTTTATTGTACCTACGCCAATTAAAAGATTCATGGTGCATTTATTTTATATAATTATCTCTACAATATATATTATGGTACTTACATGGATTTAAGTACCTAAGTTTATACAGATGGTTTGATCTAGATAGCACTATGTGGTTATCCTAGACTTCTCACGATATTACTCGTATTATCTCATCTAAAAACAATAAAATTTATTTAAGATGTGGAGACAGGATACCATTACCGTCGTAAAATCGCCTATTAAATTCCACTGCCGGACGTAGGCCTCTTCCTAAGTGCGCTAGAATTGCTGAAGGCCAATTAGAAATATATCTAATAAGACTCAATGAAGGTACATTGATAAAATTGTCACTATAACAATGCGTAGTAACATAAATATGCTACCAAACAGTTACGCCTTTGAACGTACTAAATGTTGTGCCTATAAATGAAAACACGCCTCAACACGGTATGCGCTTCAGTATCACGCGAACCACCTAATCATAATACACTTTCCTTCGGCCTTAAATATTCAATTTAATAACTGGTTCGATGGTGGCGCTGCACGCAAAAGCCTCGCGTTTGTAGCCAGATTGTAAGATCAATGTATCTGCGTCTAATGGCAGATAGACAATTATAAGTAGCTGCACGTTCTCTATTCATTAAGTAAGTTAGCAGTCATAATACCGTATCGGTATTTAAGCTAGTATCATTAGCTTAATGATCGGATTTAAGGGGTGTTTCAAAGACAGTTTGAAATAGATTTAGGGTATTCTAAACGCACCTGGAAGGGAGACGTGTATATGCAAATAATATATTCAGAACTTAGCTCTGTTATATTAATTAAGTTCGGTGATTAGTGAGATTTTACTATACTATTCGTACATTCCGTAGGGATCCTATTCAAAAGGTTAACCAACGTTAGTCAAGTCGAGATGGAAATTACGTCAAGAGGAAAAATAGGAGAGCGGCTTTCATAGCACCTTGGTTTGCTTCCTTGATGTGGTGCCATAATATCCAATCTAACCGACCTAAACGTTATTGAAAAGCACTTTAGTTTCAAACATTTATTTATATATGCTACAACTTTGCTAATACGGTATTTCAATTATTACCGTCGTATTTACTTCCCTTCGAGGGATCCGTGAGCTGCTTTGTTATCTTATTATTATTAGAAAGCATTTACCTTATACTATTACAAGAGTAAATACCACCTGCAAATATTGTTAATAGTTAGGTGTTGCAAACATTCATTCGTGTCTCCCCTATCAACATACGGTGATTGTATGCATCTATCACTTTTACTCAGAGCTTGCGGCTCCGCTCCTAAGCCAGCTTAGTTTCATCGAATTCTGAAACTACAGAAGAGAACTATTCGCACAAGAATGTAGATTAATGGACGTACTTAATGCCCTCATTCAAAGATTCATAATAGAGCACACTTCATATAAAATTAATACAATAAGTTTTATAGTCGTAGAAATGATAAATTTATGAGATTAATGAAGCAGTATCGTTTTAATTGTTTGCTTAGCACGCTGTGGCACGTCGCTTCTCGTGCTTAATTATTTATTGGTCTAATACGTGTTTATGCCATATTTTATGATCGGTTAAATGAGAAATGAAATATTTACGAGGCTGTACCTAGTTTCGCGTCGTGGCGCCATCTATATATCAGTCAGAACGCTATGTTCGATTACGTTATGACAGGGCGCAGTTGTGCACCGTGCTTTATAGCTCGTATCGGGTCGACTTGAACGATAAATTACTTGCTAAGTACCGAGATCATCTGTCTACAACCTTATTTATATATTGCCGATAGCATGCCCATATTTTGTTTCAGTCAACCTAACATCATTTTAGTGATAAGAACTATAATCTTCCATAATCCAGCATGATGAATCTACTAACTATGTATACCTACTATTTAGATGTATAAATGCTAGGCGGTAAGTTGCAGTCATCAAACATCTTCTACTAAAAATATACTCGTATATCCGAATTCACTCAACGGAATAATTTGTAAAGACATAATTATGTACTTCATAAACATACAATACTAACGGCCATTAAGTACATTATTATTATGTTGTAATTATCTTGATTCACAATAAAATTGAATTGTACTAGAGAAAGAAAATTTCAGGAGTCAAAATCTCAGTCAACCAAAATTCAACTGCTGCACGCTCTTATATGAGCTACAGCCTTTTTTTAACAATAAGTTCTGGGTAAATGGACTAATCGTGTGTATGGAATCTTACATTTTGAACATTATAATATAACAATTCTTTTACAAAATGGATAGCAGTTTGTATGATTGCTGTCAATTATGTGAAAGTTACGTCCTCTAAGTCATTATAATAATGTGTCGGTAATCCATGAAACATATTACATTTATAATTAATATTGTTTCGGCTGTCCTGTGGCCAGGATATGTCGGACTCGTCGAAAAGTGATGATTGACAGACAACTTGACGTATGTTCGTTAAGTTAATGGAGCTTGCCGGCCCTGTTCAATAATTAAGACTGATGTATAGCCGAGAAGAAGTCAATGTCTAAACTTTAACAATAAGAAAAGACGTGAACTTATTTTGTTCAACAATTTCTAGATAACTCTGGCTACAATTCAATTTGATTAGGTATTTTTTAGTAAAAGACATGCTGAGTAACTTCACAGTTAAATCGCCGAGAATAGTATAATATATGTATATAATATATAACAAAATAGCACATAAAATTAAGGTGAAATCGATTAAAATTGAGTAGTTTTACTTGTGAACAAACAAAAATCCATTTAACATCAGCTGATATTCGGTTAGTTTTATTTATCAAGCAGATGCGGGTGCGTAAAAATATTAAAATAAGCACGTAGGTATATATGCATATATGTGTACCGGATGCAAGTCGGAAGTCAGATTCCACCGGTCGTGTCAGCGCAACTTCCTCGTGTATCCACAATACCAACATAACATACACATTTTTTTGCTTTCATATTTTTGGACGCATTGATGCATACATATACGTGTTCGTGTTTAAATTTTTAATTTTCCTCTGTGATTTTTGTCAGTGGCCAGTTTTAACATTTTGTAATGTAAGTTAAGTTAGAAATACATTTTCGTGAGCTTTTTGCTCATGAGAATGAGAGTAAGAGTGATTAGATCACAAGAGAAAATTAATTAAGTTAGACTTCCCATCTGAGCTAGAACTAAACAAAGTTGTTATTTACACTGTTAATACAATGTGAATACTCAGATACTGCAGCAAACTACATACTTAAGAAGTTTAACAAAGTTTTGTTAGGATGTGATGCATTGAATTTATAATCTTTTGTAGCCACGAGGTTGTTTGCTAGAACAATAGTAATGGTACTTATATTGGTGCTTTTAAAATAGAAGATACTGCGACTGCCAGATCATTTTTGAGAAACAAGCATTAAAAGATGAAAAATTTAATAGTACTGAAAGTTAAGGCACATAATTATAGTTTATAGAAATTAGCTATATACTTAGAAGAAGAAAAATATCCTTTACTTATAATAAATATCATTCCCTTGACCTGTGAAATATAAAATCTGGTGTTCATTAATTAATCAATTTAAAATTTATCCAGCAGAAGTTCTTCAAAAAATAAATTAAAGTGTAGGTACATTATAGAGGTATATAATAATTTTAGCTTTCACATGATTGTGTGTAGGTATAAACTGTCTACAATCCACAACATTACCATCAATTTAAAAGTGGTAATTTACAATAATTGACCTTATTCTATATTATATCTGATTGTAAACTAAGTATTAGTGGTAAGTTCCCTAAAATAAATGACAAATATAAATATAAAGTGCTATATTTCTTAAATTAACTTCAACGATTCTCGACTGCTCAAAATCAAATCAAATAAAGCCTATTCAATTACCATATTAGTTTAATTACTCATTATAGCGTGAGGATTACAATGCCTTGAAAACAATGTCTGAATAACAGGCAGACGCTTTAAGTCGAATCATCGCCGACATTTACCATCAGACGACTGGAAATTCGATGAATATTCATCTATACGGGTTACATTGAAACTACACAAAGTAACCAGTGTCAATTAACATGTATATTGTACCGCAGAGTTTGAAACCAAGAGCTCAAATATTATCTATCCCTCAATCCGATTAGGTGGAGATTGCGATATCACAAGGTGCGTTTTGAAGACGAATGTTTGAGACTGTAATTTTGTGCTTATTTCACTTAGAAGGGATACTGGATGGATTTGTGTCACCTTTATGCTGTTAGTAGGTACTGATGTTAGTCTGAGAACTTAACAATGCCACTTATATATGATTTTATTTCTTTGTAAAATATGTTCGTATTCTTAAGAATTTAGGCTAACAGGAAAAATATAACTTGCAATTTTCATAACAAATTGTTTTAAAACAATGAAATAACAAGAAGAAATGGTTAGAAATTAGATAGAATTCTTGATCCAATTACTGGAATAAAATATTAGGATGACGTAGTATACATATACACCCATTCAAATACGAACATAAATATTTACATTCAATTTGAAGTTAAAATGAGAATTACAAATTAACTCGTTAATTAGATTTCTTGATCACAAATGTGTTTCTATGGCACAGAAACGTCGGCTACGTCTGATTACATTTTTGCGGCTTCAAGCAAATTACTAGCTCTGAGAACGTCGAATGCAATTAAATTGAAACAATTACCCATAAGTATAATAATATATCGTATAGGTATATGTAATTTAAACCTTTTAGTATTTACTTAGTTGGTGGTTAGAATAATTTGTCTCGTTTTAGATTCGTAGGTACCTACAGTTCGCACGATATTGCATTTTTCTTTTTATTAGTCGCAAAGCTGCTTTTGGTTACTTAATATCAAGTATTAACTTTAATTTTCTTCTTCAATTTGCACATGGAAGAATCGAAACCTTAACAAAAAGAGTTATTCATATAGGTATTCAAGCATAGTGTACACGTGTACTTAAATTGCGTAAATTTTCTTCACTAATTGCTGGAACTCTGGTGGTGGCATTTGTAAATAGGTATCTATTAATATAAGTAGGCAAAATAAAAACAAATTAGATTATGAAAAGGGACGGTTTGATTAGCATGTTTATTTTTTCTATAGATCTGTTTCTCTACTTGCATACCAGAGGAACTTGATCTACTTCAGGTACCTACTTGTTTTTAAGAAAGCTTTTTAGGGCAGTTCTACAAGAATTGGTAGCATTATTCCATAACGTCAATCAGTAGTTTTTTTTTCATTTGCACTGCTTAACAGAGCAAATATGAGACGGTAAACATAATGTGCAAACACTGAGTCGATTGGTTAAGCACATCATGTTGTTTGCTTTACAATGACCGTTAATTATTATTTAAACCAGAGCGGTAGGTAACCATGGCTTCTTGAAGAATCCCATTTTGTAATCACTTGGGAAAATCATCATCATGTAGTGATGTGGTGAAGTTTCCCTCATACCCTAGTTATGTCTCAATTATACATTAAATTTTTTAATCAGCAATCAGTAGGTATATAAAGAAGCAGCAATGGCTATGATGGTAAACATAATGTAAATACATTTTGCAGAACAAAAAACCGAGTGAATCAGATAATGCCCTAATTAATTTAACTGCGATCAATCGACTTCACCCACACTACTGACACTACTAAGTCTACAAAATTAGATAGTTTTTACACTATCTATTAAGTTTCAATCTTTCACGTTATATTATACGACTATTTTACAAAAACTTACACAAACATTTTATAGTAAAGCTATAAAAGGTAAGTATCTATAACAAATATTGATATTAATGTACTTTAAAAGAAAAAAATACGCGAGATATTTTTTTCACACAACTTTATATTTTTTTTTCCAATTTTTGTATAAAATATTCCGTGCAACTGCTTTGTAACTTACGGTTTTGATAAGAGTTAACTTACATCACAAAAGATAAATCAAGTTTATGTGACGTCCCCTGCCATAGAAGGATTTATGTGACTGCGAGCGTTCTTTCTAATGTATTCCGTTAGAGAAAATAAAATATGTGTGTTTCTAAATATAATTTCTATTCAGTATATTATTGGTTACTTTATAGCATTGATCAATGGAACGCCACAGAAACGTACATCATTGTTTCGCCAGCTCGCCAACGCGGACGTGACTTAATTTGAATAAAAATCTTCTCGAATTTGAACACAAAGACCAATAATTAGGTCCGATAATAAGACGACGGTTATCCCACAAGCTGGCTATGTAAATGGTTATGATAATACAGAATTTAACATAAATGGAGCAGAAGTTGTGGAGTCATGTTCGTAGTCAGCTTTCGAGCGCGCTTCCCGCCCGTGTAACCGGTGTACTCACAACCGTGATGCAGCGAATACGTATAGGGCTTGGTACAAACCATGAGAATACTCTCGTTTTCAAATAAAATACTAATATGATTGATGGAAATATACCTATTAATAAAAATGCACACTAATTTCAAGCAATTGAAACTAATGTGCCAGAAAATGATGCAACAATAATAGTTGGCAATGACTTTTGTGTGGTTTTATACAGTTACAATTGAAAACAATAAAAAAAACTATATAAACTGCAGCTTTTTAAATGAGCAACCTATAATACCTATTATGAATACACAGTTTTAACCTTACCGATATAGAAAAGTGCAGTAATTCAATAAAGATCAGAGAGCAGGCTTCGTTTTTTTACCATGAATTTTGTCCCTGACCAATATAACCAAGTGCAATTATATAATCTCTACGCAATCTATTTATATTTTACGGATACGCCGCTATAATCGTACTCGTATGCATGTCCATACCGGCGGATAGTAACAAATCATGGCTCTGGTCTATTACCAGATGATATTGAATTTATTGGACCTAAAAGTAAGAAGCAAACAATATGCGAATGATGTTTACAGATCGCTACATTTCTATACTTCTCTTCTATAAATTACTTTGCCCGATAACTTTTAATATCTTCATATTTTAACGGTCATTGCGTGGGTGGCAGTTTGACGTCTCATTGTATTTTTTTATATTGTATTTATTAGATCTCGAACCTCTTCATTACTTGCTACTCTCATTAATACATCTTGAATTTATAAATGGGTAAATTGTACTGCGCATTACTTCAACATAATGCATCTTTGAGTACCAAAACCTGTCCTGTTTATAAAAGTCGAGCCGACCTCGACAGCTCATACCTATTTTTATTATAATTAGATGCAAATGTTATGAAATTTCATCGATCATACTATAAATGACGCCTTCGCTTACTACTTTATAATTAACTAGCGACCCGCCCCGGCTTCGCACGGGTGCAATGCTGATACTAAATTAGCCTTAGTATATGATGCATGTATTATACATATAAACCTTCCTCTTGAATCACTCTATCTATTGGAAAAAACCGCATCAAAATCCGTTGCGTAGTTTTAAAGATTTAAGCGCACATAGGGATATAGGGACAGAAAAGGCGACTTTGTTTTATACTATGTAGTGATGTTCAATAAATCGTTGGTTTGAATTGTTAGTCTATGATATACCTTATTCATACACATATTCAAAAAGTTAAACCTTATGACGGAGTTACGAATTTTATTACTTTTAAATTGAAACCACTTTCAAAAGTCACAGTTATAATATTTGTTAACAATGGAAGAGGAAATTGAATGAATATCAAAACTAATTGCAAATTGATTTGTAATTTAAATATATTTTTCTTCCCAAAATGCCGATTTAACTGGATTGAAAATTAGTATTATTTTTATAACTAAAGCAACGGTCTTGTAAAGGGTAATAATATATTAAAAAGATGAGTTCAAAACAACAAATTAAAAGTTTGACCATAAAAAATATTTCGCTAGATAGTGCTACTGATACTTCTCACTAGAAGGACCGAGCTGATAAAGAAAAAAATAATACCACAGTTTTCTCCATCCAGTTACTTAATAATGGGCAAAGGGTGTGTATTAAGAAATATTTGATATTTTGCATGGTCGTCGGCCACCAGTACGGGTTCGAATAACAGCCCGGTGCCTGCAAAGAAAACCAATAGCCCAGTTTCACGCGACTGGTTTTATTGAAAAGCTCTATGCGCGTACATTTCTCGCCTTTTGCTATTTTTATTCCATAGTAACTACTGTGTTTCTGCTTTTCTAGCTGTTTATTGCCTACACGTTTTGAGGGGCGAGCACTTTTTGAGGTAAAATAATTTAGTGTGTACTTTTGTACCTAAATGTTTTAAAACTTTTCATAATAATTATATTAACTAATCTTCAAGATTGAAATACTTATTTAGGACTACACTGAGATTTACTTTTGATTAAAATCAGCTGAATTTTTTTAGGAATATACGTCAAATGTCGTTTAATAGTGAATAATATGAGGTTTTCAAATTCTAATGTCAATGTTCTAATTTTTTTTTTAATGAAATTTTTTGCTGAAATTTTTGGCACATAAAAAGGAAATTAAAAAATATCTAACTCACCAAGGAACATGTGTAGGTTCAATGGCACATTTTTACATTTATATTTTTATAACAAATGTCTTTCTCCATTCCATAGGCATATTGATAATTGGCAATCCACATGTCCTAGTAGAAATTCTAAGGACATGTCCGATCCCACAACCCGCATTATGTGTGGATTAAGGTCTAAACCCTCTCAGCTCTCTCGTTAGAGGAGAGGAGATCCGTGCCCAGCAGTGGGACAAGAATGGGTTGCTATCAGGCACATTGATAGGATAGGAATAATAAAATTGTGAATGGATCTAAACACTTCAATAGTAACTAACTATTATAGATCTACTGCGATAGTATACCTACCTATAAAGAAATCTATCTGTAAGTCAATTTCCAAAAACAGTTTCTCTAGAAACTCAAACGTCAAAACGATTAAGAATGTACATATAAATGAATATATTTTATAGACAGCTCCAATTGTCGCTAAATCAATTATTTTCAAATTGATATTAATGACATACCACAATCTTATTATACTCGTTATATACGATTATAAAACAAAACATTATTATGTTGCAAGGAAGACTTCCTAGAATTAAATAAAATTCCATTGAAGCTAGAAAGTTTGAATGATATAACGAACAAAAGTGTTGTATGAATTGTGAGTACAGTTAGAATGATCTCCTGAGGAGTACACACCTAGCCACCTACGGGACATGACTGTCTTTATGGGGGCACCCACAGATGGTCGCGAACACGTCCCACTTGCACTGTACCGTCATGTGAAACATGTTTTATAGCCGCCATAAAAGAATAAGAGCTTTAGTGTTTACAATTATTGAATCTCTCAAATACAACTGCAATAATTTTTACTAAAGTCTATGGACGTGGAATATTTTACGATCGGATGCCACGTAAATGTAAATATTTAGAAGATTTATTTTCCGTGCTTTATAGTTTAAAATAAGTATGATGCTTATTGTTTCAGAAATCTGATTTGTTGTGTAAACTGCAGATGTTGTTTAACATAAAACGTGCCTTATTGGTCTTATATTGTTTCGTGACATTCAGGGCTGGTATGCGCTATATACCTAGGTACACTTAATATTCATCATTTTTGAGAGACTAGCATAAAAAGTATTTGTCTTGAAAACTGACAATGATACAAGTAAAAGGTTAGAATTATATCTTATGAATATGCCGAGTGCTTTCAAAGATTGAAGTATTCTTGCATACAATTTTGTATTATGTAAAATTTTCTGGTCTTGTAAAAAGGTACGATGGGGCTAAACTGTTCAAGGCAACATTGAACAGTTAAGTTTAGTTCCTTATTACGTTGGCTGGCAAACGTAGTTGAGAAAATATAGCGCTGCTTACCCGTTCAAGAAAATAGAGTCATGATATTTATGTATCCACCAGTCTCATTACAATCTGCCAACTCATTCGGTTTCAGTAGTGATTTTTCCCTTAAGACGTCTACAGTCAATTAATTAACTTTCCCAAACAGATCATTAGTTAAGTGATAAGTGGCATTTGTTCTAAGAACTAAGAATCTATCATGGTACGTTACATTAGTAGTATGTCGTCGGCCCGCCCCCACTACAATGCGACACTGACAGTAAGATCTATCTGTTTGGATTACACGAGTTCGTGACCGTGTACTGACTGCTTTTTATTTATTTTCCATTCCTGTCCTCTTCTAAAAGGACCTAGCTATTGTTCGGTGAAATCCGACATCGGAATTCGGATAATTACGGCCTTCATTGGACAAAATGGTTACTGCGGTTTAAATATGAAAGGAAATAATTAACTACAAAGAAAAAAGAAATGGTGCTTCGTTTATTATAGGTACATTGTAATGGTTTCCTGATGAACTATAAGGTACCCACAATAATTTAGTTTATGTAAGCACTTTTGTTTGCTCAGCTGCCATTAGAATAAATTTAATTTACTCTATAAATCAAGATTTCATCCTTAGGTTTGTAATTTCCAAGAATGTTTCCTTAATAGATGGTAAGAACATAAAATACATCAACTACCAAAATGTCAAGTTTGGAGCCCTAGCAGTTTAGGCTTCTCGTTAATGAATCAGCCAGTCCATCGATCAGGACAAATCTTTACTTGTGTATTTGAAAGGATTTCTACCAAGGGACTATGCAGCTTAATTGGATTTTATTTGGTAATCGCTCAAACTACAACTTTTCACAGCCCAATTTTTAAGGTTACACTAGTAATATTTGCCTGATCAGAGGCATAGTTGAGGGAGCGTGGCAGGAAAGTGGATCACGTGTGCCGATGGCAACATGAATTTTTTATATATCCGAAGGTCTGAAGTACAGAAATCACATTATGTTTAGCAGTCCGTATATCTTGCATAGGAAGCACACATAGGAGCTTCGATAAGTAAAAGAAAAGTAGGTAAGCCTATCAGTAGTAGTAGCCTAGTAGTAAAAGTGGGTATTCATAGTATGTTATGTTACACACTGACCTTATATTATAATCACTGTTTCTAACTATAGTGATGAAGTATGTTTCGATCAGAACTTTAGCTTAGAACTATTAATTATAACATTGTAGACCTTCGTGATTAATTGTTGGTTACGGTACTTTGATTGACGTTTCGCGAAAACATCAGTTCCAGTTTAGATACCCTTTTCTATTAATTATTCAATGTATTGAATAATAAATCTGTATATCGTGTACGGTGGATGTTGGAAATTGAAATGTGTAGAATGTTACACCTACGTCTGAATTTATAATTACGAGCTGGTTTTGGTAAGGTGTTGGATGCCAGGTATTCATAGGTATAATGCGGTCTCGTTGATCTCTGTACATAACTTTGCCCTTCTATTTGCGAGTGATTATGAATACTTGGATTTGTATCTAGGTGAGGCTTGCTATTTTTTATTAGAAAAATTCAATAAAAGCATGAAATCTGGAAACTTGTCAAATAAATTAAATTTGACTTACCACCTATAACGTAGAACCTGTAGCTGTTGAATTGTAGATGTATGGGGTCCCACAAAAGAGTTTAGGTGCTCAAGCCAACCCAAGGTGGTAACCGGTATGGTTTACGTACGTGGAAATTACCATCAGGCGGGTCCCAATCTGACGGATCTTATCCGTCAGATTGGGACCTGATGGTAATTTGAGGTGAAATAACTTTATTTATAATGATACGTAACTCATGAATCCATCCATTGATTACTATTGCTTAAAATTGTATGTATCATTTTGGTGTATTGATTGTCACTCAATTTCTACACTTTTTCATTAATTCAATAAATTATTCAACTATGAGCCTATGCTATGAGCTATATCAATATTGTAATAATTTAAAGGACTAAGCTGGCCATTGTTCGGGGGCGGTGAGACACTAAGACCATAAGTACTATAATGGAATTAAATTTTATACCAGCTTTACAGAAGCCTGTAAATTGTTTGTTACCATCCATAATTTGATACGTAAAGATTATAAATTATTAGAATTTAATACTAGGTAAATTATTTCATACAAAAGTATAATTGTAAAACTAACTGTGCAAAGATTTTGATGCAGTTCAGTCCTTACCTCTTATACCTAATATATTTTAAAGTATTATATTCATTGACAGTACTAAAAAATGTAATTCATACTTAACATAAAAAATAACTTTAGATATATAACTAATGCAAATAAAAAATAACGTTCTGAGAAAACAAAAAAAAATGATAAAAATTCACAGATAACAAAATGGAATGAGAAACCATTAGAAGTTTAGTCTATGATAGCATAGTTTGCGGTTAACTTTACAGACTAAATCTCTAGCAAACCTTGAACCTTAACAACTGCTGTTGTTATTTCAACCATACTATAGTACCTTGTGTTTGGTTATGTAGAATTAATTAACGTATAATAACGTTGTTACTGTTTGGAATAAACTTGAGCAAACTAAACCGAGTTAAATACTACACGTGTGATGTAACGCGTATACGTTACGTTAGGCAATAGCGAATAATGATCCAGTTTGCCTTGATAACGCCTAGCAGAAGGAGATAGGTCCTACCTACCTACAGTTTTGGACAATAGATTCAGCAACATGTACTTATTCATTCTATTAAAAAATCGGAGTTGAAAGGTGAAAATCAATTCCATGCCATGCCATCATAAAATGTTAGGTGTAATTAAGAAAGCAAATAATTAATTTGAGCTTTAAACAAATATGTTCATTTTCTGAAAAGGTAATATCGTAGAGACTATCCTTCGAAGTAATTCAAGAATAAGGAAGAAATATATAAGAATGTGTGTTAGGGTTCAAATATAAAGGCAGGCGTGTGACCTGCATACATTTTTGATTTATAAATAGAACGCGAGGGTACTAGATCAGGAACAGATTTTTCGGAGTTATATACTTAATACAGCCTACCTTTTGGTTGGATCGGACTCTTCAAGGACTTGAAGAAGATGCAGCGTGCGAGGTTAGTACGATTGGCAGGATTGATAGGCACCACCGGATATTTCATAAAAGTAAGTATTTCTTACAGTTTATTCGTCTGAAGAATAATTTGTAATTAACTACCAACATTTATATGGAATTTCATTCATCGTTTGTATCATCTTCATATCATCCCTTGAAAGCAATTAAGTTAAAAGTTGACAAGGTTACAAATTAGGAAAATTAACCGTTAATACGCTACCTATCTTTAATAGTAAATAACGGGTTAAATGGCAGTTAAATCATGGAGATTTATTAGTCAGCGATACCTCGCAGAGAGTACGTGGTTACGGCAACATTTTACAGCTTTCTGTTATCAAAAGATAATGCAAGCTTCTGGTAAGGACGGATATTCCAAACTTCATTACTTCAATATTTGGTTTTGAGTCAATGATTATCTACTAATCACTATTTGACTGCAATGATTACATCTTTGGTCTTGAAATTCAAGGATGATGTACCGATATTTACTTATTATCCAACTAACTATCGCCCGCGTGGAATTCTGTTGTTGCTCTTATTGGCCATGGGAACCGTTTGCAGGAATAAGTTGTATATATTATGTGTCACTACGCCTGTAATTATTGTCTTACAAGCTATCCATATTTTTCAAACTTCTATCCCCCCTATTTTGCCGCTCCCTATTTTTTTTGCTCAGTTTGGACGGTATCTCTGTCAGAGCGGGGTAGTACCTCCGCCCTACAGAAGACCGCGGTCATAATGACCATCGTGTTATGTTCCTAACGATGAACTGAACTGAAACTGAATGAAGGTGAACTTCATAATATTAGTAGGAAGTAGGATTGAGACATTATTTTCTGTTTAGTTTAGATGGTTGTTATTGAATTTACCATCTAGACAGTTCAATCCACTAGAAAAATTAAAGAATGTTACAGCGTGGCCGAAGCTCAGCAGATTTTTCTTACCTCTGTCATTCTCTGAACCTTTTTCCCAACTCAGTTGGGGTCGGATTTCCAGTCTAACTGAGATGCGGCTGAACTTCGATATTTTCCGTGGAGCGACTGCCATCTGACCTCTACAACCAATGGTCATTATGATCAATGGTAATATCGAAGTTCCAAGTTAGACTGATTGGACTTTTGTGGGCTCCAACTACTCGTAAAGACTGCCATCTATAGTCATGCCTCTGTTGTCAGATATTACTAAAAATATATTATTATATCGTTTGAGAGTGTTGATTATATAAATATCTATTACTGTAGATTTTAGTTAAACTGTAATATGATCGACATTAACTTGAAGCTAGCCATGTCCTTCATAGCGACCTCAGTGTGTAACGTATTGTTGCTAAAGTTTGGATGTATTGTATCTTAATACCCGAGACTTAAGCAAAGAGTGGGTACTATTCCAAGAAATTGTTAAGTAAGTACCTGATTGTATATTCTCTCTAACAACTAAAGTACAGTACGGGTAATTGCTATATATCTTAGCCACTAGAGCCTCAATAATCTTGTTCTAAGCCTTGAAATTACTGATCGAAATAAAGTGTAATAAAAATGATCATGCCTAGGGTTAGTATTCATAATTGTTATTCTGTTTCTCTCGTTCTGAACGTATTCATGTAATTATTTTATACGACAACCCCCGTGGTGTGGCGTGGTGACACTGGTGACTGCTACGTCGGAGGTCGAGGGCTCGATTCTCGCTCAGTGTCAATTTGTATAGGCATGACTATGTCTATTTTCATTAATCTGGGTATTTCCGTGCCTCGAAGAGCACGTTAAGCCGTCGGTCCTGGTTGCCGTGTGAACCATAGGAATCCTAAAAAGTCCGTGGTCTAACTACGGAACTTCGATATCGCCAGTGGGTTGTGAAGGATGATAGTAGTCGCTTCACGGAAAATATCGAAGTACACCACTTCGGAGTAAGACTGAGTCACAAACTGAGTTTGGTAAAGGCTCAAAGAATGATGATTCATGTAATTATTTATCAATATTAATTACATAAGACTCGGGGTCATCATAAGTAACGATAAACTGCAACAGATACCATCGCATTATTAAACCTGTGTACATATTGTAGTAGTAAATAATACTATTGAAAGTTGCGTAATAGTCTTACTATTGAAAACTGCTTTAAGTAAAACTAACTACAGCCTCTAAATTCAATATCTGTGCGAAGTACCATATTAACGGAGTTTAACACACCATTCAAACGTTGTGCGAATTCTATTACTAATAAGTCTTGTAAATAACCTTTTAGTGTGAATTTTTTTACGTCTAAGCTGTGAAAAGTTTGGCTTACTAGCTTCTTGGAAAGATAAAGTCGTTATTAGTAAATATACAAGTTGAAGATAATTACATGTGCACTGCATGTTTCTTCTGCTTCCAATATTTGTGTGAGAGATGTATGTAAATATTTTTCTGAGCGGCGCGTACTGATGTTGCGACGAGATGGCAATAACGCCGACAGACGTAATGAGGAAGCTGGTTGTAAATCCATGCCACGTTCAGCGAATATTCAGAAAATTATTTTTAGTCATCATATTATAGCGTTAAAGTTGAAAATCGCTTGCGTAATCGTAGTCGCAGGTGTATAATGTAAGATTGTGATTGTGTCCCTGACGCCGCGGGGCTCGCTATAACGAGCGCCTTGCGTTGACGGGGCGCCGGCGATCGCGACAAACCGCGTTCAAGTGAACCTCTACTAAAAATTAACTCTTAAATTTTAACTTCAAGAGTCGCTATCTTTTATGGAGCTGCGTTCTCAGAATAGGTTCACGATTCTACTTTATTACCTTTGTCAAAACATTAATAAAATAAGAAAGCCTTTCACGATAGTTAGGAAAGTCTTGGAAATAACAATTGGCGGTAAATTCTTGTACTTATGTTTTGTGTGTGTGAACTCTCTAAGTAACGAGTTAGTATAGGCTAGTTGTTTTACAAACCAACCGTGTGCTCCTCTTGTATTGATTGATTGATACTAACAATACCTATAAGTTGCGTTTTTACATTATGTTAAATGGCCAAATCTGAACATGATTTCTTTGAATTTTTGTCTATTGGTCACGATGGACGCAAAAACTGCTGACCGAGTTTTGATGCGGTTTTTTCTACTAGGAAGGTAATGGTCAGATTTAAAATCAGCTATATATTTGATTGCAATTGGTTGAGTAGAACCGCCGATATGACTATAAAATGATAACTGACCGCGCGTATGGGGCCGCGGGCATCAGTTCTATAAATTATGATTAACTCTTCTTAGTTTTACTCGGTTATTGCATTGCTTCATACGGCACGCGTAAAATATCTAATTTACGATATTTTGAGCGCCTATTCCGCTAACTTTTGTAGGTACTATGTAGTGTTATGTGCGTGTACGTGGCTCGGTTACCAAGTTATAATTAAACTGACGATATGTTCTCAAGTAACAATTAATTAGACCATAACTGAGCACTGCAATAACGGCGCGCAACGAGTGAGAGATGAGTTAGTGGAAGAGGCTTCATGCAACTTAGATTAGAAAGTAACTCACCGTACACAGAGACAGTTATCTAGACGTGAACTAATGAAGATTGTGGGGTTTAGTACTTAGTACGATCTACCTCACAGTATACGATGCCAGCAGTTTTACTTTTGACTAGCTGTGCCCGCGACTTCATCCGCGTGGTTTTAGGTTCTTATGGTTTTAATTTTTTCCCCAGAACCCTTAGTCTTTTTTAAAATTAAAGTAGCCTAAGTTAATAAGTTACTCCTGTAACATCAGCTATCTGCCAGTGAAAGTCTTGTCAGAATCGGCTCTACCATTTTAGAGATTAGCCGGAAAAAACAGACAGACAGAAAAGAAATTGTTTTGTGGTATTACGTAGTTTAGTGTTGGTACATTGTAAAATTAAACAATACCAAAGACGATGAGTTGTCATCGTCTTTGGCAATACTAACCAGGTTAATCTTGGGATTCTGATATCACTTTGTTGTTATGCCCTTGATCCCGGTTGCCATACGAACACCAATGCCATTTATTCCGAATAGTTGAAGCCCCAAATAGTTTGACAACTTAGCCTAACTACTAACAGAACTTCAATATCGCCAGTGAGTTGCGATGTGGTTGTCACTATCCGGAAAATATCGATGTTCATCCATTTCATAGTTGACGTAGGTAGACTAAAAACCGACCTCAATTGAGTATGAACATTTCCCAACTAAGTTGAGGTCATCTTTGTCAGTCTTGAAGCGTTTACTCAAAGGATAATGAAATACTTGAACCACACACGTAATTATATAAAATGACATCTATCCTCAAGAAAAATGTTTCACCATAACCGATATTTTAGTAGTAATTCACTTTGATCGCTATCGAATATATGTAACACCCACTATGTGTCGTTCGGCAGCAATATTTCACGATGCTTACCGCTCGTGGTGCTCTCTGTCGAAGCGGCTATTTCCTTATGCAATAAACTCTTAATACTTCTTCTCGCTTTTCCCACGCTCACGCAAATCCATACCGATTTCGATACAAAAACTAGTTTCGACAATAGCGTAATATTTTACTTTTTAACATTATAGCATTGCCACAGAATGCTTTTGTACTTAGAGAACTTTATTTACATCACAATGGTGTACCAGAAGAATGTTCAAATATCTGAGATGAAATAATTAGAAGACGTGAAATTATGATTTGTTATCCTGCAATAATAAAATGTGGGTGTTGGAAAAGAAATAAATAAAAAAGGTGGCGTTATATTTCTGTTATTATATCTCTAATTGTATAGTAATAAGCTTTTGTATGAACGAAAACAAAAACATGTACTTATGATTATCTATATTTATAAGTTAGTTAAGCTATACTTTGGGTATAGGTACTTGGGTGCTGTTTAGAGTATCCTAGATATTTATTTCTATATTTATATATTTCTTCCTCTTCAAATAAACGTAAATAATAATAACAATAACGCATACACTGAATTTTACCTCTAATACTTTGTTACTACATAACTCTACATTGGGTTGGCTCTCCATGAGTAGAGTGATACGGCTATAAGTAAAGCTTGCTTTTGTACATATTATTATGTCTTTGTTTTGTATAGTTGTTTCAAGATTGTTTCAATTATGTGTAAAATAAATAAATAAACTTGTCTATACTAATATTATAAAGAGGAAAGATTTGTTTTTTTGTTTTTTTGTTTGTTTGTAACGAATAGGCTCCGAAACTACTGGACCGATTTCAATAATTCTTTCACCAATAGAAAGCTACATTATCTGTGAGTAACATAGGCTATAATTTATCTCCAAAAAATTTAGGGATTCTTACTAAAACTTCAATAATGTAACCCAAGGTGTAAAAAAATGACCTAAACAAATTACTTACATCGCGTGCGCTGCGAAAACTATTGAAGATAGAACAAAATAATGTACTGTGGAAATGTATTACATAAAAAGGTCTACAAAAAAGTCCGCGATAGCATATGTCTACTTAATAAGGGTAGCCCACAGTAACCATTTTTATCTTTACAAATTACAAAAAAATCATGTGTCATTTTCAAAGCTAATTTTAACAATACAGTATTATTTCTTATCTAATTAAATACGTTAGGTACGTTGTACGTTTAATGTAGATCAAAATTGCCGTTCACGCTATATAATTATCATAAATCGTTTAAGAGTTATCGCAATATGAAAAATAATGCGCGGCGAAATAAATGCAAGTTGAAATGCGGACGTAAATCACACCAATATTACTTCGGGACATCATATTATGGTACGTAGGTAGGTATCTAAACTATGCTCAAAATAATTATGCTCTATACACGCAGTACAGTTTTCTTGGGTGCCTTTGAGGATAGCACGGGGTGCTACAGCACTGGACGAGCTCAAATTCACCAATCATGGGCAACAATCCATTCGCGCCAGGACGTCGTTTGTCTCGCGAATTATACCTATCTAAGATTATGTTTTCTGAGGTATATCTTTGTATTCCCATCCAAATAAATTATATCTTAATCAAGACTTTCAATTGTGTAAAAAATAATTAAAAACTGTTTGAGTTATTGAAATCGGACTTCAAAGGAGGGGATTGGAGAGATGGGGTGGGGGGTTGTGAGCTCTGGTTACCCTTCTTACCGGCAGCGGGAACACAACACAATGTCTATTATGGCTGCGGTCTTCTGTACCCCCTGTCACCCCATCCCCTCTTTTCCGGGGTTCGGCACGGACATCATGCTTTTTTTATACCACTTAGGTGGCAGACGAGCACACGGCCCACCTATATGACCTATGCACCTATGGACGTGCGCAACACCAGGGGCGTCACACTCGCGCTGCCGACCCTGCAAAATGCTTCTAATGCCCTTACGCCAGGGAAAACCACTGCAGAGAGATCGTTCCACAGCCTAAGCGTGCGCGGAATGAAATTTCTTTCAAACCTACAGTACGCACTGCAGGCGGATGCAACGTGTGGGGATGAATTCCCTGTCTGTGGCGAGCGGTGCGATGATAGAAAGTAGCTATAGACTGATGCCATGCTGGGATGGGAATTGTTTGATATTATGATAATAACAAACAATTCCTATCCCAGGGTCAACTGGGGGGGTGCGGGCCGGAACCTCCACGTGATGCACCTGGGCAACGGAGGCGAGCAGCGCCTCCCACTCGCCACGGGAGACGCTGCTGCCTGCGGCCAATCCGGCCGGGGTGGGAGCGGCCCTCTAGAGGGCTGCTCCGAGGATCTCCACGTGTCCCTCTGACTAGCAGATGGCACAGTGGGGAGCGAGCGGGGGGCGAGCTGATTGTCTGCGCGCCGACGGTTGGGTGGGGCCGTCCGGCCTCCTGTCACCCTACACCCCACCGTCGGAGAAGTGACGCGATGCTCGCCCCACCCCCCCTTTCGGGGGGTCGAGGGGGCCATCTTAAAACCGTAGATGGCCCGGGGTCAGCTGGGGTGCGAGGGATAACCTTACACCCCGGTTACTAAGGCCCGAGACCGCGTGCGGTTTTAGTCGGTTTGATCCCGACATAACCACCCCCGATGGCTGACGGGGGTGGTATCCATGGGGATTTCCGCACGATAAAAAAAAGGGTCAACTGGGGAGCGCGGGATATGCTCTAAGTAATCTTACACCCCGGCAACTGAAGACTTGAGACGGCAGCGTGCGGTTTTTATCAGGTCTGAGTGAGACTTAACCGCGCCTGCTGGCTGACAGGGATGATATATGAAGGAACTTCCGCACGAAAAAAGGAATTTGAAACAGAACTCGAAATCCACGCGGGCGGAGCCGCGGGCAACAGCTAGTATACAATATTGTGACGTTTATCTTCACTCTAAAAACAATTCATACCTCAGCTGTCAGATTAATCTAAGGCTCGGCGTGCATCGTTGATTGTGCGAATAGTAATCCGACGGAGCGGAGTCTCATATAGTTCACGAGAGCATCAAAGCCGAGCGCAAAGGAACAAAGCCTCCAATTACCCGAGCGGGCACGCCGTGGGCTTTTAGTGAATAATGAGCCGCTTATCCCGGTGGATGACGCCTTTAGTAAAATTGTTCCTGTGTGGGGTCTGCGCGTAGACGTCTGTGCGCTTGTCGCGTTGCTCTCGAGATGTAGGTACACTAGTCCGCGATGACGATGATACGTTACTTCCCAGTATCGCGTGTCGCCCTACACATTCCCCGCCGCGGTCACTGTGTCAACACAATTTCGCACCCGCCTCTTGATTTTCCCCTCACTTTGACATTTTACACAAAACGGACGCGGTCACCGCACAAGTCCTTTTTCAATGCCGCGCTCGCTTGGTGTTTTATGCAAAGTAATAAACGTTACATGTAAAAAGAAAAGTCTGTTCTCACCGTTCTATAATAAAACGTTGGAGGAAAAAAGCTATTATTATATAATATCCAAATGACAATCCTAACAAAGCCTCAAGACAAAGCTTGATGAGCATTTTGAGATAGAGCCTAGATATTAGTTATTTTGTGTAGGCAAATGGCAAATACTGACCATTGGTTGTGGAGGTCAGATGGCAGTCGCTCCACGGAAAATATCGAAGTTCAGCCGCATCACAGTTAGACTGGAAAGCCGACCCAAACTGAGTTGGGAAAAAAGGTTCAGAGAATGATGATGATGGCAAATTATGATCAAATTGCAAACGCTTGTAAACTGATGTCTAGTAAGATTGAATGACGTCTAGTAATATTACTGTTTCATAGTGATGAGTTAGTTTCACATTTAAGGCCTAGCGGATGGTATCTTTTAAACTTGCAGTTGCATAATTAACTTTGCATCATTAACTTTGCAATTATGTAAGGAGATTTACCCAAGTTGTCGATTACACACTCGATAAACAGGCTATCCAAAACATAAATAATTTTTCGATTCGAACCAGTAGGTACTTCCTGAGATTAGCGCGTTCAGCTAAAAAAACAAACGAATGAACTTTTTAGCTTTATAATATAAGTATAGATGTGTGAAGATGTACTTCATTAATCAGAAATCTGAATAAGCTAAAAAACTTGTTGTTAGACACTCTTAAATTTTTATATGTGTCGGGATCACTTTCAATGTTATCGACTTCATGTTAAACAAAAAGTAATATTGTGAGTTTAGATTTATATTATCCGTAAAATAAGACTTAACTTGAATCCAATATTATACTAGTTATTGTTTACAGTTACCCCATTGAGATATTGAACCCGTTCCTGTTAACCACATAAAACTTTTCTCGAAATTAAAAGTAGCCCATGTGTACACCGTAATGTATTACTATGTCAAATTGCCTTCAGATCTGTTCAGGGTTTTTGCATTGGATTGTAACATGATTGTAACAAACGTCGAACCGGCCATATTCATCCATGCATACATCTATCCTTCCTCACAACTTTCACATTCATAATATTAGTCAGAAGTAAGAATAACAGAAAATATTTACGAGTACGTCAGTGATACATTTATTTGGTGAAAATGCCAACACCGACGGTACTCAGAAAATTATACTGGCTTCGAAACAACAAGTATATTTTTAAGTGGCCGTGATTTTACTCGTAACATTGAGTGAGAAGGCTTTTATTTTCGAATAAGTACCATTTGCCCTTTTACAACTCCACAAATATTTTGTGTCTATATAGGTAAATACTGTACGGTTGTAACATATTGTTGTTTTCATTCAAGTGATCGTTCGTTATGAAAATATAATGGTTGCTTTGTAGCAAATTGTTAACATGAGTATGCTTGTATATACTCACGTCTCTATACACCCAAAGAGTTAAAGGGTTTTAACATGTACATTCGACAAATTATTATAATTCTAGCTTGTTGTTTTTTTTTCAGGCTATTAGAATTCATTCGTATTTTTCTGAAACATTTAACAGTAGTTGGTTGTACAGAATATGCTTCAAATTGCTACAGTGTTTAAAAGCATTATCAGTGATTCGCATGAAAAATATATTTTTATGTTTGCACCTGCTACGTGTCAAATAAATTACAGATTTCTGCGATGTAGCCAAACAGGAGAACAGATGTTCTACGAAAATGTCTATTTTTATATAATAATGGGGCGTGGACCATTTTATTGGATTATTTATATCTCAAGAGCTGCGGGGTTTGTGCAAAATAGAATGCAAGGGCCACCCTATTTTGCTCTCCTAGATATCATACACGTAAAAGTAAAATGCAGTCCACTCCACAATCAAACTCTCAGTTGGCAATAAACCCGTTCTCTGATAAGTACTGATAAATATAGCTGACGAAATGTTGGTGCGTATACACCTCTGTTTACAACTCCTTCCGGGATATGCAGACATGTGTATATTGATTTGTATATATGTATTCCTTAACTTAAGTCATTCACATTTAGGTGATAGAATTCTATTATCGAAAATCTAATGTCGGCAATTTGATTTTGTGACTCATTTTATTTACCTCCGGTGCGAGTAAATTGTTTTATTCTCCACACTTCGTGGTGTGCCTCGGTACATAAAAATTCAAGTGCTTTCTTATGTAAGAGAATCATTTTATTGACCTATAATTATTTTTTGTTTGGCAGGTATCAAGGTGTGACATTAATTCTGTTCAAACACATTAAACAAACGTTTAATGTCTCCCGTGAACGATTCGATAGCGACGAAACACGACTGCTTGCCATGTTTTATAGTGAGTAGCTGTTTCTCGAAACAAAATTGCGAATTAAAAGAAAATTCAACTTTTATGAGGTCGTAATATTGTCCCGAGCAATTTCGACGTTTAGTGCTTCCATTTTAAATGTTCCGTCTTTTGATATTTGATAAGAGCCTAACGATTGCAATTTCGACCAATATTCAGCTATTTGAATGGTCTTTGGAATGGTTATTAAACCCATTGTCAAAATCGTTAAAAATTGGGTGGTAAATTAGAAAGTAAATAAAAAACATATAAAAGAACTATAGAATCAGAATACAAACGTTATGACCGAGAGAGTGGTAAAGAATCAAGAGTGTTACCTGTAAACCTATCTTTCTGTTCTCGTTTTTAGTTACAATAAAATACCTACTACAAAAAAAAAATCTCAACAGTTGGTTTTGTTTCAAGTCGCGCTTACTTAAGTGTATCCTGTCGAAGCCAGCTTTTGCAAAAGGACATCAGTCTCTTCTGCTGCGTTCACACTTTTCTGAGAGGTGAAAGATAGAACCACAGAACATTAAAAAGGATTTTTCTTTGTTTTGTGGATAGAACAACCTATAATTAAACGAACTAGGTCGTATGATTTTTTTTTGGGTTAAGTAAGTATATCGGCGTTATCGTTTTAAAATATTGTATACCTAACTACGATTAGTTTCAATTAATTCACAGCGGTTTGTACAGGCAAATCCCATTGAGTTGTAATTGTGCCATACTAAACCACTCTCTAATAAATCATTCTTAACCAACTAATATGTTAACAAAAAAAGTACCACAAGTAATCTGAAGCATATCGTACAGACCTTGTAGGTCTCATTTTATATACCGGGACAACCCTGATTCGTATACTGAATAAATTATTCAAGTGCTACGTCGTCTAACGACGGCGTCACCTACTTTATTGCCTAAACATAAGTCCTAAGACGTCGCTGTATTACAAAATGTATGGAGTGAAAGTGAGTACTTACTTTATTAAGAGTACAAATGTGGGTACTTGTTGACAACCTTGACTGCAGTATTGGGGTTAAAGTACGCGCGGGCCCTTGGTTTTATACACACATACTTACGCACATTTTAGCGCAAGTTTGTTGAGCGATAGGTGGTCGTAGTAAATACTATTTGTAGACCATTTCTCTTTCACAGCAAGTAACATTGTAGTTTAAACTATATAACGAACATACCTACATGCTAATAATACTATATGAGTTAGTTGACATATAATTACTTCTCTGTGCTAATTTTCCGCGTAAACAGAGAACACAATAGGACGAATTTTTCTTTATGTTTTTATGAGAAATAAATGTCTTTAAACCTAAACCTACGAATTTACACCATAAATACAAAAACATATTCGTACTGACTTGTAACAATATCAATTCCTACTTTGTACATTGAATAAACCTATTATTACATGATATTATAGAAAAGTTTCTCTTATGTTGCATATTATTTAAGAATACTATCGCGGCTTATAAAACAATGTTCCTGACGTTTCGGTTGCTTTTCAGCAACCTAGTTGCTCGATGCAGCTTAAACGATGGCCGTCTCAGAGTTTGAGAGTTGGTGTTACTATTTACTCAAAATGAGCGCAAATTGTTTTGAAGTATTGTTGTGTTTTGTTATTGTTATCACGTAATAAACTAAAAATGGTCTAGCTCTCAACTCAAATTACTATGCATCTTTTAAAATATTTTACATTGTAATAAATCGTTTAGAAATACCTATTGTTTGGTTAAAGTGTAATAAACATTTCAAAAATCGTAAATGCCATTCATAGATACCGAAACAGGCCGTTGGGCAGGATTTCAAAATAAATGAAAAACGCGAAACAATATTTTACGGTGGTAATAGCTTGAAAAACGGTACCTACCTAAGTAGTAAACCAAATTCTTAAATGACTTACTAGTTTTATTTTGTTAAGCATTTTGTTCAGTGCAACAGAAAAATACCATTTTGCCGATGTGACCAGTAGTGCATAAAATAACAATTGATACGACTGGGCATTGTGTCGGTGTGGCGCTGCGGCGCGGTATGACAGCGCGCTCTGGGCGAACGTGCGACGCAATTTGTCGAGCGTTTCTCTTGTGTGTCGCCGTAACAACGCTACGAATTGAGCTGACGCGAACTATCGATAACTCTGTGCGGAATTAGTGCCTTTGTCCTTATTGTCGTCTCGCCTTTTTTAGCTTTATTTCATTTAAGAACAGCCATAACTAGCGCACTCGTGCAAATTGTCTCGTTAGTTTGACTCAAAAACTATTGAAATATTCCCAGTCTTTCTCTACAGGTAAAATGGATTTTTGAGCCAGTCAGTTCATAAATCAGGTGTTATTCCAGTCTTCCAATCTCATAAAATGTACCTGGCATGACTACTATTTTAATTTTTGTGCAGTTCTGGTGCGATAATTGTATCTATTGTGGATTGTGACAGGTGATGAGTTAAAATTGCTGATGTTTCGGGGCTTGATACACTTGATATTAAAATAGTCATCATGTAGATGTAAACTAATTAATTATGAGTTTACAAGACTAAGTTTACTAATTGTTAATAATTTTATTTATTTCTGAAAGGCATAATTACAGATTACTGCCATTGCATAACTTTGGAAACAGTTACTTAGTCTAGACAGTACTCCAAATATAGCATAGGTATAGGTACAATATGATAGGTACATAAAATATGGCAAAATACAATTACAATAATATGTTGTATTCATATGTATAGAGTGTATGGGGTTGCTTTGGGCGCTGAAGATAATAATAGTACCTTAAAATAAGCTACTATTATTACCACAAAGTACCGCCAAATTATGTTGTAGGTACATAACTCGTGTGGAAAGATGAAGAGTAAAATAATAAGCCTGATTGTACTATGCAAAGTGCTTAAAACTCTAATTTGTTTGTTAATGGGAAATGAATAAGGCTATGTATGCAATAGGCGCAAGCGGTGCGATGGCTGATCTTGACTTGTTTACTGACGGAGAATAAGAATTAGAAGTCGTAACATTTTTCTTTAATTTTTTGTTTGCTCGTTAGATTGCTTACTTATTTCTTCAAACAGATGAGAGCTTTTAAAGCCATAGGCACACACGCACATATACCTCACTTAAAAGCTACTGGCCGATTTTTAACGATACTTTCACAGTGGTCCAAATGAAATCAAATAAACATTAGCATATCAAATATAGTGAGAGGTTTTAATAACTAAAATGTTTACTCGTAGTATTCCAGGTATGGAACGTTTTGTTTAGCCTGCTTTATTTATAGTTTGATAGAAGTGATATAATATTGAAAAGTAAACATAAATCAAATGAGTATTGATCCCGTTCCCTTGGCCCACGGAACCCTATTTCCAGAATAAAAGTAGTCAATGTCTTAAGTCCAGTCATCCTCCGTTAATTTTTTTTATGTCCAGCTGTTTTTGCGCAAAAGACCAACGCAACAATCAAAAAAAATCACTCGGGTTTTTTAACAATTAGTTATTATTTATTCCACTTTTATTTTATTTTATTTTGCACTTAACTTTCTCTGTTCTTCAACATAGAGTTACTTAAGCGCCAGATCAACTTCTGCACAGTAGCATCACCAGCGAAACGCGTCAAATTCCAGATCAACATGATACATCAATTATTATGTAAATCAAGTTGAACGCAATTGAATAGAGAGAATCTCTTGGTTTCCAAGTACCCAGTTGAGTTGTTAAACGTTTGAGTTAAACATTCGACCTGTGCGGGGACACACTTGAGGTTACTATAAACTTGACACTTTACAACTTCGTTGAGTCATGAGAAAATCGGATGGACCAACGAAGGTTGGTATTGAAAAAACTATATAAAATGTACATTTTTAACGTAAACGTACAATATAATCACGTAGTACCTACACATTTAGTACGTTATTTTAATACCCATTATATTATATTTTTGAAGTAACTAATATAATGATCCCAATATGTAATTTAATGTCCAATAGAAAATACTTAAAGTAATATCGGTATTTCTGTTACACATCAACTGTCTGTAAATTGAATCACCTATCGTATCCTTTATATAAAGAAATTATAACAGTATCTCATGTGATTGTTTTATTTTCCAAAGTATACTTACAGTTGAATATTATAGCAGCTAAGAGTGACGTCGTCGTTCGCAAAGCTCTACTATTTCAAGGAGCACTAGTTTTAATCCTAGAACTGCAGGTCACAATTGTGTAAGTGAAGGTGCGATTAGTCGCAAATGAATCATGATTATTATATTCTGGTGAAGTGATTAATGGGCTATAATACTACTACTTAAGTACCTACGATTTGGCGCTGACTGTAATCAAGTATAACGTTTACAGGCAATTTCGCGGTTTGCTTTTGTTTCAGTTTATGATCAGGTTTCGTCTTCAACACGAACATGCAATGTCTAGACATGATTGAAAACCGTTATTGTGGCAGTTTGGTTTCACATACGTGGGTGATTTATGTATGTCGCTATCGCTACCGTTATAGTCATAAAGATATAAATCACAAACACATATTTTTATTGGATATTAAATCCAGGTTTCAGAATTAAGAGTCCTTAAAGAAGGACTGCTAGATTACTTGAAAATGAGAGAGGGTAGTAGGAAAATTGATAATAAGGGCTTTAAATTCTCTCTATACATAACATATAATACATATATACATTTTTTATACTACTTAGGTGGCAGACAAGCACATGGCCCACCTGATGGGAAGCTGTCACCGTGACCTATGAACGTGTGCAACACTAAGGGTGTCACACACGCGCTGCCTACCCTGAAGGGAAGGGGGAAGGGCTGGGAAGGGATGGGGAGGCTAGGAAGGGATAAGAGGAGGAGGGGTACAGTGAGCTCTGGCTACCCTACTTACCGGCGAGAACACAACACGATGGTTATTATGGCCGCGGTGTTCTGTAGGGCGGAGGTACTACCCCAGTCGGACAGCTCATTTCGGACGTGAGGATACCGTCGTGTCCTACCTCCTACAAAAATTTACATTATTTTTATACTCGTAAAATATTTACACAGATAAAATACATAAATATCACAATAATGTGATTTTTAAGTATTTAGAACGCCTTATTATCAAATATAGTGAGTGTGTAATGAAAACTGTTTCATGGAATAGATCAACATCACCGAGCATCACAAAAGGATATAAATGAAATAATATCTGATTATTAAATTAACTGCTATGTGAATTACCTGCAGTATTAAAAAGATAATAATCTTGGTTGTGTACGCAACCTGATAAGCATCAGCAAGGATACATCGCACCGGTTTGTTAGTATTGTATGTGACGCTGTATATTTATGTCTTAAAGAGTTTAAAGTAGATGTATTTACTCATGTACTTCAGGAACGAAACTTATATATTTGACGCTACGTCAACTGTGATTACTTGCAAAGTTACCGGTAACTCACAAGTCGTAATAATATATGAACCGTAGCACATTAGGTATGACCTTTTCCGAATATGTGGGTAGTAAGTATGAAAGCTAAACACGACTCATTGAATTCTATGAAACATTTCAAATACTGCATTTTTTTCCGTGCGGAAATCCTTATGGATCCCCACCCCGCAGCCAGCGGTGACGATTAAGTCGGACTCTTACCTACTAAACTCAACTAAAACCGCACGCTGTCTTTGGTCTTTTGACGCCAGGGTGTATCGTGGCCTATAGAGCATTTCCCTCGCACCCCGGCTTGACCTGGGCCATCTCCGGATTCGAGATGGCCCCTTCGGGAGGCAAGCTGCAACCTGGGAGTCTATGAGTCTTTAAGTTCAAAGTGAATAGGTTGCTTCTGGGTTAGCGTACTCCAATGTCACTTACCAATACGGGAGATCTAATGCAAGCCTATCAACTAAAAAAATATCAGAAAATAAGACACATAAAAGTTCGTAAAAAAAAAAAAACTAATTAACTACCATTACTACCACCACGTAACACCACATACAAATAATTACTTTGATAATTTCAATTGTCAATCATCAATCAATTTTAAATCAAATACTCATTACAAATTCAATAATAAATTAATCAATCAATCAGATTCATAAATTTTGCATAAATTATTAACTAATTGCCTTTTCATATGTATAAAATGTGTCAACACATTGTATAGATTATATAAAATTCAATAATACGGTACACATACAATCATACATATAAGTTATTCTGTGTTGTCAGATTAAACATAAAAGCAAGCATTTACCATACCAGACCAAATTGCTAAGTGATTATTGGTTGTCCATTTACAAAATACTCTTTGTTCGAATATAAATCATAAAGCTATTTAATGAGATTTTAATGGAATAACCATGGTCGAATTGTACATTTTTGGAGTCACAAATCAATAAATATACAATATGCAATATTTAGGTACCTACCCTCTGAAAGTAAAAGACAAACATTCCTTGAAAAAGCATAGGTAATAATAAAGCATAAAAATATGATGTGGTGAATCTAGATGAATCCTTTTTTAAATCTTGTGTTTTAATATAATTATGTTTAATATATTGTGTTTAATAGGATGGAATTTGAACCCATGGCCAGTCCCATACAGGGGGCATACTCCGACTAAATGATCTACCTGGGCATGAGCTAGATATTTGGATACTTGGGAGAGTTCCGGATATCTGGGACTCTTTTTTCCGATTTAAATACATGTATAAAAAATTTAGCATACATTTAGTACTTAGAAAATTCCTGGTAAGACTGGAAAAATACCAACACAATGAAAACCAAGTGTAGGTAGATATTGCGACCTCACGTTCAATGGAAGTTACTACAGGTTAACCGGTAATCGGTGCAAACCCAATCACAACGTTGGCATAATGCCAAGAAAACACATCGTATCTTGTGACTATTACCAGTAACAGTATTAAAATGACGTGAAAAAGGAATTACAATTTTAGACCCGGCAGATAGGTGCCATAAATAACATGGAATAGTGACACCAGCAAATACTTTCAATGGTAAATTATTTCCTACTAATCCTAATAATATTTTAAATGTAAAAGTTTGTGCAGATTTTGATGATACTAAGATAGATAATTGTCTGGATAAACAATTAATTAAAAGACTTTTTTTATACTTCTTAGGTGGCAGACAAGCATATGGCCCACCTGATGGTAAGTGGTCACTGTGGCGTATGGACGAGTGCAACATCGGGGGCGTCAAACTCGCGCTGCCGACCCTGAAGGGGGGAGGGTTGGGAGGTTTGTGGGAGTCGGAGATGGCGATTTGTCTCGGGAATAAATTCCTGTCGTGGAATAAAGTTCTCATTTGTTAATTCTTTGGTAGGCGAAAGAGAAGCGAAATTCCCCTTTCTAAACATACAAAACTCACTATATTGTTGTGTCTTTTCAATAGCGAAACTACACCAGCGGTATCGCTGTTTTACAGTGGAGGAGTGCATTAAGGCATGGATAGTACTTTCTCGGTCGACTAATTCTTTCTGGGAAAAGCCTGTATCTACCTTAAAACTCTCAAATTAATGCATTAATTTCAGTTCTTGTTTATTCGACTGAATTTCTAGTAGAAATTGGAGTTTGTCTGCGGTCCTTTCGATCGTGAGTCTTCCAAGCGAGTGGAACGCTGCGACCACAAAATGCAATTATCGACCGCTGTCTCTCCCAACTATGCTTGAATTGCATTCCAATGTCGAGACAAGTATGAGTAGACCTCCTTGAACGCTAGATAGGTGCCGCTCTCGGTGATAGTGAGATAAACTTGGGAATATATATTATGTATGACTTTTTAAATTCCTCCGACAAGGTGGACCGACGACCTGGCAAAGGTCGCGGGAAACCGCTGGATACGAGAGGCGCAGAACTGGTCATCGTGGAGATCCTTGGGGGAGGCTTTTGTCCAGCAGTGGACGTCTTTCGGCTGAAATGATGATGATGACTTTTTACTGTTACCAAAGGCAATTGAAAGCGTGTTACACGTCAAGCATTGCGTCTGGATTTGCATTTTAGCGGTGATTCTGTTGCAGTCGAGGTTTTGATCTCGGAGCCCGTGGTGGTTTTCTACTTTTACTTCTCCATTTTGCCCGTTTTCGTCATAACTAGTAGTGAGATCATTGCAAGAACCAACATGTCATATTATGAATTTCATTAGGTTTCGTGTTGCAACTTTCGCAATATCATCTGTAAAAGGTGGTTCAATTCATTTTAAAATTTGTATGCATATTTTAGTACCGACGGATATTCAATACCGCTCACATTACATAATAACAGAGTGGTTGTGATAATAAAGTATACATTGATGTAACCGCCAACTGTAGGGGTCGTTGATCTCTGTAACAAGTGCATAACAAATCACCTCTTGACGTGGGCTACAATGTCAAAGTGGTCAGCTTACTGAGGTGTAATATGTAGCGAAACTAACTTTTGGTTTCTGCAATAGATACTGCGTTGTAGTTTTAGCTAGGCGGTATTCACAGGCTATACCTATCTTCCTTTCTATCATTCCTTTAAAACAAATAAAAAGAATTAATTGATGTAAAATAATGAACAATAATTGTCTGTTCAATGTGAATGCGTATGCAGATGAGACGGTTAATAAATGTAATCTTTACAACATACTTTTATAACTAGCTTTTCGCAATTTACCGGTACGTTTTTTCAAATAAGTTAATAAGATTTTCGCCGTTGTGGAGATAACAGCTAAATAAGGAAGAAATAAGAAGAATCAGTTATAATAAGATGATCAAATTTTTAGTTCCGTTCTCCGAAATTTTTTGAGCAACCAAGTGTCCGTTAAATCATTCAAGTTTATTCGAAATTAAAATCAAAGTTTCACATTTTTGTACAAACGCCATCATTTGACTAAGATCAATGGAACCCTAATATTTACTCGAATACTGTAGTTGGACTATTACTTACTGTAATATTGGTTACTGAAAACGAAATCGGGTGAATTTCATAAAAGCTTGAAACTATACTATGCTCACTTACTCATCTGTTTACTTTAATGTACAATGCGAAGTGATCTGCTTTCAAAGAATTCCAAGATGCCTCGAGTTCTTTGAAAGTGAATTCAATAACTCTCGTTGACTAGCCTGTTGGATATTGAATAGGATATGACTGCGATTATTTACTATGGAATATATTTATTTTACAATACACAATATAATAATATATTCAATTTACCCGTCATAACTCTAGGCCGTGAGTCGTAGTATCTAAATGGTGTAGGACTACAATTTATGCAGAATAAGTCTGATTCTAGATCTGGATAGCCGTTGACGTTCAACATGTTTGCTGTTAGGAGAAACAAGTTCTTCAACATTGTCAGTGGAGAGAGTATAATGTATTACTTAGTTTTCAGACTCACACGTATGCTAGCGAAAGTGTGGTATGAATATAAAATGTTATTTAAACTAATTTTGGTTGTACACAAAATAAATATTGCCTCACATAATAGCGTGTACAACAGAACTAGTTACCACGGTATGATTCAATTAGTAAATCGCGTATACAAAAGATATTTCAATTTAATTTATAAAATTGTTTTACTGTTATGTATCAACATTGACAAAGAGATACTGAATAAATATGGATTAATATCGTGTTTAGTAGGTACTCGTAGAAAGGATTTAATTCATTCGGAAGTGTAGAACAAGTATTTACTTTGTTTAAAGTAAACTCTAGCACCTGAAAACAGTTCTTTAAAAAATTAACAGACATTATATATGACTGTAAACCTATACTGCGAATGACAATTTCAATATATCACCAATTATTGTATCTATGTATCTACGTTACGCGCGACGACAAAGAGTTAATTGGCAAGGTACCTACTCAAATCATCAGTGGTGCAGACTGTACATTATATTGTGTAACTACCACTGGTTTCTTTTTTAAATAAGTAACTGATAACCAAAAATAACAATTGAAACCTTCTCATTTTATTTTTTTTAATATTTAGCCATTGCTATTGCACGTCAGACAGTAAATTATGCTAGTCCACCAACTAGTCAGTATGTACGTTATCCCTGATATAGGTATCTAAACTTACCGTGGACATAACATAGCTCTGCATTGAATCCTGCTGCATAGGATGATACATAGAGTGGATAAAGGCGGAAATATATATCTTAGTATATTTTAGTGCGATAATTTCTTTAGTTTGTCCATACCAGTAAGAGAAAACAGCAATCACCACGTCACTATAAATTAGGTACACCTGAATTTTGTACGTACTTATATTCAATTACAGAATTAATGAATATTATGAAATAATTTTGATTGAAAATTCTAAATTTCCCTGTCAAGAATGTTTAGTGATGTCCATTTATTATTGTGTACTAGTATCATAGCAGAACTCAGGCAGCCTTTGAAGTACCCACATAATACTGAACTCAGTCTACCGCAAGTTGATCTTTGTATTGATGTTCCGGACAAAGAGTTGATCAGTGTGTGGTAAATAAATGTGTAAGCTTCAGCGCTAAACCTCAACCGCAAAATGGAAATGGTGTATTAAATTGAACTCTGTGTAGCCAAATAAACTGTAGATATGCTTGAACAAGTCCAGCCAGAGTCATTTAATTCAACTTGAAGTAACTTTTTCCCTATGCTTTGCTCTTGAGTTGATGATATACCCTATCATGAACTCAAACATTCTAATATCTCCTGAAACCCTTAAAAATGTGGCATGGTGTAATGGCTCTCTTAAACACGGTAATTTGATGTAGATATTCGGTTGTCACACTTATTTGATTTATATACTCGTAAATGAAAACATTGAATGGTATAAATAATAAATGTGAATCGTGAAAATGGCATATGAAATGCGCCACCTGTGGTATAGTTTTTCGGGATTAAAAAAGCTTGATGTGTTTACTGGGATATAAGCGATTTTCATTCGAAATTTTACTAAAATCCATTAAGCTGTTACAGGCATGTAAAAGTAGCACTAAAAGCATTCACAATTTATAGAAATAAATATTTGTGTTACGTGTATTTGAACGATGATTACAATAAATATAACAAAAAATTAAATTGAAAAAGGTCTGTGAGATCAAGTGAGAGAAAATTGTTAGGTTCCGCTTGTTAAAAAAGATACAATGCATACAAACTTACCTACTTAAGTTATGTTCGTTTTCAATACAATTAGGTAGGTATGACACGTACACGAACAATGTAGGTACATGAACAGACGTTTAGTTCAATTGTTTGTCATCGTAATGTAGTTTTTTCTCATCACTATTAAGCATCGTGGTGATCCCATCGGTGTCGTTGAGCCATGGTGGTCGCTATTCTTGTTCGCCCACGCCTCGCCACGTGCATCGGCATGCACGGATCTTGGAACTTAGTGCAACTTCATTACTTGTTATATAAGATGCTGTAAGATATTTAAAATATTTCATTGAAGAGGTAAGATAAACGGGGATCGTTTTTAGGTAGACACGTACAAAAATTATCACAGAACTAATAAAAGAATAGAAGTGTTATCGCTAGAAATTTCATATAATGAAGAAGTTACTTTCTTGCAACTGCAACAAAACTCATACAGTACCTACTTAAACTCTATTTGATGCCTGTTTGAGCAACGCACACATAGACATCGCTCGCAGACGCGAATCCCGGAATGCGCGGTAACCAGTATGGGATCTAGTTACACCATTTAATGAATGTTTAAATTATGTTTAAATTTAAACTAATGTCGTAACTTAAAATTTAATTTATATCATACTTTTATACCGGTTATTATATTTGTGGAAGTTATTCTACTATGTTTTGATTTGTGTTATATTGTATTAATTTTGGGGTTATGGAGACAGATGAATTCAATCGAAAGTTATTGATAAAAGTGTTATAAGTCACATTATTCCAATGCTCCTCATATTGGAATGATGTACTCCCAGGATACTATAGTAACAATATCTGATAAACATTTCAGTAAGACTTCGGAAAAAAGTTTGATTTTGGGTATTTTAGGTTCCTCAGCCATTTCTAGAATAAGTTCGATGGGTTTAAATGATTTGAAACTCAGAATTCAACGTAGATTACGAATAACGCGAAATTTAACAAAGCATGTTGTAATACTAAAGTGAGTACCGAGCGGTGTACCTACATAAAGTCTCTACACCTTCCTTTTTTATGCTACGAGATTAGTTATTTAGTACCTCCTACGTTCTTTACTAGCCTAATTGACTGTTCAGTAAAATGCCGTGGGTTTATTTACACAAAGCCTTTTATCTATGCCATGCAGTCTTTCAACTTACAATTAGCACCTTTTCTTAACTACAATTTGGGTAATCGCTTCACAAATCAGCCGATATGCAGATACATAAGTTTACAGGCAAGTGAAAGCGTCTTGATGGATTATGTATTAAAATTTCAATGAAAGTTTCAATTTCACCGACGTGAATCCCATTCCTAGCATAATAAGCGTTTCAGCTTAATTGGAGTGGATAACAACAGTAGGTATGTCTTTTATAGAACATGAACATATTGGTTATAGGTACCTACTATACTGTTATTACTTAATCGTGTTGATGCAATCTTTTTTTTCTTAAATTTCATGAATTGAAGGAAATAATCATGAATAACAGTTTATTTTTTATCAAAGTTATTGGCATAATAATAGTTCAAAGTGATACATTTTAGGAATACACTTTACAATAAAAAATATGGAGTAAAATATTCTTTAAGGGCTTGTGACATTTAGACATATTTCCATTTGCTTGGTTAAACAAGATTCTCACATAGGAGTTCGCATAAAGTTTAATAATAAGTAGGTGCATAAAATACGCATAATCTTCAACGCAGGTGCCTCTATTATGTACATCTCATCAATTTCGGTCCCATACTGATATCTTGTGATAGTTGATTTTTTCTTGTTTTAAACAAATTCTTCAATATTGGTACCAACGCTTGCTACAAAAGTTTATATTAACGAGTTAGCAGGACCGATAATACTAGGTACTTACCTACATCTTTTTATTACCACTGATGATAAGACAGAGACGAGAGATAATGATGAGAGAAAATTGCGAGATCGTATATTAATAGTGTTCGGTTTACCACTCACAAATGGTGTACGCTTTTTTTCCATTTAAGATATTGAATAAAGCCTTTATTCGTTGGAATTCAAAAACAAAACACTTAATCGTACTTGAAATATTGCCTACATATTTGTAGTAATGCGTTTACAAAAGCTGTAGTAGCGAGCTTAAGGATTAAAATACAACAGGTTGCAAGCTGCAGTGAATACGATAAAGCCTCCAGTCGAGGTTGGCACGGCATGCGGCGCGCGCGCATCTACGCATCATTCAAACGCTTGCATATCTTACGATTACGTGCATCGTGATCAGCGAAACTATGTTTATGGAGTACTCTGTACTATAATAATCCCTAAAAACGAATTATGTTTACATTCCAAAAAGTGCTTCAAAAACACAGTGATACAAAATGTTAAAACCAATTATAATTGTAGTGCTTGTTTTCATTTTCATGACCTATGCGGACTTTAATCTCAAAGGAAAAGTTAAAAAGCGGAACACAGTTATAAAAATAAATGATAATTTTCCACGGAGATGCTTTAACAATAATTCTGTATTTAAGAACAATGATACTTTAAAGCGGATTGTGTTCGAATCAAAATATATTTTTACTGGTAAAATTTCTTCTGAACATAAACGAAAGAAAGGAAACTTTAAACGAAGTATATTTAAAGTGTTTGTGAGAAGAGTATTGAAAGGTGACTTTGGAGCGTTTAGTGAAATTTTAAATTTCGAAACGAGAACGTTCAATTCTTCAAATCGTGCTTATTTATTAGCTGAAGGTAGTTCTTGGAGGCGAGGCTGTGTGGGTCACTCCCAAGGTTGGGCGGCTTTGCTATTTAGCGGCCAGGAATTCTCTTCACCTCTGAAATTGTTGATTGACCCAGTACCTTCAAACTTAGATAGTGTTCGCTGGGTGAAAGCTGCTATAAAAGGTAAATTTATTATACACCATTTCAAATGTAATCACTTCTCAAGTTGATTATTTATTAAATTATGCAATAACACGTATTATTTCAATACTAACTATAATACTATATATATTACATGAAACGTATTTATTAAATACACAACTGTTTTCTACCATTTTAACAAATTCATTACCTAGGTACTGTAAAATGTAATGGAGGTAGAAAAGATTAGCCATTGTTTTAAAGTGCAGAGCAATCCAGAAAAAGTGCGCCTTTCCAAATCATAGCATCTCATTAAAAGTTCTGGATACTCTGTTGGCAGGGATAAGGAATATAACAAAAGGTGGTCATAATTGAATAAAAAGTTTTATTATTAAAAGTAAATGCTATAACTGTAGATTCGGATAAAATTTGCTGTCCAACTGCTTTCAGGTTCAAAGTTCAATTCTTTCTTTAATTATTAATTTTATATGTAGGTATGTAGGTAAGTATTATGTCCTCTGAATTTATTTATGAAAATTACTATGGTTCTGATCATGTAAAAACTATAGTGTGCCATAAGCCCAAATAACCGACGTGTTTCGGATTCCTGTGTCTTAAAATTGTTTAACAGATAAAAATATTGCCACTTCCAGGCTTCATGACTGTATAGAGCATAAAATTCCAAAAGAATTAATCACAATCATCTAGCAATTGCTTATATGAATAGAAAATCAAAATCACTGTGTTTCCTCAAAGTCAAAGCATGTTTAGAAATGTGTGCCGTATTTACGAGACAAAGGCAGTCCCACATTTGAGGAACAAAATCACATTTTAGACGGAACAAGGGTTGCGTTGGAGACATTTCAGTCTAGACCTTTATATAAATGAATGTACTTCAACGACCTATGCATAGGTAGTATGAAAGGTTTATTTGAAATATAAACATAACTTCTTTTTTGCAGCAAAATGGATAATTATCATCTGACTACTCACAATAACAAAAACAATACTACGCGACGGTTGCCAGTGGCTTTGGCACTGGATTTCCAATCGTGAGGTCATGGAACTGAACGTCGCTCAAAGCCACTTCTAGCGTTTTAGCTTTACACCCACTAAGCGTAGTCTTGCCAATGGGGGGGCCCATTGGCAAGACTACACTTAGTGGGTATATAGTGGGACTATTGGTAATGTTGGTTACTAAGCAATGTGTAAATCTGAAGGTAGTTCATATATATTTTCATTGAGTATAGAATCAAAGATATCAAAATATATAGAATCGATAATCCTGTATATTATACAGTCATGACCCTAGCAAAACGTCATGATATATTGAAATTGTATCTGCTATCGTTGGCAACCGGCAAGTAGATAGTGACTCTTTAAAAATAAATGAATTAATTACGAAATGTGCTGAGGACAGACATCACTCCTATTGCCAGCAAACCCACCCATGCCATGCCTTAAAATCTATGTAATCTTGTAAAAGGAATATAAAATGATTAATCCTAGCAAATACTTCGATATAGAGCCTAAACCGCTTGGACTCAAACTTGACATTTTGGCTCAGGAAGAATTTTTTGATATTTTACCTTTAAGGGGGTAGAAATTTGTCCGAATAAAACAGCGAAGTGTCACAGTTTTCAAGTAAATCCGAGCGACTAAAAATTAATATTGCGATTAAATAGCATTATAGCATTATGACATTTATTTTGAGTGCAATATTTTTATTTTCCTCGTAAATATTTCTGCCATGCATTATTTGATGAAATTTCATAATGACTCAAATAAAATGCTATCTATGGATGGGTCTAAAGTCACATTGAGCACTTATAAAGTGTTTTACCGGCTATAGCGGCGGTGTTTTATCTCCAGGATGATTATCGGGTGTGAATTGGAGAACCAAAGGCGAAGTGCAGTCGTAAAGTCAAATAGGTAGGTATGTAGGAAAGAATGGACGTGACTTTTAACAACTTTAAAAGAATAGAAGGTAGTTTTTTTTATAATTTCAATAGTCTGATAATATTGGACAGACTATATTTAAAAAAAATATTTCGAATTATTTTTGCAAGTACTTTCACATTCTAATGCGTTTCGAGAAGTGAATGCTGAGTTGTTGTACAAATTAATAAATTTTTCAAATAATAAACGGGGTGGAACCCCGGTATAAATATTTTTATGTACCTATAGAAATTTCTATAAGACGAAATAAGAAGAAAAACGGATATTTTTAAAATACTGCTTTTGTACATACAAATATAATTACGAGTATAGTGAACTATAATATTCTTTGTATAGGTATTTCTGCTGCTGTTGACTTATTAATATACTAGCAAATCAGCAATATAATCCGGGATCTCTCGCACAGCAGGTATTCTCGCTACTATTGAGCCATCGATTTAGTAATTTACTATGCCATAATTTTACATAAATAATTCATGTTTGTAACTTTGAAATTTATTTTTATTATGAGCTTCTATTACACTAAAGCTAAGCAGGTCCTTTTGTACTTCACATAGTCGTATTATCTTCATATTACAATGATAACAAGCAAAATGACAGGTATGACCTTTCTCAGCTTGCAGCAATTTGATTATCCGAATTGTAACTGAATTGTGAATACAAAGTTCCACTCCTTACTCCGAATTGTTTTCGTAGAATTGGTGGGCGTAAGCGACGTCCACCGTGAGAAAACATATTCGAAAATTATACGATTCCTCTTTTATAACTGACAGGAAATGGGTTCCGTATTATTCAACACAATTAATGCTATCCTTTGTTTTTATTTTAACGATCGGGCATTTACTTAAATTGTTGTCGGCGGCGGTCCGTCTGTCCGTCTTCTTTGATACTTGACATACAGGCGAGAAAAATTAATGTTTTACCGTTACGGTGTTCGTTATCCTCACCCTTATTTTATTTATACGACTAACCGATAAGTTGTACAATGTTTTGTTTACGATTCTGTTGTACGGTTCGACTAAAGGAGAACATGATAGTATAGAGATCACCAATCAACTCGGTTAGATAACAACTCCCTAAGATATATTATAATGAAGACAAGGTCGGCAGCAGATAAAAACATAATTCGGGCTCGGGAACAAGGGTCCGATCCTCGGAGAGATGTCGCGCGCTCGGGGACGATCAAGTTTATCGAGACCACCGGCGACGCGCACCACCGCTGGACAAGCCCCGACAAAATTGACACTCTTTCAATTAAACCTATTGTTAACCTGAACAGACACAGCGGTCATAACAGGATACACAACACGATAACTCGCCGCGTGTATTCGTAATGTGTCCCCATATCGACCGCTGCCCGTTCCGACCGCTGTAAAAGGAGATTTATTAAAACTATTTGGAAACTGATTCGATCGAAACCGAACGATTTGACATTTAGATAAAGAGTAAAATTTATTTTTCCCTCGTATACGCGGCTACGGCGGAGTGACAATGGAATAAAAAGGTTATAAAATGCGACGGTTGCGGCCGCTCTCGCCCACGTCCCACGGGTGTTGTCGGCTGTTCATATGCAGCGCTGCATATCTGGCGCGGGACGAGCTGCAGCTGCCACGCCGCGAGATAAAATGCTACGAGTGTGTTATTACCCATCCAGCGACACCGACGAGCGCCAACACTCGCAAGCACGTGTAAATTTTCAATGTGAGAACAAGCCAGATAAGCGTCCGCGCGTAGGCACAGGGAAAATTCACGGCTACGGTTATTAACGTCGCGTATTATTTTGTGTAAACTGAAGTAACTATTGGATCCAGTCATGTTTATCCTTTGCAGAATAATAGTGGTTTGATCGAGAGAATCCAGTAATAAAAGTCATTAAAGTCAAAGAATGACTTATCCGATGGATTCATTAGACATATCATTAATATAGTACTTGTAATGTAGCTTATGTCCTGAGTAAATAATACTGAATTATAGCTATTGTTTATTGAGAAATTACGGACCATCTATCTTACAATAAAAATAATATTACATTTTTGGTAGTGTTGGAACTTTTACTATCGTAATGAGCCCTAAATATATAAACAATAAATTATGGTAATTTTATACCTTTTCCGTTACATTTTGGAGCGGTAGTAAGATCGTTCTCAGAACTATAAATTCATAATAGGAAATAAACGTAGGCAATACTAATGTAATAAAAGTACTCCCACACTACTTAGAGCTTCTTCTTATCGATATGCAAGCTCAAACAATAAAAAATAATCATAATAAAATGAAATGTCTTTGTTGTAAAGGTATTATCATGTCTGGAGAGCTTTCGAAATATTATTGTTTTTATACCGGTTGAGGTAGATCAGTGTGCTGGAGATAATCTCCTGGGGAACGTGACACAAGAATGAGATATTTTTTGCTGACGCATTGTTTTGGGAGTCGTATAACGCATGACAGGAAATGTTCCTGGAATGGAGACTTACGTGACATTGTCCTTGTGTAAGCCTAGTCGGGTCAACGTGCTCTGTGCTCAACATTTTACGAAAATCAAGAGCCTTTATTTTTTCCCAAGATAAAAACAAATGAATAAATTATCTAGATGTTAAGAAATAGAAGAAAGAAAGTAAAAATTTCCGCTTTAGGAAACATTAACGCCTGTCCGTCAAGATACGAGGCAATGGGATAGTCTATTGAATAATTACATACGCAAGATCAGGAGGCGATTTAAATTCTTGTCTTCATACACAATACCCATTAATGCGTTTAACTAGTCAGGAAGTTATAAGCTAGAAACTTTGTAAGAAAAGTTAGGTACTCGAGATGCAATAATTAGCTCATCAATACGTATATACCTATAACGACATCAATTTGAATTTCATGTTGTACTTGCCTCCGTCGGCTGTTATAGCAGGAATATATTACAATGTTGTAATTCTAAGTTAGAAACAATACGTAGCGCCCAGTTTAGTACCAATAAAACTATATTATTCAAAATTCTATTCGACTAAAAGCAAGCAAATAACATTGCATGAGCATGTTCAGTTCATGCATCGCGAATACATCCCTATAAAGTGTCTCGTTTATATCTTTTTGACGGAGTTCGTAATGTTTACAGAATGACTTTGGACAAAGTAAAATGAACACAGGTGCAAGTTAAAGACTAGGTAACTTTTGGATAGGCAGGGGTAAGCAATCATCAGTTTCTCAATAATTATTTCTCTCAGGAACATGTATTCACAGGAATTCATCCCGTGACCTAATGTCTTTTTTACTACAACCTCTGCATAGGTATATGCGGAGCATTTGTCTAGGTGAAATACTTGGTTAAATAGAAATACTTTTTAACCTATTCTAATCTTCTTTCATTCCAGATCACTTAGCCATTCCAGTTCTATCAATTATTTTCAAGGGACCTATGACTTAGCATTCGAATGCTCTTCCGCATACCATACATCCCTGATAGGAAGGAAAGAAAAACTCTTTGATGGTGTTTCCGTTACTTGAAATTCCTTCTTCATAAATCTGATAAACTTTTCACTAATTTTTTTTAACTGGTCATAATGATAATTGATAATAGTGATATAAGTAGTACTTTACTTACAGCATTTTTATAACAAATTTCAAAGTTAATAACTAATATTGTATTTAATTTCAATAGAAACACAGATGTAACTCGTATGGAATCAAAATTAGATATTATCTTTTGAAATTACTTCAGTATGTGTTTCGAACCCGGTAATTCTATTGTCTATTGTTCCTTTGTGCCGAAATATTGGTTTGTAAGACCCTAATAATAAATATATCAATTTTTGATAGCTTTTGTTGCGTCTGCTGGTGTGGTGTTCAATATGTTATTACGAAACAAAAATCATTTAAATTTGATTCTGTGCTTACAATTTTGACAACATCCAAAGAAATTTTTAAATATATTGTATTAATTATACTTATCCCTCATTAAAACCTTATACGTCAGAGAATAATAGGCCATTGTTTCAATAATGTTTTCATAATATATGTACTGGATATGAAAACATTGATGAAACAAAGCTCTCACTATATATATGAGAACAATATAATTAAATGTTATTTTATCTAAGTGAGATTTCGAAACGTAATTAGCGCTAATTTAGTTAGGATAACAAGACATTAGCTGACCATAGATACCCGAGCTGGCGGAGTTGTATCAAAACAGTCGTGGAACAGTCGGAGTCCTAAGGTAATATCACCTTCATTAACTTACACTAATATTTTGCTTTGAAAGGAGATGCCGGTTTATCTGTCTGTGAAATTTGTTTTATTTGTTCTATCTTACGAGATGTTATAACGCGATGAGAAATTCTTAACAAAGGTTTATTGCTTCAATAACGAACTTTACGACGTTCATTGTGGCTGAGCATGTGTCAAAAGTGTAGCAAATAGCTTTACACTCCACGCGATGTCCTTCTTAGTGATATAATTAAAAGTACAATAAATTACAATGTCGATCTTTGAAATGCTTCAAAGAAATTATTTAATACTTTAGAAAAATATAATTCTGCTAAATAACACAAATAAGCTTGATAAAAAATGATCCGCTTATATTTCAAATAAGGCAATGAAACGACTTAGCGGCTTTGAGTCGATATTAAAGTTGTAAGGTATTTATATTGAAAATGGCAGCCATAGAACGGTAACATGTGACGAAAATAGAAAAAAATTGAAACACGCTATCTTACGCAAACGGAGATACTCTCTGAATTTTCTTCGTAATTTTTATTTTTTTACAGTATTAGGAAAAGTTACAGCTAACAAAAAATACCTAATAAAACAATCACTAACATAATGAATTGTTACATAAGTGTTTTTGCGAGCTATGGTATGAGGAGTAAGTGTTTTGCTTTCCAACAAGATGATGAAAAGAAGGGGATGTAGTGGTCGTAAAGTCTTGTTACGGCGCAGGGTGCTAGTGCCATAAAAGAGGACCGACTGCGCCGCCAACACTCGCTTAAGAATACTCGATTTGAATTGAAACGTTGTATCCAATGCTTTAGAACCCGCCTCGATTTTATTTAACAACTCCATAAGGTAACAGTTGTAACAAAACATCTACAGTGAAATAAATAGTTAAGTTAATAAATATGTGGTAAACGCCTTTACTGATTTTCGTAAAATTTTGTCTGTTTGAATTCCAAAGTTGTAGCTTGTTTTATTAAATACCTGTATGAGATAACATTCTTCTTCCAAATTAAAATTCTTGTATCTTATTACAACATACAAACCTCCGGAGGTATACACACAAATTCTGTAACGAATTGCTAAAAGAGGAAGTCATGTTCTACCTACCTAATATAACTGTTCAGTATGAATGATCATTTGGCTGAGTAAAAATTATCGTAGCCTGGGATGTACCAATATAGTATGTGGTAAATAGTTTCATTTATATAGTTTATCTACAAAATGACAACATCAGCCAATTGCACCATAGTATGGCAAATATGCTTACAGGTATGATCAACTTAATATGTGCCATATAAAGGACCTTTACATTATCATGCATAAGATAGATAGATTTATCAAGAGAGGCCGGTACTAACATAGTGGTTAAGCAAATGGGTAATCAAGGCGGGAAAACCGCAGCATTTCCGATTCAGCCAAGTCGACAATCAGGATGGCAAAACCGCAGCATTCCTAATATCACCGGGATACTCTGCCAATTGAACTGCTGAAATTTATCCCTTCATATTTAGGAAGGTATCGGATTAGTGCGATCGTGCTATAGGTATGTACACCCCTTTTGAATAAATAATAGAATAATTGTATTGTAATATTTTTGACCAACTTAAAAAAATCAACTGTATTTTTATTCAAACGAGTCATCTACAGTGAAGTAAAATTTGATGGGAACAATGGATAAACCTTTTTTATTGATGATAGGCTTGCGTCTGACCACTATCTAAACTTTTGGTAAGTCATAATGTGGTTTATGGTAGAGCACGCTTGCTTAGGAGTAGTGACTAGTAACCTGTAAATTGAATCATGTTACTTTTCCATCTTTAAACCACGGGGTAAGCTAGTTACGAAAATAAATGACATAGGTACTATACACCAAAATAGCTTCATTCTTGTTAGTAATTATGGGGTAACGTTCGACTATGATTATAATCTAGGTAATCTAATAAATCATTTGAATTATGTCCATGTAAAAAATCGCGAGGTTGACTATTCATATTAGTAACATAAAACTAAATATATTGGTAATTCGCTCAGAATGATTGTAATTTTACTTTTAGCGATACATTTGAGTATTGTGACAGGTTTGAGAAAGCCATTAAAACGTTTAGTATTTTAAGAGACTACAATTAAAGAAATGATTGATAGGTAATGTCTATCCTTTCACGAGAACATTTTAAACTTTTTTTTTATACGGATCAAAGTGGGAGAGCTATTATAATTCCATACGGGAACATCTTTTTATTTTGCATTAAATACAACAATACAATATTAACATTTCACATATGTTTCAGTAGATACACGAAATTGAACGTTACGCGGTAAGATTTAAACATGCTTTTAATTTTAATTTTTGTTTAGAGTGGAATGACTCGTGCGCAGGTAGCATACGACCGACATTCCTTCGCTTTGTTCGGATGACGGTGGTCGACCCACACACTTCCGGATTGCTACAAATCTTACAGTTGAATCCCATTATACTTAAATCTTATTAGTCGTTAATATTGTGTGTTGACAAAACTGGAACAGTTAACGTTACCAAAGGTTTTGATAGAAATTATAATATTGTATTGTACCATGTTAAACAACGTTAAAAATAGCTGTAGGTATTAAAAACAATGAAATAATATCACAAATTAGATCTTTATAGTTATAGGTGAAATAATTGACCTTTTGGCAGGATTCGCCATATTTGATTTTTAATATGGCGGACAATTTTATGGCTTGTTTGATGTCAGTCAATTAAATGGTGCCATAAAAAAAATAAACGGTAGTTACAGTGGGTTCAGTTCTTTTTCCTTCTATTACCATTTCTTGTTTCTTGAAAATAGATTTTTTTATAACAAGTTTTTGTTTAACTTTTTGGGTTGTTCATTAGTAGATATGAGTTGAATCTTGAAAACCTAATTAGAACTCAAATTTAGGATACTTGCGTGTCTTCGGTGATAATGCGATAATATGCTACTATGAAGCTTGACTGATTAGTAGAAAACTAGTAATTTATTTTTCTTATAAATTGATTAAGGTAGGTACGTGAGAAACGGGAAAACTTTAAAGTCGGTATTTAGTGATTTAATGCAATTTCTTTTACCCGGGGAACTATTGACGCGAACTTGGGAAATTCGTGCAATCCATACGAACAAATAGGAGCATTGCCAAGCGAGTAATCACTTGTTTCCCGCACTGACTCCATAATACTCGTTTTGTAACGTGTTACATTACACCGCATACCTACTACTCGTTATTACCCACCTTTATACTACATTTAAATCATTCACTAAGGTACATATTATAGTGGGCGATATTTAATAGATTTTTTTAGCGATGAACAAGATTTTGGTTCACTACAGTCCGCAGACCACACTACTAATTGGTATAACTTAATTACCTTCCAACCCCTCTGTCTCGATTTTTTCCGACGCTTTCCTTTCTTATTAATTTACTTACAATTAGATAAGGTTACGATCTCGCAGTAAAATCCTGAATTACCTGTGCTATGAGAATTCAAATTAAGGATTTAGCATAGCTTTTATGGGCCTTGCTTAAACGACAAACGTCCGTTAATACAGAGAAATGAGAAAGTTTTGCAGTATTAGTCGAATAAGGTAATAAAGCTAAATACATAACGGTAATCCTTGCACTAGAGGTGCCGGACCTGCGAGCTGCGGCGCCAGCTTAGTCATTTTTTGACACCACATTTTGTTAGTGTGGTGAGAGACCGAGGGATTGGTGGTAATGATTCCTCGAATCGTGAATTAGGTGAGTGAGGCATATTGTTTTCCGAGAAATCAAAAATGTTATTGGATCATTATAATCTGATCGATATATCTTACACATTCAAGTTTGGTTATACTGGCGGCTCAAAAAGAAGGATTCAACATACGTAGAAAATAGTAGGTAGGTATTAGTTGTTATTGTTGTACTAGGTTAGATGCATAATGTGATGCAATTTTAGGGTGTGATACACGACTTAGAAAAGTATAACCGCGTATGTCACGTCCCCGTGACTACTAATACGAAAAACTTAACAAAGACTACACGCTACCACGAAAAACATAACGCCGTAGTCATGCGATTTCGAATAATCAAATTTCAAGTTATTAGGTTCATGATAGGCGTGCATTGTAAGTATTGTAACTCAAGGTTGTGAATAAAAAGTCGACATTCCCTAGATAGTGAATCAAATTTTTCATTGAACGAATTTAAAATCTTTTTTGTAGTGAAAAGTTTGTTGACTGTTTATTTATTTAAAAGAGCCGAGAGACTATAACACAAACATGTCAACCATATTTTAATTACCATAACTTCTCATGTAACTATATTTTATTTAATGTATATTTAATTACTCAAATTAATAGAAAGTTTCTTCAAACGTAGTTAATAGTAATTATAATATGTAATAATCATTAAAGTACGTAATTAAGGCGATTATTGTTTTATGTATTGACTTTTTTATTAACTAATTCTCTCTTTCCACAAACTAACACAAATTATCAAAAACAGTCTGGAGATCCATTTGTTTAATTTTAATGAGATTGTGTTTGAGAATTAAATTCAAATGATTATCGATTAACCGGTTTCTTGCATCATTGTCTATTTAATAGCTAGTTAAGAGATGTTTACCGGCGCCGTAGGTAGATAATTAATGTTTTTTAAAACTGTCAACAAGAGACAACAGTGATGGCTTGTACCATTCATCAACAACAATGATATATGACTTACATTTAAGTTTTTTGTTTTACTTCAGGTAAACTCGCTTGCCTTGGGTGTCCTGATCGATTTACGTTCGATAACATATCATTATGAAGTAGAAGAATGTTGGTCTATATCAAAATAAACGTTGAGTTTTACCATACTAATACTACAGACGTGAAAGTTGATTTAAAGTTTATATTAATTTCACTCCTCAGATAATTTACAAACCGGCTTCCTTATATGAACGGTTCCTAAGAAGTAATCCAATAATCTAAATCATAACATAAATCCATTAAAGTCAAGTATCGTAAAAACTATATCATATTTGGCGACCAAGTTGAGTAAGATGACCATTTGGTTTTACATGTCCATTGTTTTTGGCGTTTAACTTTTGATGAAGACAATGTATAAATAATAATAAATGTAGCATCCTGATCGTAGGTGTGATCTTGCGGTTCTGCCTTGTAAGTTACATAATAATCGTTGGATTGTTGACTCGCAAGTCGAGAATCGAGCATCGCCCGTACATTGGTGACACCCACTTTTGTTAGCTCAGAACAATGATGCGGGGGCACTGATGTATTGTTATCCACTCAAATGAGGTAACACGACTGTTTACTAATTGTTTTCATTCGTATTGTTACAGGTATGGCCGGGTCCCGCTCAACAAGGTCGGCTCTAATTTTTTATTCGATATTCGGGTCAATCTACTCGAAGTAAATAATTACGCAGTTATGTTAGTTAAAGAGCATTATTGTGGTTCAATTATGTTAGCACAATAATACTGGTTCAATATAAGAATAAAAACCTGTGTATAAAAGATTAACGCCTGATTTTAAATCGTGAAAGCTCACTGAATAGTTTAGCTATTGTCTAATTTGAATAGCTACCTACATCAAAATTAAGTACCCAAAACATTATATTTATTACCGGAAATCATAAGAAATAAAGTAGAATTAACACAATTGAACATTTTCGAAATACAACTAAACATTTTCGAAAAGTTGTAATATAAAATAGCAGTCCTAGTTTTACCATGGCACAATCTAAAAATAATACAACTGAAAAATACAAAAATAATGCACATTAAAAATACAGTCGTATTTTTCGATAGTGTACTCGAACCCTTAAAGCACACGTGTATTTACACACGATATACGCAAGATTATAACTGTACGTATACGGATACAACTTCATAATAATATTATAAGACAAGTGCTAATTGCGTGTAATAAAAGTCTCAACAACCTTTTTCAATTCACTTCTTGTAGTGACATTACAGGGCCATGGAATGTGGCAGATAAGACCATGGAAGACCGTGTTGCATCTTTCTTGTTTCGTAAGAAACAATTTTATTGTCTCGCTATGATCGTGATATGATTTCTATGCTTTTGAAACAAATATACATTTTTATTGGGATTGCTCAGGGCAGTGAAAGAAACAATAAAAGGAGATTTTCATTTGTCTGTCATACTTTAATTGTTGAAGTGTTTTTTATTTAAAAGAATAGTCATAATAAGAAAATATTCTTTGATTAGATGCTAAGTGACAGCTATCAGTTACTTTAAAAGAGTAATTGAACATTTTTATATTATTTTCTATCTGTAGGCTGTCCTGTCTCAATATTTTTTAAGAAACACAAATAAATTAGGATTAATCTTAACTTTGGGTTTATAATATATTATAATTGTGTTAAAAGTAGAATCATGAATATAATGGTTTGAACTAGGCAGACTGAATTTCAGGTTAAATAGTAGTACTCTAATATTATTGTGATTCGGAAATCAAACTGAATAAACTGTATAGAAAATATCTAGGTACATAATAGGCAGTATTAAAGTGAAACTGTGCATCCATTCAAATATATACATGTAAAGTATAAACAAAAATTTATTGGAAATAGTTAAATCTTACAAGTTCAATTTTGCGTTCGACGGTATAATCTTGACTACAGAGGCAATCTAACTTACTGATATGGAACACTCAACATTCCTGGTGAACTTGTACTTGACCCTTGAAAGTGCGTATACTACCTATTGGAGTCAGTAAATGACGTTTTACGTTTTACATTAAAACTTACATTAAAACGTACTTTTTATAAATTTCTCTTTATCTATAAGCTAATATTTAGTCGAAATATTGTAAGTATTTTTGAAGCAGTTTCCGTAATTGAAATTGACAAAGATTTTAATAGAAAAGCATATTGCTAGTATTGTGAAAAGTGAAATTCATAATATTTTGCTAGAACGATCACGAAATGCTTCCAAACAATTAATCCGTCTGAATGTCAATTAGCCCAACATTCTGTCTGTCTAGGATTCTGAAAGCTATTAACAGGCGTTAGCAATAACACCTAGGTAAATAACGCAATTCGATTTGAGCTTAAATTTATACTTTACCCGCCTACTCGTAAGACAGTGGATAACTACTTGACTGTAATTCTGATGTTTATTGATTTCCTTGAGTCCATTGTTCCATTCTAAACAGAAATCTTCGATATAGCTTAACCAAACTTCGATGTAAATTAGTACACTCTTAAGTCTCGAAAATCAACTAACTGATATTTTGGTAACCAGCATTGATTTAAATTTTTAAAAATTAATAAAAAGTAACTCTCTATTTAATACTTAGGTACCTAGGTACCTACTAGTTGATTTTTGATGAACTTGACTATGTAATATTGATTTGATTTCCGTACTTGCATTTAAACCTATTATCTAATGCTAGCCTTAGGCATAAGGGCTTTCATCAGAAGCTTCGAGGTCCATGCCAACCTCACTTGCATGCCAGTGCACTGATTTCTGATATTCAATTATAAATTAACAATATTTCATTAAAAACAACTATGACGTAAATTAATATTATGAAGAACACTGTGTTGGCAGTGTGCACTCAAATTAATGCCACCTGTCATGTCCAGGAGTTACTGGTATAGTTTCAAAGTTAAGACTTCACATAGCAAATAACAAATTCGAATCTATCCTGAGAGTTAGCTTTCGCCAACTCGTGTTTACATACGCAGGCACTAAGTTGACAGTGTCGCTACTGTGAGGTTTAACCTCGGTGCCGCGAACTGTGTATCGTCTACGTAAAACATAAAACATGCTTGTTTTAGTAAAATCAAAATTTGTGTAGGACCTCGTAAGGACTTTGGTTTGCATTTTTAATTTTGTTTGTCGTGCGTTTCGAGTTCTCTTATTACAGTATTTGCTTTTTACCGGCTATGAGGTACCTACTAACATTGTATTATTATGTTTGTTTGTGTGAGAATTTTTGATGTGTAGGTACGTGTGCGTGCACATCAAACTTTCTCATAATGCCAAGCTTTTATAAGTGAGGGTGATAGTGAAACATCATTCATATCATAATAATCAAGTTCGGAAACCACCCCACCAATGTAAATATCACTTGCACTTGCCGCCTTAAATAGTAAAAGGAACAAACGGAGAAATAGACTGCCCAAAAAAGGCATTTTTATACGACGTAGGTGGCAGACAAGCACACGGCTCATAGCAACATTATAATTATATGACAAAAATATAGCTTAAAATTTGAAATCAAAATAGTCGAAGTGATGTCAGTTTGGACTTTGCACTTCGACGTCTGGGCTATTCGTATGTAAGTATAAGTAATGACAAACTGCGCTTGGCAATAAAAAAGTGTTCGATTCTCTATGAATATGATGTAAATGTATGTGTAAATATATGAGAACATAATATTGACTAAGTTGTTCACATAATTAGATGTATTTAGGTGTCAACACTGCTATATGCGCCGCTAGAGCGGTTCACTAGTTGTCAATCTAACACGGCGCGTGTAAACAGTGTACGTTCCATTTATAGAAGTAGCAGCCTATCTCTATTTTCAATTATTACTGCAAGTAAGTATGTGAGCAAGTTCTAATGTATGCTGAGTACATTCTTGCCATACAAGATGTTTACACTACATCGCACTTGCATAAGAAGAGATAAGCTTTTTAGCTATTGACTGTCAACGTCAACTTTTTATCTGTGAAGTATTAAATCAGTGTGATTGATGGTTGTAATATCCATTTACTTGATGAATAGAGTTGATTTAATTACTTATCAGAGTTAACCGTATCACAACATTCATGGACACTTTTTGGAGATAACGATTAACAAATAAGCAACATTTGTATGTAAGTAACTTTGTATGTGGCGTGACATGAAGTGAATGTGCAGGTTAGTTGTCACGTTTTAATTTTGTGTTGTTTAACACTGTAATATGTTGTCTTTCATGGCTCTGCAAACATGCAACAGCCAGGGACGTGCGCAGATCGTTGAGGTTGATATCCAGCTATCTCGCCTCAGCATGAGCCACGATTTCTCCCTTCATCATATTTTCTGAGACAGATTACTAACTGGCGCCTCTTATAAATTCATTAGAATTTCTAGCTAAGTTAAAGTTTAAATCCATTAAGACATTTAATTTAAATTTTACTTTATAATTTCACTTGAATTGTGTTGGTACATTACTTTTATTGCTAAAAGTTTATAATAGAATACTGTACTAATGTTAACTTTTTAAGGTAAATGAAACATTTTACAAATACATATCTATCATTATGAAAACCATTATCATTACTACGTTTTATTGTATTTAGTTAAACCGTACTGTTAAATGGAATCAGATAATTCAAGTAAACTACTAAATAGATATTCCATTATCGATTGACTTCAATACATAAGTTAATTCTATACCAGTGGATAGGTTCGTTAACCTTTCATCCGTTATGGACATAAACGTTGTATTGTGAAAATCGCCAGTTTTGATTCTTCTAAACAAAGAAGTAATTACGCGTAGAAATCGTGATTTCATATTTAGATAGATGAATAGGTAATAAATATTAAATTTATTTGCAATCTTCGTTAGGCTGGCGCCGGCGCTAGTACTTGAATTATCTTGACGTGAAATTTGAATGATGGGAATGTCTTGCCTAAGTATTATTTATTTATTCTTAAGTAACTTTTATAAGACGAGAACTTTCACGTTCCAAGACAATAATTCCCGCGGGACGTCAGATGATTTATTGTGATGTTAGTAATTCAAACAAATGTTTTTATTTCATTACTGTGGTTATAGACATTTAGTATCCGAGAGAATGGAGTGTTAAGACAAGACATTGGCGGCCAACTTAGGCATAACTGAAGTTTTTATTCAAATCTGGGAAAGAGAGGTTCTGTTGCAATTACCGTCCTTCCGTCTTCCTTGCGGCCTTTTCAAATGAGATGCAAGTTTCTCATCCAACACTTCGCACCCTTAGTAATGTAGGGGCACAATTCAAAAAAGCATTTTTTTGGGGAATCACATTTAAAGATTTTGAATTCTGCCATTCTAGATTAATTTGTTAATAATTTGCTCATTATTTGTTTTATAATGATATAATTTGGCATATTTGTTATTTGTTAAATGCATTATGATATTCTGTGATATAAATTGGGACAAATGATTAAATTTTCAAATTATAATCAATTAAAAAAATGTTTTTGAGTTAAGTCCTTATAGTACAAAAAAGTACAAAATAAATGTGGACCTATTCAAGTTTGATCTGGTGTCTTATTAATATTATTGTCACTTTTTATCTCTTATTTGAATTTGGTACCTTATATTACTAAAAAAACTGTTGGTCAGACTATATTGTTTCTATTTCATGAATAAAACATCAGATAAAATTAAATGATTTTTTTAATAAATCACTATAAAGTATTAAAATAGTCTAAAACAATCAGTCTCAAAAGCGCAAATCAAATTATTCTTAGGAATAAACATTATAATAATATAATTAATCATAACAAAAATGACAGTCAGTCTCAAACATTATCAAAACAATCAAAAACTTATTAATAAATCACTATAAAGTATTAAAAATAGTCTAAAACAATCAGTCTCAAAAGCGGAAATCAAATTATTCTTAGGAATAAACATTATAATAATATAATTATCCATAACAAAAATGACAGTCAGTCTCAAACATTATCAAAACAATCAAAAACTTAAACCCTATTCTTAAGAAGGTAACTTTTAGCAGTTTAATAAAATAATATTTTTATAAAATCAAAGAAAAATCAACGTTGCAATAGTTATTTGTAGGTGTAAACAATATTACAATTATAAAATTAACCATAAGAAAAATGACATTCAATCTCAAAAATTCTAACTACTTTTAGTAGTATTAGACTGCTAAAAATATAATATTTTTTATAATATCGAAGAGAAATCAACATTGCCATAGTTATTTTTCATAAAATTAAATCAACATGTGATTATAATAAGAAGCATAGTATGGATCTATTAATTGCTTATCAATAAGATCTTTGAGATCTCTCTTTTTATTAGCACTAAGTTGATGCGTCTCTACGTATGCATTTTCTAAGCTTATTTCTTTAATTTCTGGCATCTTCTTCCTCTTATTTCGTGTATTAACTTTTTTAAAGTCATCCTTATATGAACACTTGTAATAAAAGGAAAAGGGGTCGTCTTTAGTAAATTTTAATACTTTAATACTGTTCCATAATACTTTATTCTTCTGGTCGTCTGTATTAAAATTATATCCCCCTTTTTCTTGCAATTTCTGGATATCATTAAAAAAGCTATGGGTCAAACTGTGTACTATAAATGGAGTACCACTTTTCTTTGCTCTTTGAATGGCTTGTATGTACTGAAGTGGGGAGTATATTGGCCCAGTTTTAAGGTCTCTAGCTATTTGTTTCTGTATCAAACTGTGTACATTATCAGCTTCGTTTTGCGTGTGGCCTTTGATTAGATATTTATGAGTTATTGATGTCAAATTTTGTATATTGGCTATAGCATACAAGTATAAACATGTTAGATATTTGTTCTTGTTTTGACCACAACAGTTGTCAGAAAAAAATGTAATATTTATTTCTCGGTCACCAGCTTTTTCAGACACCATCTGTAAGTAATCCAGAACACAGCTTCCTATTTCAGTAGCTCCTCTTTTGGCTTGGGTCTCATCCCAAAAATAACAATGGGCATCTCCATAGCTTTTTGAGATATCCATTACTGACACGTTTTCTTCATAAATTTTTTTCAATTCAGTTACAGTAAAATTGTAGCTGTTTAGTTTGGATTTATAATAGAATGCTGAAGTTTCGCCATTAGGGCTTTGCATAATGGCTTGTACATCGTAACATGCACAAATAGTACTCTCGTTTATATTCTTTCTGTCGTTCTTCTTTTCCTCTCTGCTAAGTTCCTTTTCTTCCAAATGTTTATTGTACTCATCTCTCAGTTCTCGCTTTTGTTGTTCAGAAGAGTTGTGGAATTGCAAACAAAGATCGCATTGATCTTTTTTAGGCTGGTAAAAACCAAGGTTAAATTTTGTGTTAAAAATCTCATAAAACGTGTGAAAGCTCCCAGGTAAGCGAGTCTTTTCCTTTTGTATAGCTTCGAAATCTCTATAGAGTTCTGCAATACTTTTACCACTGCTAATGTACTCTCTACTGGTAGATGACCTTAGATAATGTGACTCAATGCGGGGTATGGAGTTGATGAAGTTAATAACATCATTCACAATCTCTTCACTTACTACCTTGTGATGATTATGTTTGCCACGTTGGTCAGTTTTTATGAAACCACCTGTGCTTCTGCTCTCTTCCTGAATGGTTCGAATCATCTTATGTGAAATATCTAGAGTATTGATAAAAAATGTTTTGCATACCCTTACTTTTGCATCATCAACTAAGAAATAAAAACTGTGGTTTGGATTACGAGGTTTCTCAGCATTGGTGTACTTGTACCTAGGTGTAATCTTTGTACTGTTAGATAAAATATACATTCTTTGCAATTGTCTATCTCCCATTGCCCAAAATGAATTAAAGATCTCCAACCTCTTGGATTCGTCAATACGATCACTGCATTTTAATCTACAGTTTTGGTTACAAGCTGGTTTCATATTACGAGCAGGGACCGGCTTCTTCGAATGTACAGATACATAGCTTTGACCTAAATTTCGTTTAATTTTTTGTGCGTTTTGCACCCATTTCTTTGGATCAGCCTTACGTTTTCTGACATTTGTTTTAACTTCATTAATTGGCATACTTATGTTATCATTATCATTTGATGTTGAAGATGCTCTGCTTAGTGATTGCTGGGTAAGGTTTATTTGATTGTAAGTGGGATCGTCATCGCTCAGGTCTACATCACTTTCCTCTGAATGAAGGGGAGAAATTCTATAATTACGTACTGGCGCACGCGAATTAACTGGCTGTATCTCCTCACTAATGGATATTGAAGAAACATTAGCATTGGATGTACATGGCTGCGGCTCGTCTTGTGCAGGTAAAGGTGCTCTCGCATTATTCTTTGAAGATGAAGTGGTGCTTGAACTACTGGAGCTAGAAGAGGAACTGGAGCTAGAAGAGGAACTTGAGCTAGATGAGCGATGGCGCGATGGACTGCCTTTCTGAGGTTTTCTCTCTTCTTGATAATTATTGGGACTGGATGCTATTAGCTGGGTAACGTCAGATGTGATTTTTTTTGGACTATTGGATTTTAATGGTATGTTTTCTTTATCTTGGATACCAAAAATCTGAAAATGTATTAAAATATAATATTTTACTATTTATTACAAGATAAATTATAATATTTCATTATATAAAACCAAAAAACAATATTCATTATGTCTATTACTATAAGTGAAATAGGTACTTACATTTTCATTATCCAATGGTTTATCCTCTTCATTATCACCATCAAATTGACGCTGTGTTTGTTGATTTAACAGGCTCATAATTTTTTGTGACCGAGATGCCATAGTTCTACAAATAAACAATGTAATATAATATTAATAACTTCGCAAGTAACAACTATCGCATTTTTACACAAAGGGTAATCCAGATTGAGCAAAACATTTGAAATATCACTAATATATAAAAAATAATACTATCATTATAACATTACAACATTCATTACATGAAACAAACACGAAATTCGTAACCGATTTTCTTTTTGAAATTATGTGTAATGGATCCAAATCAAATATTTTAAGGAAGTATTTATTAAAGTAAGGGCATAAAACAAAGTATTTTACAGTGAACATCAATTATTTTTGCAATAAAACGAAACATTACGGTTTAAACAAAAATAAAATCTTATTATTTTCACATATAAAGAACTATTTATTGATCAGACCCATAAATTTGCTACATTTACGTAATACAAAGGATCAACTACAAACTGTTCGATATAATACTAAATATTTTAAACAAACTTACCCGTATCTTTTGTCATATATGGGCACAATAACGAATCGCACAGCGTAACAACAATCCACCTCGGACAAGTACCGACACGTTACTAATTTCGCCTTTCTAACAGCAAGAGCGGGGGACGTGCGGGGCGTGTGTGAGAGAGACACAAGTATTGTCAGTGCGTTATGTTTGTGTTTTGTCTCTTTCTGTCAACGCCAACCGGTAGACAATTTCATTTTGTGCCCGTTGTAATACAAACTTATTTTACCGAAATTTTGAATTGTGCCCCTATATTACTAAGGGTGCGACTTATAGATAACAACTGCTCTGACAGCATGCATAAAATTCTGGTGTTCTGAAATGCTCAGCGCTGTCTCCGATTCCATTTTTCTACGTAATATTAGCAACATGCTGTTAGATGATGGTATTTATTGTTTGTTAACATATATTGGTCTTATAGAAGGTCGCATACAATTTGTATCTGAAATTCAAACTATTCTTCGATCGAGATCCAGACTAGACTGCGATTAAATTTCGAACATATTTTTAATTACGAGAATTAGCCATAATATCATCAAAGTTAACTTCAATAGGTAAATATAGCGCGTACAACACAGTTGCAAGTCTGGCTTCACATAAAATTCTGGTCCTCTCTGTGTATTTAAAGTTATCAAAGCGACACCAGTTCTATGACAAGCATTTAGCATATGAGTGCTCAACATGAACACTAGGAATTTATGATCCACGTTACAACGTACCACAAAAAAGGTAGACGGTGAGGTTCCCTGCTGTTTAACAGCGATTGAAGTCTATCTGGTCGTCTCGTTTAAAATACCCACTGGTCTACCGATCATAGCTTGGCGTAGCGGAATACTATGTAAAGATCATGTTCATGATCATTTAGGTATATAGTGTTGTCCAAATCCATATCGATTCAATTATATTTGTAAAGTATACTATACTCAATAATTATATAGGTATATAAGAAATAGAGAAGAACTTCTGTTCAAACAGTCGAGCCAATGCCAAATAACATACTTAATTTGTGGACTGTCGTGTAGGTACTTTATCGCTACCGATGGTGGCCCCTCAGGAGTACTGGTGACTGATCGCGCCAGCAACTCACTGACATATTTGCTACAACTGATGAACGTTTATAGTCACCAGCGTGTGAGAGATTTGTCACAGTTGAAATTTTTAGTTTGTATAATCACAGTAGATACATTCTACATTTCTTTCTTAGAGAAAAGTACAATGATGTTCATATAAAGAAATATTGATGAATGTCAACTGGTCAATGGACCACCAGTAATTACGAATAGCAGATTATTAACAAACTGTCCAACAGTGCTTGTAAACAAACAAGTTCTTAGATAATATTATCCGCTCAGGGGTGTTCAAAGTTGCTTGCTATTTAACGATCATTTCAAGTCCTAAGTCAAACGGGTAAGAGCTGCGATGTGGCGCTGTACAATAAATTATTATAGGCCGTCGTGAGTAGTGCAGTTAGCCCTGTTTCACACTATAGTGCCAATCGTCACACTAATGCTACGTTGTTAAAATATGTAATAACGGTACGTAATTTGGTAAATATTATAATCGGATATCTCAATATTTAAAAAGTAACATTAAAAAGAAGCCGCGGTAGCCTAGTGGTATGGGTAGTGGACTGCTGAGACGAGGTCTCGGGTTCGATCCCAGGTTGACCATGGCACACACCAATGACTTTTCGATGCTTTTCGAAGTTATGTGTGTATTTATCGCAGGTTTATAAGTGCCCGGTTAATGGCAATAGGCTCGCCACCTATTATATTGGGACCTAAACATAAACTGGCAAAATGTGGGTGCTAGCACCTCTGCCTACCCCTTCGGGGATATAGGCGTGGGTTTATGAGTTTATGTAAAACGCAGCCTTTCTTGTATTTGCTTAATGATTTTTATGGCATTTTGAATAAGCCAATATTTGCAACGTAGACGAAACTTAAGGTAGTTTAAAGATATACCTATGTATACCATGACTTTTCGAGCCTATACACGAGTGCACGAGTATTTTGCTATGGGTGTAATATAGTCAAAATCTACTACCGCTTCATTAAATAATCTTTTAGCCCCTGTACAGGTCAAAGGTCATACCTATAAAAGATAACCTATGATTACTGATTACTGATAACCTATAATATAATAAAATTAGAATTGAGGTTGACACTTTGACGATCAGTTTCTTATTGCTCCCTGCATCCACTTGTAGGTATCTTATCAGTGTTTTGCGTCCCTAGTCCGTTTAACGATGGCACCGATGTGGGAAGCATTGAATAAGGAACATTATTTTCCGGTAAGCATTTAAAACATTAAGTTTAATTAAACACGTCCTCAATATTTAAATAACCAGTCGTCACTATCAGATTTCACTTCAGAACTTTATAGCCAATATGTTCATAATGCTCTTCAGCGCAGAATATATTGATGACATATATAAGTTTGTACTTTTTATCGTTGCATACTTCAGAATAATAATAAATTATAGAGGGCCAATAAACGTTGAGTAGACTAGTTCCCGCTAAGGGACATTTATGGACTATGATGATGATGATGAACGAGCTAAAAATATGCCTTTATGAGGCTCTGGTAAAATAATCGTTTCTTTCTTTTTGGACTGTACTAACAAGCCTCAACGACTGTAGGTATTTGAGCACTAGTTGTGTTCGCGAATTTGCCCACGTATATTAAGATTTCTTTTTACGTAGAACCATAATTCTTTTTCCAAAATTAAATACGTCTAATTTACCTACTTAATATTGGCTTATAATTATTAGCTATCAGAAAATGAAGGTCTCGTCCTAATCAGTCCGGCCGTTCCAGAGACCTCTTTCAAAGATACAGAAAGAAAGAAATAAAGCATAACTTTAAAGTTGCAACTAATAATACTTATTTTTTATCAGTCATATAAGATTAAATTTACGTGTTGTTCATACAATAATAACATGCAAACATCATGCATAGATATTTATTGTAAAAATTAACATTCCTTAAAATAAAAATATCACAATATATTAAGCGAAAGTATATTACTGTGGTTAAGGCTTAACAATGATAAGTTAGTTTTAAGGCGTTGTATGCAATGCACAGTTAATCAGTTGGCCAGCGAGGCCGGTCGTGGTCCGCCACGGGTTCACCCACGTATCGACGAGTGGCGCCAACCAACCAGACGATCAACTCAAATCAACTTTGCACCACTTACATTCGGCCAGTTATTAAGCCTTATTCGCATTAAAATCAACTTTGCATATTAAATGCATACCATATAGCTTTCAAATCGATGTATTTTGGAACGTTTGTAGGTGGATGTCGAAATTCCATAGTTAATTTAAATGCTTATCAACTATAACAAGAGCATCTTAATTAAGTCAATAATTTGAGGCTTAATTATTAAACCATCGTATTTGGAGTTTAGTTTAATCACCAATAATATGGTCAGTATCTATCTATAATTACATACAAATAAATAAAATTGGATTGTCTGTTTGTTATTTTAAAAGAACCGCTCTAAGTGCATCTGGATGTATACACGGCACAACATAATCCTAAACAACATTTTCTTACAATTTTGGTCTGTTTTGGTTAATCTATGAATCGGCTGGTCCAGCAGATTTTGACGGTAATTTCGCTGGCAGATAGTTGATAAGAAGTAACTTAAACTACTTTATTTTTGGAAAAAGAATTATGGTTTCGAGGAAAAATGAAACCTTAAAAATCTAAATCGCTACGAAATTGCGGGTACGCTAGTCTTAGTGTATAAAAAAATATCATAACTTAGCTTGATAATAATTTATCAACTAATTTATAACAAGGCAATGTTCCGAGATAACTTTTTAAGCTTCCAAGTGCTAGCTATAGCACAAGGGTTATAGTTTAGACCCGATAGTTGCGCTGCAATCGAGTTATTGGCTTTTCCTTTGCAACGTCGTCGGTACGCATCAGCCAGTTTACTATAATAATTAGGCCATCTTGTCTTTTCCATATTCCCTTTCTACACCTGTATAAATATTGTTCCAATAATCTACCGTATACCAAGTAGCAAAGGTTTCAATTTTGTAATCGATTGATCACGGGCGGTAAATCCTGGCGATTACTCTATTATTAGGCTTAGCATCATTATTTTTTGTATTCAGCCAGATGGTAAGAAATTAAGGTGAAGTCCAGAAGATACGAGTTATCAATCCAGACACTGTTGATCCTAAAATGAATTCTTAAAGAAAATTGCTATTACTTACTTCTTCATTGAGTCAAAAGTTACATGTTGTCGGCCCAATACTTAGTACCAATACTAACAGAGTATCAATAATACTTACATATGTTATAGATACTCACATCATTGAGTTGTGTTTATCTTAACGAGTAAGGAGTACAAAGGGCTTTAGCAAGAACAAGACAATGTAACATCATAAGCAACTGGATGTTTCATGTTCGGCTTGTTCCGATAACAAACAAATTATTTATTAATGATCCCGATATATCCATCGGATGGTAATTGTTGTAAGGAAAGTGACTTATTGCTGTATACTTTGGTAAACTGCTGACCTATTTGTACATAGATCGATGGTAAACTTACAAGATTAATGTATAGAAGCGAGTCAGTTTCTGATACAACGGTACTTTGTGTGGGTGAAGTACAGCTCAATTTTAGAAAGGAATGCGACTTTCAAACAAGACCTATAATTGATAAATGTATACCACGCTGAAATGTAGCTTTAGATACTTACAGTTTTATTTTTCGTAACTAATGTAAAGGAAATGTGTTTGTGAAACTTTATTTACAACAATTTATTACTATATACCATTGACCTAAATTATTGCGCAATGAACTTAATGATACCGGTATATCAATATCGAAATGCATAATTGGCGTTAGATGGCGTGTGCTGTGATTTGTAAAGGTCACCTTTACAAATGTTAGTTATAAATTGTTAAAATAAATATAAGGACGCGAGATGATATATTGTAATAGATAAAAAAATAAAGTAACTTGGTTCCTATAATCTGAACATTGTTGAGGATAACAATAAAGTTGAAAAGCATTAACTAGAAGACGAGAAAATACTTGGTTGTAATTGAAAATGAAATGATGGGCAAAATCAATAAAACGGATTAATAAAAGCAAGCAATTTCCTCTTTTACACTAAATGTGTTTTAAATTAAAGAGCTATTGTAAAAAGGGCAGGTTGAAAGGATTCGAAACCGGCGAGCTTGCATGAAAGGCTTAATATCAGTAGAGGAAGCGCGTGAACTATGTCAGGACAGAGGCAGATGGCGGTCTGTGGTTTCTGCCTACCCCGGAGGGAAAAAGGCGTGAGCATAATATGTATCATATGTATGTATGTACAATCTATCTATAGGAAGATTCGTTCAGTCGTTGGCGATTGAGCAACAAACATCCAAACATTTAAAAATCCAATTATCTTCACAAACTTTCACATTTATAATATTAGTAGGAAGTAGGAAGGACGTTTTATACAAGAGAGAAGAAAAGTATCGCCTGAATGACTCTCTATGACGTTCGAATCTAAACGTTTCAGAGTAGATCTAACGTGAAATTAAACTTCTTCATTTCCAAACGAGCATCTTAATCAAAAGGGACACAAGCGTACACACAAAAGGCTTACTGTTAGTATTCATGCAATCTGGATGAGAGCCGTTATAAATTGCAAAAAGGCGAACCCCGCGTTTGAGAAAGCGATTTCTCGAAATGCTTTACAATACAATACGTTCCCGGGGCATTGTGTTGAGATCAGGGCGTTTCCTCGCTTACACAGGATTTATATACTGTATCCTACTAGTCACTACAATATCTTACGTTCATATATTTGGACAACAAGTACATAAAAATGACAGGACCTATCTATGGTTTTAGTGAAAGGTATTTTGCAAGCTGATTAAAATGTATTTAACCCTTTCACCTCCTCGAACGTTTATTAAACATCTTTCTCTTTATTATTAATTTTACATCCCGGTTGTCTCTAAAGTTTCCACTTTGAGGTCATGGTTCGGCTTGTCTCCATGTAGAATATTTATAAAGTTTTGAATTCCTTTTTGATTCTATTTAGCGACTGAATTGCAAAAAATCCTACTTAGGCTACGTACCCGTAATGGGTGGAGCCGCCTATCACCCTAACAGAAGCAACCCCCCCCCTTTGTCCAGGAGTAAGACACCGTAGTTCCCAAAGCCGAGGGGGTCATGTACCCGTTCGACCTCCAAAATACGTTTTTACTTTGACCTTGGTACACCATTCGACCCTCTATCAAAAAATAATGCTCGTCTTTTTTTTTTTTTTTATGTCGTTCACGTCAACATGACTTCACCTCGCCTGATGGTAAGCTGAGGCAAAGTCTCTAGAATGGGAGTCACCATTGCAAACACCTCACTCTCTCTCAACGTCTCACTTATAATAGAAACATTTTTGCAAAACCTCAAGTCCCAGAGGTTTGGGCTGGGCGTCGATGTAAATATCAATGAGTCAGTTGATTATTTACCGCCCCACCTTTATTATCTTACCAATTTCAGTGCTAGCGTCTTAAAGTTATTTTTCTATCCCGCTGGACCAGTAATTTTTTCTTTGCTATCAACCAAGGATCTATACACAAAAAATTTCGGCGTTCAGTCTCTATTTTTCAATGAGTGGTAGTATCAATAAAAAAGCACATTTTTCGATTATAGGTAACTAGGTTCAAAAGTCCGTACGAGTCCCAACTGGTCTGTATAGTCATCATAATATGTTTATCTACGCCCTTATCGCTTGGCGACCCTTGATGGTAGAGTCGAGAGCCACCAGTAATGACTTAATATAATGCTCACACGGAAATTGTACGTCATTATACAGCTTCATGTCCAAGCCTATCATTAGGGCGTCGTCAGACTGAATAATAATTATTTCACATAAGTTTGTGCATTGTTTAAACATTTTCATAATGGGTATTGGTTGCGCTGAGATATGCGCATTAATTTTTATTAAAGATTACATTACGGGGTCGTGATTGCATCGTTTTTGTCTTTTAAATTTGAAAAGAGTTATGGGCTGTTCGTTTTATTTAGGTAATAATAATTTTGAGGCATTATAGCAAGTGTAGGTAATGGAAGTTGCTGATTATAAAAGGTCTTGCTAAAAGATTATCGTAATAATATTCCATAAAATATAAATTGTGGGTCTAGTCTCAGTCATAAATATTATTACTGCGTGAGACTTTACTGAGTCAGGGTTCATAATTTTTAGTTCAATCATTCAATTAGCCTATTTAGTAAATTAAATGAGTCGACTATGAAAAATGAAGGAATTAAGTATTTACACTAATATAACGTAAGTAGAAGCATTCATTTCTTTAAATCATTCACTCTGGGTCCGATTTTCTATCAAAATGTTACGGTAAACATTCAAAACATGATGGAATACTAGTGAGTAAATAAGGCTCTAGTTATATAGCTCCCTTGTGGGCGATTTTATGTGCCTACGTAAGTTGTAGTCGGTACTTAATTTTATTCACAGTAATAATCCTCGGTACTGTACTTGTAGCAACCAAACTAAATGTTAGGGAGATGTCTGATATGAATTTGCGGGTTATTATTACAACTTTGCCACAGAGCAGTCCTCAAAACTCAGACTATTTCTATATTACTGTATTAACTTTATCAAATTTGTAATTATATAAACCTAAGTTGTGTTTGAACATCTCTAACTTAATTAAGACAGTCAATTTACCTTATCCAAGTATTGCAGCATCAAAATGTTCAAAGTTTTGGCAAGTTATCTCTAAAGTTCCGCAATCTACCTCGTAGGTCGGACCAATCTGTCTGCAAATGACTCTCTAAGTAGCCTAAAGCAGTGTGGGTCGTCTTCAACTCTCGAAATGTTGTTATGAAAATCCCTCCTGCATAATGAGAACTAACGGGTTATACCTGTGGATCGACGCAAGCCCGCAAACTTGACCACTTGCCCGAGCCCCGGCAGTGGCGCCCGGTAGTGGTGGCAACCAACCGAAATGAAAGTAATGCAGTTTATTTGTTTACCGATGCTCTATATTCGTATTTTAATTCCGTTTGTGGCGGCAGTAACTTCGAATTAAACATTATAAATAAAATGTTAAACAAGCTTCAAATTGCAATCTTTGTTAAAGTAAAAGATTGATGGTGAGAGCGTTTAACTGGTTGCCGGTGACAGTGCCAAAAAGCCGCTTCGCACTGTATGTAGTGGTAGCAAAAACGGCTCTGAGGAGAACGCCCTTCATTAACACTGGGGAAATTAGTGAGCATTAGTTTGAGGCACACTCACAAGAGGGTAACCACATGCAAGTCATTATGCGGACGATCATTGAATTAATTACGCAGATGTTACGAGAACGGAAGTGTTGTGGAGCCACAACGCTGTGACCGAGTCTCGACGACGCCTTGAAGTGCATAATTCTTCACCCACTTCATAATAGCTATTCTGTGGTGCTGATGAAAAGAAGATTTGTTTGCATTGAAGTTTTCTTCTTTTTTGTGTGCATAAAGATATAATAGCGACTTGTTTTGAAAAATATATCTTCATCTTTATAAGCCCACATGGGGTAGCAAGCTATAGATATGAATGAAGTAAGTAAGTAGGTATGTATACTTTTCAATTTCATTTTGAATATTGAGGTCATAAACGTCTATTGAGACTGTAAAATAAACCGTACCTACTGTAATTTATAGCTGCAATCTTCTTAATAGGAGAACCAGTCCACGTTGAGTAGAAATTTACGTGTCTTACTTGCAGTGTTCATTTTTTATTAACAGCATTTTTATCGCATAAGTGCTTCCAAATAGGGCAAACATTTACCATACATGTATTTTCAGATGAAATGTGTCACTCTGAGACAACCACTCGTAAAATATGTAGGTACCTATAATATAATAGCTATAAAACTGTAGCTTAATTATGAATGTGGCGATCGCTACAATGAGCCAATTTGTGCGGAGACTAGATCTCCCAGTCAAACTCGGTTTCGACTTGGTATGCTTGGGTTCATATTATAAAAGAAATGCTCGGTTTATTGAATATTATGTAACTTTAACCGCTGCTATTTGATTCAAGTTATAGATCAAATGGTGAATTCATAGTAAATATTAAACCTTCACATGTTGACAAGTCAATTTAGGCATAGCGTTCAGAGGTTTACTGTCTCTGTTGGTCGTTACATAACAAGTTGGCGCACTTGGCGAGCGCCGTACAGTGGGTGGACTTGGCGGACTGAGTCGGCTTGGCGAATCGAATTAGGTCGGGTACGCGATGGTATCTTGCTTACTGCAACGCCCGCTCGTCCGCCCTCTGATAACAGAATGCCTGAATAGCAGATACGGCGCCTTCACTTGCTTATTGCTCTCTACTTGATGACGCCCCACTAATAGTCAAGGGAAATGTTTTTCCGTAGCCGTGTCTTATCTAAACGTTGCGGCCGTCCTTCTTACTTAAATTAAAGCAGGGACAGTTGTTAATCACGTGTTTTACCGGGTTAGTTTGCTTAATCTATATTAAATTTTAAGCAAGCAAAGGAGAATCTTTCTTTTAAAGACGAACACAATAGTATTCGTGATTTTCCAATTCGCATGAAATACAAAACACTTCTCCAGATGATGGTTGTTACGATAATGCCGCATTCGGCGAGCGCGGTAGCTGGAAGGAATGATGTTTTATTGGAGTGTTTCCGAAGCTCTTCCCTGATATAAAACATTGTTCCATTCTTGGGATAGTGGACAAGTGTTACATCATATCGGATTATGTGGCTTTACAGCTCTATATTGTGTTGCAATTCTTTGCAATGGTACTAGTATTTCGAATGTTTCGTTTTGTTCCCTGTTTGTTTCAAAGAGATTCTACTTTGGTAATGTTAAATTAGTTTTGGTTTCCAATATTTCAGTTTTCAGTTGTGACTTGAACTTGTTTGTTTTTGAACCGGGCTATTGAAACTTTGTGTATTAACGTCGGAAATAATTTGATTATTTCACAAAGGCCCGTATATCTATAAATGATTATAGAATTGAGATCCGTAAATCAACATGTCTTAGGATGAATAATGTAAGTAACTTTTATCGAATAACACTTTTAGTCCAGCTAGGTATTTACTCAAGGTGTCTAATTTCAAATTGATAGAAATCGATATTGCATTTAATATTTAGTTGGGGCGATTAGCAGAAGAATCGCCGAACTATTTGGTCATTGCTGAACCAGACATTGGTTAATATTTTCAGTATAAGACTTTATACTAAGCTAAATTTTCTGTTTTCTAGACATCTAGACATGCAAACTTTACCAAAAATTCATTAACTTAATCATAATAGAGTAAACAACTGAGCAGTATTTTAATTCCGCTCCAAAATAAGCTCATTTTGTCGGTTCACAATCTTGGGTAAGAGTGTCTAATTTATTGTAATTTCCAAAAGGTAAGAAAGCTAAGTAAGTTACGAGATATAAAAGTAAATGTAGGTAAATGACAAAACCGTCATAAAACTTCCCCCATCTACCGGACAAAAAGTTTTCATAACTAGGCGGGGCTTCGCGTCGCCATGAATTAGTAGCGACCTCATTAACCCACATGAGCTGCCTCGGTGCTACTTAGATCACCATAGCATTAACAATTAAATGAACACCGGAGCGCTCCGGGGCGGTAGCGGAACGGAGAAGCTTCCCCCTCAAGTGCACATGAAGGGTTAGGTAGGCACATGCATCAGACGCAGGGTTAGATTGTTTTAGTTTTCAAGCTAATGTATTAAATAGTAGGGGGACGTTAGGGTTGGGTAATGCTTATTATTATTCCACATAGTCGACACACTTGGATATTAAATCTGTTATTATTATAGTAGGCTATAAGGCGCTTTAGCTACGGCGATGTTCTATAACTCAGTGGCACGAGTAGGGATTTGATTACGTTCTCTTTGCGGATTATGGAGAGTACATATTTACCATGCACATATTTTATTTATACGTACGGTGTTCATGGTTTATTATCTGCTCATTATATTGAATCTTACTGTTTCTATATCATAGTTAGTTTTTTTAGGTACACAAAAGGCATAACCGATTCACTCTTTCATGAATCGTGACAACTCTTGAAAATCAAATACTAATGATATAATTCAAATAACTAACTGACCTATAACCTCTTATGAAAGATAGTTTTATATACTATTCATTTTTTGGCAGGAACAAGTATACTTAACTAAAGTACCTATGCAAACTATTATATTACTCTTGGCTTAATAATAACAATTTTACAATAAATCAATGTTAGAAAGGAAGTTGTTGGCACATTCATAAGTATAGGTTTATACGAAGCTATAAAAATAGCTTACAATAAAGTAAGCTATTTTTGCGAGCCGTGCTTCGTAATAGAATGCCGACTAGACAATAAGCCGTTTGTTTCAAGTAGAACACTGGTTGTGGTAATAAAATAGCCAAGAGGAATTTCTCTGTTTGGACTGAGACGCGCGTGACTGTCAACGGGAGTGTCGGCCTCTATCTAATGTGTCGTGGGCCGCTCTTTCCGCATAGACAGTAAAGTGCACATGTTACAAGTACTTACGACCATCGGAATCCACTCCTTACTAGAGAAATCCCTCACGAAATAAATCTGCTTTCTATCGATGTTTTCCTCCAACAAAATTCCTGTCATAGTATTGCTGCATGCAGAAAATTTTAAAACACTACTTGGATGTTTCACATGTTGACCGTAAATAAGCGATAATTTTCATAAATTTCCAAGATGATATTCAAGTACCTAATATCGTATTATAAAAGAGTACAAGCAACTGGAAGTATCATAGCGTACCTATTGGATACCGGTTGCTAATTGAGCCATTATAAATGCCAGCTTTTGCATTCAGATGTGGCTCCTTTATAAATTCAAAAGAGTCTTTCCTTCCCACAAATAAAAAAAGAAGTTAACGCCTTGAAGGTATGTAATTTCAAAGGTATCGATTGCTACACTTAAAATGAATAATGATATTAATATAAGTAATGCGGCTATAAAAGGCGGGCGTGGGTTGAAGTATTTACGGCTGTGCTTTAAAATGATATTTTAAAAGCTATTGTAGTCATAATTATGAATATTATTCGACAGGTTTATAATCGGAATTAAGCGTTCTTGCACCTACTTTATTTCCATTGCATGATCCTGTAAAAAGATTTCTCATGAAATAAGTTCTCTTTTAAATTTCTATAATTATTTCTATAAGGTGGCATACAAGCGTACGGATGCTTAGGAATAAATCGCTTACCAAATAAGCATCCGTGTATGTTTTAGGTAGGAACACAAAATTTCTACATAAGAAACATATTCGTAGTTATTTCCTAAACTTAGAATATCTTACAAAGTTATTTTTGGTTTTGCTTGTTCTTGTCAAAAATTTGACGGATAAAAGCTCATTTATATTTTATGATTGAACCACACTTCGCTATTCACCTATATTGTTGTCGAGGAAATTCTTACAGATAACTAAATCGTCCACAATTCGTCATAGAAGAGTGACTAAGGCGAATATTCGTGCGAATAAAGCAAATCAACACAAATAAGCCCTCCCCACTTCGATTTATACACGTGAAAAAAGGCGAATAGCGAATAGCGAAGTGTGGTTCCACCATTAAGCTTACGCAAAACCAACAAAATCATCAATTGCATCATCAGGTGCAGGTAAAACCAAGGGTAAAAGCTAGTTATTTATATTACCTACTTATTTTTAGGACCATAAAAGTCCTTTTAAATTTCGCTGCGAACCACCCGAGCAGCATTCTAAATCAACTCAGATAGGATTATAGAGCACAACTACTAATCTTTTATACTTACATGACGTTTTTAACTGCACACTCTATCAGGCCCTATATGACAAAGAACCTATCCTACATCTATCAAAATAAATGAAATTGGAGTGTCTGTTTGTAATATCAAAATAACCGTCTTTTTATTCCAGCTAATATCTGACATAGATGAACCTATTTTGATGGGACTTTCAATGGCAGATAGTTGATGTAACAAGGGGCAACTTAGGCTACTTTAATTTTGGATAAAGAATTAGGGTGCCAAATAATAAAATAAAACCTTAAAATCTAAAAATACGCGAACGAAGTCGCGGGCATAGCTAGTTAGACATAAATATCTAGCTTAAAATGTACTTAACACAGACGAATTCTCATAAACGTTCTAATAAATGGTTCAGCATAAATGCTTTTTGGCATTTCGTGTCGTGTCGCGGTTCAATCCCGAGCTAATTACTGTTGGGTGGGTATTGAACTCTTAGCGTGTTATCTTTTCAATTATTCTATGTACATTTTGAAGTGCATTGTTTGCATAGGGAAGACAATTCCTAGCTGTCACCCCGGAGGACAGAGCTAGAGGGGACTACTGGGAATAATGGGTCAGGGCTCAATGGTTTATGCTAAGTTGTAAAATAAGAACAACGCGCGTTATTGATACCACTGAGGTAGTGATATTATTAGGACTGGCAACAAATGAAAAATGTCTTCAGCTTACTCGCTTTTAGAGTTTCTATGCTCGAAATATTTTTTGTGCAAACAGTAAAGGAAAAATTTAAGGTTAAAATGCTTTTGCAGTCAGCAAGTGTAGGAAGCCATGAAAGTGTAGTAGAGCTTGTAATTGAAGCAGTTATTTTGAATCACACATTCTCTCAAGCATTCGCTGCCCTCAAGGACATTACTACTATTATTTTTGTCCATTGCCAGTCGAGGTTATAGCAAATAAAAACTATTACAACGCATTCTAATCGTTGGTGATGTTTTATACTCTGCGATTGCGGTTCTCAGACAAGAATTATGAAATAACTTCTGCATTAAATTGCCGAGATGCAAGAGAAATAGCTATTTGGGTAAAGTTACACCCCGGTGTTTGAAGACCTGAGGTGGCGAGCGGTTTTAGTTGGTTAAGGTCCGACATAACCGGCCTCGCTGACCGTATCCGTGGAGATTTCTGCACGAAAATAGGTTGTGGTAAATTCAAAATGAAAACAGTATAATAAAATGGTTTCAGATGCATGTAGCAAGAAAAATGGTCGGCCACCTCGAACTGTCAATAAATAATAACAGTTTTAATAAAAGTGCTGCGTCCAACGAGCGCGTAGCAGCTCGACGCGATTCAGGCACCATATTGCATCCGTACAGTATAAATTTGCTAATATGCCTGAACTGCTACGATAAAGCCTAAAATCGCAGAAGTTATTTTACTGCTGGAATAATTCTTCGGATTTTTGACAGCGCAATCGAAGTTTGCCGCTAGGCCCTGCCGCCGGGTTTAATTAAGAGCTGGTACAAACTCCAATTGCTACGTATCGAGCTCGCTCCGCACCGTAGGATTCGTCGGTTACTTTATGCTATTACACGCAAACTCCACTGATGCTTTAATTGTTAGCGCCGAATTTATAGCCGTCTATAGAATAAAAATGCACACTATTTTTATTGACCATAATAGTTACATCAAAAGAGCATCTTTTGATATATTACTTTATTATTATTATTAAAGATTCGATATTTGCTATTCGCCTATATTGTATTCGAGGAAATTCTTATAGATTATTAAACCCTCCACAATTAGTCATAGAAAAGAGGCTAAGGCGAAAATTCGTGCGAATACAGCAAATATACACGAATAAGCCCTCCCCACTTCGATTTATACACGTGAATAAAGGCGAATAGCGAAAAGCGAAGTGTGGTTCCACCGTTAGACATTCGCTCTAAGTTACGAATCGCTGTCTTCTTGGTTTTTTAAACCTATTACTAGACGTCGGGTGACCTATATATGGCTTAGCGGGAAAGCGTTTGGCCGTACGTCAGAGAACGTGGCTTTGATTCTCGCTCATTGCAAATATTTAAAAACATAAATATTTTGTATTAGGTTGTGTCTTTCTTCGTACATAATAAACACAGAACAAAGAAAAATTCTTAATAATAAATCAAGCGTATAAAAAATTAAATTAAAATTTTAAAAAACCCCCGACTCACAAAAAAGAACCTGCAAAAAGTAAAAAATAACTATTACATTATGACCTATCTACCCTAAGTATTGAACCTTTTTAACTAATAGTTTGTCTCGTCGGGGACCTGTTCCTTGATATTATGCATAATTGTTTAGGTATAGAGCGGTCCCCCCGACAAGACAAACTGTTAGTTAAAAAGGTTCAATACTTAGGGTAGATAGGTCATAATGTAATAGTTATTTTTTACTTTTTGCAGGTTCTTTTTTGTGAGTCGGGGGTTTTTTAAAATTTTAATTTAATTTTTTATTTCATGCTTTTTATAGGGGTAACTTAAGTATAATAGCTAATCCATTATTTAATATCAACATACGTATAGTCTATCAACAATTATTCAGAGCTAATGCGCATTGCGCGGAGTGTGGTTGGGTTAAAGAAATACATTCCACTCCTCATATCTTTTGAATGGCTAAACTAATTTTCATAAAACTTGCGGTATCGTGATGTATAAGTTATGACCTTTCATTGGATACCAAACACGGGTATATTTGAACACATTAAATTTTTCATCACCACTTTCACCCCTCACATCTTTGAAAAGGCTTAACCGATTTTTATAAAACCTAGCTAAGAACACTCTCCCCTAATCCATCTTTCAAACAAAAGAAACAGAATCAAAATCGGTTCATCCGTTTGGGAGCTACGGTGCCACAGACAGACTTACAAACACACACACACACACACACACACACACACACACACGTTAAACTTATAACACCCCGTTCGGGTTTCCGTCGGGGGTTAAAAAGTATTTCAAGAGAATTAATTTATTTATCAAAATATTTTATAACACGTGTTTATAAAAAAATAAATACGTTGCTTGCAAGTTTTGCAAAATTTAGACTCGTCTTATTCATGAGCGATGAAATTTGTATTGAAAACGGTTACCTACCCCATATCATATTATGTTAGCTATTGCTCTTAGAATACTGAGAGCTGCCAAGATATGCAAATGCTCTATAAACTAAAACATGAGTCAAGTAAATCGGATCAGTGGTTTTGAAATTATAAGCGCATCAACAGACAAGTATTACAAAGCAATTTGCCTTTCATGAGCTGTGAAAGGTGAACTACAACTGTTTTAACTCATAACATGTAAGGAAGATGAAATTATCTACTCAGATAAACATTCACTATCAAAATCTTATAGTTTAAGGTAATTCCATACAGAAACTTATCATTACCATGACGTGCTATTATAAGTGTTCGTTTTTTTTATTGGTAATAGGCTCGCGTTTGACCACAATCTGACCTGTTGGTAAGTGATGATGTGGTCGACGGTGGAGCACGCTTGCCTAGAAGTAACCTATTCACTCTTGATTTGAAGACTCCCAGGTTGTAGCTCTCCGGAAATACAGACTAAGGCAGGGCATTCCACTCTTTAGCAGTACGCACAATGAACGTTTTCTGGGCAAGAAAGAAGGATATTATTATGTAAGATGTATGACTACATTCCTGGGATATTGGCTGGAGGGGCTAGCGGAGCGGTTAATACGAATAATTTTGACTATCAGGCTACTCTTTAGGCTATATGTTAAAGTTACGTTATATTATTGATGCGTTGAGTACCCGTTTCAGGAGGTATTTATTTTATTGATTTTAAGCTCCATTTTTTGTGAACATGTAGGTACGTCAAAAATACTAGACTGCGAAATACCACGTGTTATGAACTTCCATAAATGTCAGTACTAGGTTTCCGATGATTCAATACTGACATGAACTCAGCAGTAGACCTGAGAGAATTACATACATACATACATATATACACACGCCTATTTCTCTTCGTGGGTATATGAAGCTAAGTTTTAATCTTAGAGAGGATTTCATCAAAGATAGGAATTGCGATCAAGTTAAACTACATTCCAACCTTAACCCAATACATATCTTGCAGTAAAACGTGAAAAGTGAGTTTTGTTACCCTTAAATCTACTTGTATTAGACTAAAATTAGGGCCGGATTCACCAGTTACTTGACCTGACTAACTAACTGATTAATAAACAGAGATAACCGCTGAGGTTAAAAAACATAATGTGTTTTAAACTCTTAGATTGCTAAAACGGAAAATTAAAGGAAAGCAAATCCTTAGGTAGACAAGAAATGAGGCAAAATATGCTTATTAGCCACCCTGCCTACATAGCGTTTACGATAATTTCGCTGAAATTGCAATCGCGCACAATCAGCTTGAAAATGAAGGATATTTTTTTCATCGGTAGTCTGAGGCTCGTGTCCGGGCCGATTCTAACGAGCTCATTGGAAATTCAAATGGAGCTGGACCGCCGCACCCTGTAATCAATAATATTACATGTACGTGCTTCCTGAAGTCTCTGTTCCAAGAACGTCGAGCGGACATGGGCATGCCATAGTAACGACCGCATTTTATCTCACTATATGTAATTTGTCTCCACATTAAAATCAATAGCCATAGGTATAGTATTTTTATATATTTTATAATACAGTTATATTACAGTTAATTACGTCGTCCATAAGTTCACAGTTTATTGATTAGTATAATAAGATTTTTATTGAAATAAACTGTCACTGTTCACGATGAAACATAATATTATTATTTATATTGTAGTTCAACAAGTCAGTTAATACATCTAACAAGTATTGTATATTCATAGAACTACTCAAGCCTTTGCATAGCTGGGCTTAGTTATCTGTAAAGTGTAAATGAAGTGACAATCTTTGCAACCTACACCATTTTATCCGATCCAGTCACTTCATCGTACTTATATAAAACATTCTGATAAAAGTCACACGCTCCACTAAAATTAAATTACACTTTTGATATAAGACATCGCCTATTTGCATAAATATTAACGAGTTAAATAGTACAGGTATGTAATGAGACTGCATCACCGTGGATATCCATACAAATTATCAGTTTCGATTACCAAGTCAGATCTCGAAAGCAATTTACTAAGTATTATTCATTCGTAACGTTGCCGACGATACCATTCGTGTACTGCATGCGAAGAAAATTGCACTAACTAATGATCATATCGTTTCTTGAATACAAATTCAGGTCTTTCAGCACAAAGCGGGCAGCGGCTGGCCTATTACAGCCGTGTTAGAGTCGGTAAATTGAAATGGCGTTATGATTTATAGTAAGACTTCACGAGCCGGTATTACGACCAGCTTCCACGCGGACGTGACATGAACATAAACATCGCCACAAAAATTAAAATTTAATGCCATCATTCAACGTGATTGCTATTTGTTTGATAAAATGTCCATTCTTCGAAACAAAATGGCGCTTGAAATCTTTCTTGTCAGTAAAGTGTACTTTCAAAGCATTCACGCTTTTATTAATGTTTTAAACAATGTCTGGCGGCAAACATCCAAATCACATTAATCTCACATAACATTTTAATGGGTGGGTGTAAATTTCTTCAGTCCTAAATTAAATATCAAGCCCGCCAATATGATATTCACATGGAAATGTGTTCGTTTAGCAAAAAGGTTTGCTGGAATATGGAGAGCCTTCTAACTGTGAGCTCTCAGTTTAAAAGTCATATTTAGCTAATTACGCTGTGGACTGCGGTTGCCCGGGTGGAGGTTTGGCGTACCTACTGTGGCTGCGGATTTTGCTTCAGACTGTATCTGAATATATAATAAGAACGTATCGTGTATTAAAAAAAAAGAAAATTATATGATAAGAAAACATTTATAGACAATATTTTGCCATTCAATTAACTGTAGCACTCTGTAGATATAGTAATGATAATTTAGCATACATTGTTTAATTAAGTGAAGCATAAATTGGCCGTTTATATGCGTATTTATGCCAGTTTGATATTGCATTTATGAGAAACTAGTTGTTTTTCTTTTGCGATACTGGTAAGTTAATACGAACTATAACAGTTGGCAACGCGACACGTTCTGAGGATCAAATTACAAAGTGGTTATTTTTAACTTAGTATTCCTTTTATGCGATGAAGTTATTTCATTATGATAAGATATCATTGCATTTATTTTAACAGGCGATACGGACACAGTAGGTATATTGCAAACTAATATATCTACGTGTTTATTTGCTGACATAAGATTTTTCAAAATACATTGGGACATTATAGTTATCGTATATTATATTCTACCTTCCGCCCACGGCTTCGTCCACGAGGAGGTCCGTATTGCTACTGAGTCTATTTAAAAAAAAATACCACTTGACTCTACTCACTACCTCACTCGCTACTCCACTCTTCACTTCACTTAGTCTCCACTCTACATTCCACTCTCCACGCCACACTCCAATCCGCTCTCCACTCCACTCTCTACTCCATTCTTCACTTTACTGGTCTACACTCGTGTAACCAAAACCTTTTTAATAAAAAAAATCAGATCAAATCCGTTAGATATATATTTAAATGTATCTCATATATATATTTGAATATCTATATTTTATGTTTAAATTTATAAATAGCCGACTATTTGGTCGAATCTCAGTTAACCACTGCTCGATATTTTTTGGAGCAGTAACAATGCGCTACAGCACAAAATTACGTAACTAGCACTCTTGTGTGCAATTTGTGAAAAAGTTTTGGACAAATTTGAAACAAGTTGGAATATTATAGTGAATTAGATCCTTTACTTTCCTTAAACCTTTTCTACGTTCTTATTCATGTGGTAGTTATAGAGCAGCTAAAGAAAAGATAAGGTTGAAGTTTTACATACATTTCCTGGTATCTTAACGATAACATTGTGACACTGTGTGCAAAGCTGGTGTGTTAAAATTTTGTTGAAGCCTATCTACTTCATAAAGATCTACTTTGTTTTACTTACCTAGGAAATTACTTCAATGTTTTAATAATATTTTTTTATTGTTTTTTTTTTCATCTTGATATATTTGTGTGGTCTATTGTATACAGCTAATTACCTTACTTTCAGCCAAACATTATAGCTTCAGTGAATCACATAAGTTTTCAAAAGCCTGATACCACGATTGGCTAATTTGTGATGACAGTACATAAAAAATCGAAAGTTAAATATATGTAACGAGGTGTTTACATAGTTAGCAAATTATTATGAAACACCAACCAACAAACAAGGCAGAAAATATTTTGGGCTCTAAAATAAAGATAGTTACCCCAATTCTAAAATCAATCGATTCAATGCACTCAAGGTTTCAATCTACTCGTAAAAGCATAAATACAACGGAGATTAATAAATTTGTCCTGTCAATAACTTCATCAAACTTCGAAAGATAGGGAAAACAAATCAATTCATTGAATACGACAACATCTTTGGTACATTTATAGTAACTTAACTTAACTTCTATAACAAACTGATTGTGATTAAATAAAATGAAATTAGATAGGCAGACCCTATAATATTTAAAAAGATAAATTTAGAACAGCTGTTCATTATAATATTGACCAGTAAAAGAGATTATGTAAACAGATTATTACACATACTTCAACGTCCATACGTAGGTAATACAAGGCCTATTTACTTAGGCATTAATAAGTGCCATGAAATGACTGAGAAATTAGCTTTTATAAATTAGTTTCTTCGTCAAATTTTCACAACAATTATCGAGTATATTTTTCGATACTCATTTATGAATAAGATTCCTAAATTATACAATTTTAATAAAGGCTCACTTACCAAATAAATCCAAAACTATTAGGTTTAATTTAATTAGGTATCTATTTTTAATCAAATAAATGTAAAAACAGGACATTCAATGCATCATTTGGGATTATTTAAAAAAACCTGTAAGATTTTGAATACAGATAATTCGCTACGAATTGTCAGTTCGTTAATTGACTGGCCAAATGTAACAAAGAAAATGCGGGTATGAATTACTCTTTTGTTTGAAAGATCCGCTTAATTCAACAATGATTCCATCGACTCTCTCTTTTATTTTATCCCTCATAACAATGTTAACAAGTGTTAAAATATATCCCTGTATACAAAAAAAAATGTTTTATTACTCTGTAGGTCAAACATAATTACAGTATAATAATTTTAATCAAATTTATTCATGGTGGTGCGTGCCGTCCACTAATCATTCTCCAAAAATACACAAAAAAGCTGTAATATTTATCTATCTAATTGACTGTTCTACATGTTATTACTGTCATATTTTCACAAGTTACTAATTAAATATAGGTAGGATATGTTCATTTCTGTTGCCAATTATACGTGTACACATACATACAGTTGTGGGTCAAAAGCTGAATGTTATTTATAACAAGAAGTAGGTGCGCATACCTGTGCGATAGTATGCAAATACGACGTAGTATTAGCAAGGTTGATTTGCATACAGCGTCATTAGAAGACAGGCGGCGACTCACATGGGGTAAAAGTTCCAACTTACCTATTAATAGGTCGGGTACTTATAATGATTGCGGCCTGACCGAAGCCGTCAAATTGGTTCGGTACACATTTGCTCGTGTCACGAACATTAATACAACATGTGAATAACTAAGGTATCGAACCAGAGGAGGTGACCCGGTTACTTAGCAGCGGTACCTTATTGCGGTGCTCTTACAAGTGTCTAGGGAAACTGTGAGCTGTTATTACACGAAAATTTATGAGGTGAATTGCCCCTGCTAAGTTCCAAGTTTGCCGTAAACAACAATATAGAACTTATCCAATGTTTGGTGAGCGCCAGCCTAATGTGCCGGGTAAAATGGAAAGAAATCCTTGCTGAAAAATTTGTGTAAAGCTCTGTTATGAGACTTTATTAGTTACTTTGTAAGATGTTGTTCGTCGAGCGCTCGAGTTAGAATTACCTTAAAATGACATTTAAAGGTTGCGACACTGTATATTTCTTTGTTTTTTATTAGATTTTTAGTAATTTGAAAATGCTTTTATGTAGTTAAATAGACTGATGGTACAGTCAAAATTTGCCCTTTATGGATGAGGTCGACTTTTGGCGATGTGCCGATTAAGTTTGAAGTCAAAGCATTATTTTGCTTGCTACCTTTCAATAGTATCGAAAACTGCTAGGGGCCTGAATAATATTATTCTTTTCTATGTCTAATTCTTCTCTTTTGTCTATCTTTCTCTTTACTAGTGGAGCTGCGCTAATAAAAAATCAAGTACTGCAAGCATTCATAGTAAGCATTCGCAAAAGTTTAGTTTAATTTTTTTTGTTTACTACTAAGGTAATGAACAAGGATATATAGTTTAACAGTTAGTAAGTAGTTCCACTGGCCTATGGAAGTTTACAATCAGAAATAAGAAGGCATGTGAGAAGATTAGATAGAAAGAATTAAAGAAGGCCTCTGGCATTCTTCTCATAAGCTATACAAGCTGAAGAATAATATATGAATACCTATTAACGCTAATTGCTATGAAATATTAGAAAATTTAGTAAAGTACAAATTAGAAAGATTACTTATCGATCTATCCGACTCTTCTTTATAGGTCATTTGGAATATTTCTCCAACAGCAAGAAAACCCGATCTCAATATTTTTTGTAGGCGTATATAAATATAAATGTTTGATGGCTGTAATTACTTAGGTGAATCTTTCCGTGGATAACTACGTAAAAGGCATCTAATGTAAGGCAGCACGCTATAATATAATTAGTCGTTAAGCATGTAGGACGCCCATGTGTCATTTCATCAATTGTCATATAACTTAATGTGTTGGTTGTAATACATATTGTTGAGTCGTATTCTGGCTGGAACGTTGTTTTTATATACAAACAAATGGTGTTTCACATGCTCAACTCTGACTTTGTTTTCTAGTAAAGTACGAGTAGAATACAATGATCACCTCTATGACCTCTACACTTACTACAACGAACTACGTCTACGAGGAGAGTCTACGTCATAGCCTCGTCAGTTGATCGAAAAATATACTGTGCCCGTAGCCAAGTGGCAAAAGTATTCTATTCGATCGAATCGTATCGTTTCGAATAGTTTGGGTCGACCAATCACACTCCAGCTCGTGATTCCGCCGCGGCGCGCGCATCGTACGCCGGCGACGAGCTTGGATGTGATTGGTCGACCTAACCGTTTCTATTCGATTGCGATTTACGCTACGGAATAAAATGACGTTTGTCTACGGGCCCTGATTAGTAGTCCAATCTCGGGCATTATTCTGTTTGACATCGATTTCTAATCACAGTCGAAACGTGAGAAGTCAGCCGATTTCAATAGGTTAACATAAAGGAAAGAACCGGTATAAAACTAAACCAACTTAAATGTGTCGGCTAATACGAATGTGTGTGGTTACGATACGATTTGTCAAACAGAATAAGGGGCCTGATATGCAAGCCGATATACTTGCTGGCTGAAAGACAAGGCAAGCTGGTGCAAGATTTCTTCTCGGGATTGTGAGGACAGACAGGAGTCACTCCCATGAAAGTCGTATAAGACACCAAAAAGAGGAGTAAACGGACCTCGGGCTCAGAGATGAAAGTCTTAGGTGCAACTGGGAACAATAAGATTATGAAAATGATGATAACATATTGAATGAGAGTACTATCCTCCAGAACCTATATAATGTCGCGAGGTGAAACCGGTCCAGTTTAATGTAATAAATATTATGTAATAGTACTCATTTTTATTAAATGTCATCATGTGTAGTAAATTCCGTCAGATGCCATTAATCAATAGTATAAAAATAGTATGAAGATGTTATCAAAAAATATAAAGTTGCCGAAAATCTGTTGATTCGTTGAAAAAATATTTGTACTTCTCAAACCAAAGCCAAACATGTTACAAAATTTCAGTCGCAAAACAATCATTGTTCCAATCGCCTATCGTCGAGTCCCTAGGGGCCCTCCCTTCATATATGAAAAAGAAATTGAAAACTTGGCACTCTCCCTCTACGCTTTGACAATAGATGTGTATATCTTCATAAATTCGGTAAAGATTATCTCAAAGGAGACCCATTTTTTCGGTCATACTAGTACGTCAATTACAGATTACCTTTTGTTCGTTGAGTGCACTACTTATAATAACAGTTATAATGCTACAGTATAAGAATACTCTAGAAACGACTAGTACGATTGATAACACGGCCTTTGCCTACAGTAAAAATACGTAGATAACACAAGAGCTACGGCGTAGCACTTCTACGTATGTTATGCTACGAGTATGTATGTAAAAATATAACATTAAATAATATGTTTGTGTATAACCTTTTGTAAAACTTTTTCATTGGTATTATGCCAGCTAAGTCGTATGTTTGGCGTAACTTACAATTTAAGTAAACAACACACATGAACATGATGAAATAAAATACATACCTATCTACCGTTCTTCGTCTCGTATTTCGTTTCATTAGATTATAAACCCTTCAGAATAGCCACTATGTAGATTTTTCAACTAAAAGTGACCGAATTGGCTTACTATTATTAGTAGTTGTTAAAAAATTTATACGCTACATGTGATAATATTCTTAAGGCTTCACCTTTCTTTAGCTTACCATCAGGCGAGGTGAAGTCATATTGACGAACACAATATAAAAACACAAGCATTTACGCACTGTAAATCGTGAGTGCGACGATATTCGATATTGAAGGAAGCTGGTTTACTCGATATCACGATATCCTATATTGCCATCCTTTATGCAATCTAAGCCGGAAGATATATTATATCAGGTGCTCTGTATAAGAAGATTTTTCTGCAGAATTCGTTGAATGTAAAGTTAATTTCAATTACTATGTTACATTCGAATGCTATGATTGTAAGTAGGTATCTCTTATAATTGTAGTTCCACCCACAAGATTTATGGGGTCCAAGCCAACATTACCTACAAGTCGATGATATATCTGTTGCTGGACAGATGAGGTTTTGGTGCAAGCTTTGCTCTTGGTGTTGACTGTCGCTCGCGTCAAAACTAAAATAAACTAATACACAACAAGAGGATGAACAATAGGGCAGACTCCAAGCTCCAAAGTTCGGATGACGATGACTAGGTATATTGTGAAATTGGTGAATATTTTTTAGTAACTTATTTGCGAACTGGGGCGTAGGTTGAGGGACAAGACAGGCGACTCTTACTCTGGATCACATCTAGCGCAAAAGTTGGCCATAACCATTCAACGCGGCAACGCGGCAAGCGTACCTAATGGCCACCTTTGCGTCGGATACGGTGAGAGGGGGGTTGATATTCTGAGTTGGTGTTTAATTATTTAATAGTTATTTAATTTAGTAAGACATTTGTTTGCTTTTTGTTTATTTAATAAAATTACTAATTTGCAAATTAGTAAATACTAAACTAACGTGTCATACTTATATAAAAAAATACAACGTAATGTTAATTTCATTTTAAATTTTCTAGTGTGAATATTCTATTTTCGTCATAAAGTTTACATATCTTTTGTGGTGTAGTTTACATGGTAAAAAGTAAAAACTAATGATATGTAGATAATACTCGTATATGCAAAAGGCCGCATTAACATTGCGACTAGCAGTTAAGGTTTAGGAATTAATAAAGCAGATTTTCGTAGAACGCGAATCGATCGCTCTTTTACTTCGAGCCATTTCACATATATGCCGTTCATTAAGTGAATATGATCGATAGTGGAGCGGAACCGGAGGTTAGTCGTAGCGCACCGCTAGATCATTACCGATATGCGAATGGCGCCTGCGGTTCGAAAACGCCCTTCTGCTCGTTATTAATTGCCCCACGAACAAAAGCAAATGACTCGGTAGAGGTGATCCTGTGAGGGTGGGTCGACGTTATCCATTCAGCCAGTGTAGACGTCCGCGAAGAGAAATGTTCATTCACGATAGGAGAATTTATGACTTTGATTTACGCGAGACTTTTCACGTGGCGCCCTCGATGCCGTAGTTCGTCCATAAATAGAGAAGGGTCCCAGGCTGACGGTTGGAGCGGCACGTTATTATAGCGTGTTACAGGCGCGCGTCACTGTCAACTATTCACAGTGAAACGTCCGCATTGAATTGATACACGAATCGGAAGTATCTATTTGCATATTGGCTGGGCTATTTTTCACCTTTTTATTTCGTTCATACGTGTTGACCGTTGTCCGTTAAATATTTGGAAGCATTATAAAGAGCGATGTTTAAAAAATCTCAAAAGAAGTTGGGTATGTGTACTACTTGGGCTGAAATGTAGGACTTTGCCACTTGCAGCTATAATTGGAGATATCCCGATTTCGCACAGGAAATTTCTAAAAATCGTTCCTCGCTGGATAGAACATAAAAAGTACCTACATATTAACATCCAAAATTTTAACTTTACACACTTTTCGCAGGTATTCTGCGTTGATAATAATCATGATTTCTTTACATTACGTTATAACTACTTGCTTATAATATTAAATTTAAAAAATGATACCCTTGTTGTCGTGACATTGTTCGGACGCCGTTGCAGCGGTATGGCAGCAGTTAGGTAGTTTTATCTCACACAATTTCAATTTTTCATCTGCAGCTGTCAGCTCGGCGGCGGCAGATAAGTAACGTTCGCGTTCGCGTCGCCGTCGCGTTCCCGCATAAAAGTTTGTTCACCGCCAGTTTGTTCGCTCCACTTCCTTTTATAAACTTTTTGTATGAGCCTCCGCGCGGCGCGTTATCAATAATTCTTACAATTTGTGCTCGTATTCAATCAACTTACCCGACTCAAACACCATTGACTACGAAAATAGCGATAAACATCAAAACTTCACATTGGTTGATTTGAAAATATTATCTAGGTTATTAATCGTCTGCGATAAGCTTTATAAGCTGACATTTGCGATTTGATCCGATATTGCTTTCAAAAATAACAATGTTAAATGTAAGTCATAATAATTAATGAGGCTCGACCTTCTTACGGTTTGTGCCATAATTGAAGGTCAGTTTTGAATACATGTTACGAAGGAAACCTTTCTTTGTTTCAGACATACGAAGTGAAATACATGGGTCATATTACTCGTCAAATAGTGTGAAAACGGATCTGATATTGAGTATAACTTGAATTAGTATAGTTCTAATAATATATTATTCTGTAAGTAGTGTTAACTTACTAAACGTATCCAGTTTTGTATTGACATACTTGTATATATTTTGGGGAAGCCGGACAAATTTCGGATCCAACTGAGCCCATTTATTAAAGAGCGATGTGTCCCGATAGTACTCTAGTTTTTCTTATATGTGCTTGTTAAGTTAGTCAAGTCTTTTAAAAATACGTAGTACTTGGACTTTGTAAGTACAAAAATACTGGACTTACAAAGTTTGGACTAGGTTTCAGACTATGTTTTTAGCTGGCTCCGTAGTGGTAGTGATCTGACTGCAGCATTATTGTAATCGAGAGTTGGTGCAAAGCTTTGCAGTACTCTTATGTGAACCATTACGAGAAGATTTCACGAGAATACTAATAATGTGTCCTTGTCGATAGCAGTATTTAATTGGAGAAAGGAAAAAAGCTGATGCTTTCGTATCTGCGGACGTTTCTTGACGGGTATTTTATGGACAGTTAATTAAAGCTATACGTTCTTAGTTTGACTTGGTGAAACTTTTACACCGATAACAACATTAATGAAAACTCGTCTGGATTTGGGCGAAGAGTGGCGGTGACAGAGACGGGCGAGACGCAAGGGCGGGTGGGGTTCACCGGTCGGGTGGTTGTGCCAGTCCGCGCCGTGCCGCACTGCCGACGTTACGTCGTCGCGACGCCAACTCTCTCGTCTAACAATCGCGATCGCAAACCCTAATAATTTCAGACTCTCTATATCGCGATCTATATACATACGATGACGGGGACTTCCACCCTCTCTAGAGAAGCGGAGTCCACGAATGTGTTTAGTGTACCATATGGATGTGTTTTCGTTTCATGTAAAATGTGCTGAAGACGACAGTTTCGTTTATATGGGTGCACTGGTTCGTCGCCCTACGCGGTCTGTCACCCACTTTTGATGATTAGAATGAACTAGTTTGTAACTTATGGTTACGAGGATGGCAATATTATGACGCTATTTTAGTTAAATAAGAATTTGTTACATACATTCGCATGCCTATAAGTTTCTAAAGTTACTGAAAAACATTTTTGATAAACAATATTGAAATCATTATTTATTAACCGTTTACTTTGATGTTTTCTGTAAAATGAATAATGATTTGTAATGTAAATATTAATTACGCTAATGATCTTTATCCGTAAATGGCTCTTTTTCTGAATACATTTTCCTCAAAGTTGGATTAAACAACGGTATTTAATGACTTAAACGTGGTAGATAAAGTCTTACACGCAACTACGTTTTGTTCTAAATAAAACGTCAGTCCTATATTTACCTTGATAATTAAAGTTCTCGTGATATATAGAATTACTTAATGAGAGGTTAAAGGACTTCCGAAGAATAATGAAGTTGTATATAAATTTGTTGTAGAAGTTTATATGGCTATCTTGATCTCCATGGCTTTTAATAATCCAACATTCCTAAATTGATATACCTAATTCTATGATAACAATGTACTTTTACAAGAAAAGAGATGTAATAGGGTTTACATGTTCTTTTCTAACAGCAGCTACCAGGAGTCCTGTTACTGTGTCCAAACCGGTAAATCTCGGGGTAGGCAGAGAAATATTAACTACCCACGTTTCATCAGCTGTATTTGGGCCAAGTAAAAAACGAGGAGAATGTATTCAAACGGGTACTACCTATTTCATGACTCCCGAGTTGCGAATGAGATTTTTAAAACCAAATTATATATTCCTCATTCGGGAATAGAACCCGGGACCTGTCATGGATACCAGTCGCACTACGCCGCGCCATCGAGTTGCGAATATAAGTAAAGTACTTAGGTACATATTATTACCATTCAACGTACTTATACAGACGGATACCTTAAAAGTGGAGGTTTTGTCATTTCCACGTTGTCCCTTTACTCATAGCGGGTAAGCCGTAAAAGCCGACTAAGGGAAATTGTAATCTCGATGCTCGAAATCAATGATTTATTAACTTGACACTTTCATCTCCGGGAATTTTCTTCGCATTGGAAATTATTTAAGTGCTATAAAACAGAAAAGTAATAAAATATATATTTTTCCCTATTGAACAAAATATTTTGATCATTATCATTTATATGTAGGTACCTACAGTCGCTCTTACTTATAGTTTCTGATCACCTTACTCAACTCTAAAACCTTTTATAAAACAATAAACGAAACATGAAATATTTTAGTATATTTCTTTTATACTATTATAGCTTTGTATATTTCTTGTAATCTGAAGATGAAAAATTTCTTTTCAAATCAATTTATTTATTGATTTATTTCAATGTCAAGATCGTTTGTAAAGTTAGTGTTTAGCAACTTTTGCATATGGATGATGGTATACCTATAACATTTAAAAAATTTCACAGTATCACATAATATAAAAGAATATGCTATAGCAAAAATCTTTTTTTTTCTTTCAGAAAAAGTATTAAGTTTCCGCGCAAAAAATTCTTAATCCAACCGGTAAATAATAATTGAAAGCTACATAGATCTAGATAAAATATACAATTTTAACATTATTAATCAATTGAAAATTTATATTTAATCATACTAACGGTTTAGTTTTAAAGTATATTATTTAGGTACCACTTAGTTGTTTAAAACAATATAGGTAAACCAAAACAAAGGTTACTCACCGTCAAAGAACTATAGGTATTCTAAACAGTTTTAAGACTGTGTCAAACTACGCTAAACTTTATTATCTTCAACAACACGAAGACAGATAGATATAACCTATCTAGCTATCTTTACTATACCAAAATTTATTGTAAATTAAATGTAATTGATGATATTAAAAAAATTCGGGTTTTGTTAAATGAACGATTCTGAATACATTTTTTAGTTAGGTTTTGAGGTCAATTTTTTCGCGAAGGACGAAAAAACTACTGAACGGATTTTGATGCGTTTTTGTTTTATTAGAAAGGTCTTGGTCATGCTTAGATAAAATTTGCCTTATGTTTGATTAAAATTAGTTATGAGAACGGAAAATATGACCAAAGGACGATAACCGACATCCGCGGCGGGCAGTGCCGCGGGCGTCGGATAGTAATATACCTCTACATTATTAAATGTATAAGCTATCCTTCAGTCTGAGGATCCATTCATTCAAGAAGACGCGATTACTTCAAGCCGTCAGTCAGACTACAACGGCTGCACTCAAGTGCATTTTATCGCTACTAGCTATAAAACATCTTGCGAGTATCCGTGATAGCCAGTAAATATTTTATATCAGAGATTAGAATTGAGCGAACGTCGTAAAGTATCACAATGGCTAACATAGCTGTAATTGTACGTACGCAATAAAGAAAACACAATCAAGAGATTATAGGATTACTGCTTACTCTCTAGTTATAATATTATTCAGTTAACCATCTTACTATTCCAGGGTTAAAAACCCTACTATAAAGCCTACTAGTTTTTATTTATACAACTTAGGTAGCAGACAAGGATCAAACAAGAAGGCACCGGATGGGAAGCGGTTACCGTGGCCTATGGATGTGTGCGTCACACTCGCGCTGCTGACCCTGGAGGGTGGGTTGGGGGGATTGGGGGGTGATGGAAGGAGGGTTTAGTGGGTTGAGAGTTTCTGTTCTGACATCGTAGGAGACTTTGTTCTCCCCGCTGACAGCACAGAGTCCCTCCAGTGAGCTCTGGCTACCCTACTTACCGCCGGGAACACACGGGATTCGGGAGCACAGGAACAGAAAGCACGGGGGTGTTTGAATAATTCTTGCAATCATAATCGTACTTCAAGTAATTTCCTTAATACATTTGTAAAACCTTTATACCTAGGCGTGTTTAGTCTAGATTTGAAAGGAAATTGAATTAAATAGAAATTACTACATTGTGACGCCCAACTGATGTTATAACTAGAAAACATTACTGTCTAAATATCTTTTAATCCTGAACGTACAAGGTGTAGAAATATTTATTTATTTATTTATTTATTCATAAACAATTTTTACATTGTGTTTGAACTCCTTATAAAACTAAAACAAAACAAAAGCAAGCAAACTTATTAATACTTTTTCGACGGAAGCCTGTAGTTGCGAAATGATACTACAGCCAAAGAATATTAACTAAACATCTTTACAAAACAGCGTGCCCACCAGGAAAAGATACTAACTACAATTCCGGTCTACTTATCTGATTGGCCCGTATCGTGATTTCAAAATCACGTCAAAATATATTGTCATATTGTCATCCAACTGCCTACATGGCGGTCTACGAGTACATGGTTCCGAATAATGATGACACTGATGAGTTTGAGAAATGACAAGCTATAAAATTTTAAGCAACTTAATATTCACCAGACAGACCACACGTAGGTAAACTCAGTAAATTAAAATATGAAACTTAAACAAATTCTTCTGAACGTAAATGAGCTGTCGCGCAGTTGATTAACAAAACTATTAACATTTTCTTGTAAGATATAAGAACTACTGTTAAGAAATGAAAGTCTTAATATTCATTTTTAGCATGTTGCTATCCAATTATCATTAGTGTAATAACGGTACTATTAAAATAAAGATATTACGAAAATACTGATGTCTGACTGCTTCATGAGATCGACATAGCTAAATGTGACTCGTCATAGCTAATCAAATTTCAAGTTCCACCATCTTATATCACTTTCGACCTGTTAGCTATGTCATTAAGTCATAAAATCAAAAAACTGCAATTTGAAATCGTTACGTTACAAATTAAAAAAATTACGAAAATTTTAGAAAAAAATAGCGAAATTTTGTCGTCTAGTCTAGTTACTAATAAAAAGCGTGTTTATAAATTACTATGTCTATGCCCAAGGCTCCGCAGCGTGATTGTCAGTTTTCACATTTTTTTGACTATAGGTATATCCGGTTCTACTCAACCGATTGTTATCAAACGTACGTGAGATTCTAAGTATGACTACGACCTGTCATATAAAAAATTTCGCATCAAAATCCGTTCAGTATTTTTTGCGTTCATAACGCACAAACAGACAAGAATTCAAAAAAAAAAATATTTTCGTGCTCAATGTCGTTCATATTATAACATAACTTAATTACTTTTTTTTAATATCTGCAATGTACAGACACAGCTACTTTACGATTTTATAATAGTATAGATTCACAAACAAATATTTTGAATAATTTGCATGATTTAACTTTTCAATATATTGTAGTCAGCTATTTTATCCGACTGCAATGCGTGAAATGTAATGAGTTTGTTACCAATTGAATCTATAAAGATTTGAAGGTAGTTCAAACCGTGCCATGATCACTTTGATTTTCTGATACTATCATGTTCTATACTCTATGTGTACCTAAGTATAAAACAAAAATAAAAACAACAATAAAAAAACTGAAAAGAAAAAAACAAGTTCAATGCACCGTATAACGCTAGCATGTAACAGTATTATCATTTATTCAGTCCCGGTTTTACACCGTCTATATGGATTTTTTATAGTTTTATTTATCTTACTCTAAACTTTAGATAGATAGATATTACATTACATTGTCTACAAAACCACATTACGTTTAACGGATCTCAGCTGTGGAGTGCGATCCATTATCGCCTTGTAATTTTCAATGCTATAAATCTTGATACAACATATTATGCGTTTGGCGTTGATAGCTGAATCTAATTGTTATTGCTTACCTTGTTTCGTGACGTCACCAAGCCATTAACCAAAGACCCAAACGTTTTAAGCCCCGAATTTGATTATGTGTAGGCAACATTTGTGAACAGAAATAATTAAATCGGAGGCAGACAAATGGATCTTCGAGTATGATGGTTGTGTGGATATTGATGAGTTTGGTTATTCAGATAGATGGATGAGGATTTTAGTTGACGATGAGTTTTGTAATGTATCAGTATTTTGAAAGAATCTGACAAGTTTTAAACCAACAGGGGCTATTCATCATTTAGTGTTGCGATACTTTCTGCACATTCTTCTGAAACGGTAAGCGATGGCGGACACTCACATTTTTTTCTGCCACGTTCTAGTCCCACACTCCTTTTGCCGTTGCTTGAATACATTTTACAGACCACTAAATTACTTCGAATTTCTTATAGAATATTCCAATAGAGTAAAGTTACTCACAGATGTGATTCTTCAAATAATATATTACTGTGAAATGAAATAATTTGTACCTTTTCAGAGACTAATTTAAAAAAGTATTCGAGCTCCTACAAGTTAGAACCTTTTCAGTCTGAAAAGGTTGTAATGTGGAGGGGTTGACTGAATGTAGGTTCGTCTACCCTGTTAAATTACCTCTACGGTAAAATGCGTAGTATTATCTTCGCGAGTGAGTAGGACTATCAGAGTACGTCGAGGAGATTTTCAATAGCTAGTAGGTAGTAGTGACACGTCACTAGTGTTATGATTGTTTGCTGTATTTTTAATGGCTTTTACTTACTTTATATTATATACATACGCCTTTTTGCATTACACTAGGCATAGAGACAATATCTTTCCACTTGCTGTGTTCCAGGCATACGCTGTTCATTTCTATTATTTTTATAATTGTTTTCATTCATGCTGCGTGGGTGATCTTGACCGTCTAAAAATTAAATGTCTCGAATCTGATTGGCATAATTACATACGCTTATAAGCAAAAATAAAGTGACTGTAAAATGCGGTATCCGTCATGAAATTTAAACACAATAACGGATGTAATAGTTTATTTATTACCATTACATTTTATGTTTGTAATGTAAAAACTATTAAGGATAATTCCTTTCTCCACTAGTGACAAATTAACTCTAATACCTAAATCTAATATAACTTTTGTGAACAAATGCGACAGTAAAGTGACCCATTTGTGTTCAGTCATGGCTATTATATCCTGCATTCACTCGCAGTGTCGGAATAATATACGTAAATGAATAATGTATATACATTATTTCACAGAATGTAATAAAACTATGCTCATATTTACCATCAGAGTATATGAAGGGTAAGGCTATTTTGCATATAAAAGTGTGGATAAAAACTACATAAAGTTTGAGAAGAACGGATAGTTCGATATTTGAGTGAGATGGAATTAAATGAATGCCGTGATGACGCCATATTTAAATTATTGAAATCTGTCCAAGATGGTTCATCAGCTGATCACGCTATTTAATAACGTTTTTATTGATTTGCCGCTAACTGTAAGTGAAGTTCTACCACTTCATATTCAGATTCATACTATGCGACGGTACAGAAGGGTACAAAATACCGCTAAGAATTCTCCATACCATACAGTTTATTATTATAATCAAATAATAATAGGTAGTTGATGAGATAGATGTAAAAGAAGATGATGATGCTGATATATGCAAGGATGCATAATCCATCGATCAATCCAGGGCTCATCCCTGTACTCATCGATTCTTTATCTAATGTATATTGGTAGACAATTTTTCAGTTAAAACCCAATATAAGTCAGTCTTCCTTGCTTCTACCCTTCATATATCAAAGTTTCACACGCGATTGAGCTTCAGCGAGAAGGAGCGCATGACATATAGCTATCACTTTTTATAACACATCTAGTTGACATAAGATACATACACCTAACAATAAAGTACGAGCAATATCTTAAAGTAAAAGCTTAGATAGTTACTGTATGTTTGTTTACTACCTGGGTACCTACCTAATTTCAAAATCTATACTTATATAATATGGAAAAACAAGTACCTAACTATTTAAACCTTAGAATACTAATGAACGCCACAACCATTCCTTCTTAACTTTTAATTAGCGAGTTGATACAGATTTGAATAATTTAGACATGCAATTATACGATTAACTTTCTTTACTTTACGTATGTAACTTATAAATTATATACGGAAATGTTTGAAATATATTAAGTATTTGAATTGAAAAATGTAACGGGGTAACTTTTTGTTTTTTCCTCTCAACTCTAAATCTTGTCAGCCATGGAATGTTATTGTATATTACTTGGTCTATATTAGATTAAAGCTTTCAATAATAAATGATAGATAGTTTATTATTTATTGTATTTACAAATTATCGTAAGTCTAAATATATATTAGGCACAATGAGTCTCACTGCCTATTAAGTGGAACTGAGACATAATGAAAACGTTGGGTATTTAAGCCTCTGTGAACTCCTTTGGATATTTTTAGGCGTGGGTAGATCTTAATTAATATTATGTCTATTGAATAAAAGCTAAATAGAAGCCTTGGTAAACGAAACAAAACGCTGATTCATGTTTTCATGTACTGAGAAGTAGTCACTAAATGCTTCTTTAAGCCGTGTCCAAAGATACTACGGCTTCCCGGGATTATTTAATTTATGGTATTGATGGAATTACAATATTTTTTTTTATACCACGTAGGTGACAGACAAGCACACGGCCCACCGGATGGGAAGCGGTCACCGTGGCCTAACTCCTAACTCAAGCAATTTGGCCACCCACTTCACACGTCGGCATTGTCATACCGGGTTGTGAACCCGTGACCCCTCCATCGTATAGTCAACACCTTATGTTTCGTACCCATACCCAAATAATATCCACCATAAAAATACCTACGATAAAAAATATACACATGAGAATTATATTCATAGAGAGCTCGCAAATACTACTTACTATCACATTTTCCTCTCATAAAATGTACCTACGCTTGATTACGAGTAAGTATTATCCGTTAATAATGTAATAATAAAATGATACAAGGTTGACATATTTCGTTGTCCGTAATTCATCGGGCGGACAAATTGTCAATATTGTAATTATCTGTGTCAACTGTCAACAAACTAAAATTATAGTTCGAGCAAGCATTATGTATACTTTTAAATGGCCGGTAGTACACGATATTATGGGTTGGTGTTTAATTAATAAAATTAATTATGACTACACAATGGCCTAAATAAATAGTTCTTGCGTTTTCTCCGTAGTATGTTTGTAATATGAGAAAAACTTGCGAAACACACACGGACACAATAAAATTGATTATACTCCTTAATGTGTTAGAAAATTTTAGGCTTTGAAATGAATCAATATCATTGTTGGTTTAATCATTTAATAATTTTGAATTTAATTTTAATTAATTTAATTTCTTTATTCAGACAACTATGGCCCATACACAAAATCAACAATAGTAATATAATTATGTGGGTAAAATTAAACACATTAAAAAACATCAGCATTATAAAAAACTTGGAACAAAAGACTGACACACAATTATTATGGCCTAAATAAATAGTTCTTGCGTTTTCTCCGTAGTATGTTTGTAATATGAGAAAAACTTGCAAAACACACACGAATACACCAAAATTTATTTACTCCATAATGTGTTAGAATTTCTTTATAGTAATTCAATCAATTTACAATCATAATAAAAGGTGCATAAACAAGTACAGTCGGGCTAAATGGTGTATTTGTCCATCAATGAGTGGGCATTACGTTCAATGAAAGCGGCAAGCTATTTACATACAATCGCGCACATCAGTGTCAGTGCTCCTGACCGTTCCAATGGTACTTTGGTCCACTGGATCTGTACGTTTCGTTGTTTACTCCACTAACGCTCACTAAACTTCACACATTTGTTCGAATGAATAAAAAAAACAATATTTTTTGACTATTGGGATACGTGTCAGATTGTGTGTGTACTATTGTGGCAATTCAAAGGTAAACCCATCAAAAATCGAGATAATTCTCATACACTGTTTGTAGTACTAGCTGCGCCCGCGACTTCCCCTACGTGGATTTTGTATTTTATATTTCAGAAGTTTTTTGTCTGTGAATTATTTTTCCCAAAATAATTAGAGGTCCGCATGTTACGCCGAATAATAGTCGTTTCAGAGGTTACTTCATTCAAACAGAAAGCCAGACAGACAAAAATCTTAAAAACTGCTTTTTGTTGAAGGTATCTTATTGCATTTATTTAAAACCTGTTATTCTTATATTACATACAGACACTTACAAAAGCATTTAATAAGGCCGTCAAGTTGAGGGCCACCATTATGGCACTGCTGTGTATGTAATGGGGACCCCCTTCCTGAGACTACCTTTAGCTTACCATCAGGCGAGGTGAAGTCATAAAAAAAACTGCCCGCTGAGTTTCTTGCCGGAGTCTTCTCAGGTCTGGGCCGCGTTTCGAACCGGTGGTCCATTTGCTTCTATATAGTTTTAAAAATTTTTGATTTTGGTGTTTTGTAAGTGCCGCATATAATGGTCTATACAGAATATAGATTTTTGACTTTGACTTTGACATATTGACGTGACCGACATAAAAAATCTATGAATAGTCAAAGTTTTAGGAATACACTAGAATCTGAAAAACATTGCGGTTGGTAACCGCATCACTTTCGATAGGTGTCAGAGAAAGTGAGTAGGGAAATTCACGTTGTTAGTTTAGGTAGTGCGTACAAATATGCATCTCAGCTTGTAGACCGCTAAACGTAGTGACTGGCAAATAGCTTCGTAACAGTGAAAGTTTATTTCCACAATCAGTGACGAACTTTTAATTTTGTGTTGTTGTTGATGATTTGACCAACATTTATACTCAATAAAATATTTTTACGAAATTGACGAAAACCTATTTTGAAAAGGCACAAAAACGGTAATAAATAATAGGATTAGTGATTTAATTCGAAAGTAAAAATCGCATATACTTATATAATTATGACTATTCTGTTGAAGTAAAACCCAACCCATTTAGCGGGAACGGGGGTGACGTCATGTTTTGTAATTATGTAACCAATACCTGGATATGTAGCAATCGTGGTTGTTTTTCTGGCATTAATTGAAGAGTTCCATTGTCTGTCTCTGGAACTGGTTATCAGATCTTTACAAAATTTAAATGGAATAATTTCGGAATAAATAAGAAGAATTTTGCAAATCCGTCCATATATGAAGGAGTTATGCGTCCATATAATAATAAACAGGCGGGCTGTTGTCTCTGCCTACCCTGGAGGTAAAAAGGCGTGAGCATATATGTATGTATGTTGGTATAATATATTATAATCATCCGAATTGAAAATTGATAGCCTCGCTTTTTCGAAGGTTTATAATATACGCATACCTACAATATGAATCTCATTTAATATAATGCAAAAATACCATCGAGTTTTGTCTGCAAAGCTTCAGAAATCGAACGACAGCGTCTTAATTTCATGTTTCAACGAGAGGAAACCCCTAAGATACTTTCATGAATAGACGAACAGTTACTTTGCGACTTACAAGTATTCAAATAAATTGATCTGCTTAGCTTCTTATTTTCTCACTTTTTACAAAATGATTCTGAGCTACAAATAAATATTCTCAGTAGAGGACGATTCCAAGACGGTTATTCTTAATTAAGATATTATAAATTTACATCAATTGTAGATGTAGCAAATTATTGTCTGTGAACCAATGGTACTTATTATAGAAAGAATAATGAAGATTGACAAAAAAGAACACTTGCAGAAAAAAAAAAATTTTGAAATATTTTATGTCACAGTGACTGTATTTAACATCATAATTTAACGATGAAAATACAAACTCGTGCTTATAACATTCAATCAGTTTCATCAAAAGATATAATGAATGAAAGAAATAATCAGTAGGCAGGAATATGTACAATAATTTATTTTAACTAACTAAATCAATACGAAATCAACCAAACTCGTAAATGTTGAAGAGAAGACAAATTTCGTTTCAAACTTTAATCTTATCTATCTCAATTAGTTAAATCATTAGATTCTTCTAATGAGTGTTGAATAAAACGACAATTTCATTGGTACGTATTCATGCTATTTAATTTATTTCTAACGTGCAATGGAAAGACAATAAAATTGAACTGTTTTATTTGACTAAATAAATTTTGTTTTAAATTAAAATGTACTTACTTTTGAAGAAGAGTACAAAACTAAATGGTAATCAAAGATTAATGGTTATTGAAATCATTGAAATATTATCGTTACAGCAACTAAATGCGTTAAGATTTTAGTGCCTACGATAGTAAAAGTCCGACAGTAGACATGCATAATTATATACCTATTATTATGTGAATAATGGCTTAGACTTCATTCAGAATACATTAATATTATACAATATCTAATAAAATTGTATGATGGATATAACGCAACTAAAATCATTATATTTTATAAAATCAACCAAAATTAAAGATAGCGAATGCGAAATATTACGTGTTACCCTTATCGGGAATGAAAAAGAACAGGGCCCTTTTCTATTTCACTAGAAGGCAGAAAATCTTCGTAAATTATAACCCAGATGCCCTGGCGATACAGGAGACGACAAAATTAACACATAATGTGCTTAAATCCTATGTAGGTACCGTTTTATAAGTTCCGTACCACAGTACATAAGCACCCAAATGTTATTGCAACTTCCTAATTTTAAATGGGTCGCCACTCACGAGTACGTAACTTGCTGTCCCACAACTTTTATGTAATGACTTTTGTTTGTTTTTAATTTAATTCATTCAAACGGATTATCCTAGTTATCGTCGAATACCCAGAAAAGTTTATTATTGGCTTTGTCGAAGGCGATGGACTGATTCCAATGTTGATACCTAACTTTTCTATTAAAGTAACAAAGAGTGCCATTAATCAAATAAGCAATCTCTTCACGGTACTTCCTTGTTTCGCATTCTTACAGCTAGTTTACTAATAAAGTTACTTGACTCATACGTGTCAAAATCAGAGAAATAAATACGGTTAATTTAAGTTAGGGAAGTTTATTTACTCACGTCGCTACTTCTTTGTCTATCTTTCTGGGTTGGCGGGTGAGAGATGCGGCGCGCGGGTGCTTGTTGTAACACAAAAGATAAATACCACCGTCGAACAAGAGGAGTAATTGAGATAAACAGACGTGAATTCTGCCATATAACTTTCCGCCTTCGAATGTAACACATAATAATATTAACGAAGTTTATTCACTAACTTAGTCCTTTCGTTACTCATTTTGATAACTGAGAATAATTATCGCTCAACTTGTAATACAACTAACTTTTATGAAATTATAAGCTAGATGAGTCATAAACTTAAATAGCGTCATAGTATCTGCCATCTTAACGATTACCTAATTAATTTACAGTATCATAAATAATGTTTACTACAGTGAAACATAAGCTCAAATGAGGCGATTAAGCGTTGAAGATGAACAGGTCGGGCTACGATTATACCGTACCTGCATCCACTACTTATTACGCAAGCAATAACCGGCCACCGCAATACGAACGTGGATACGGACAACTCACTACCGGTCCACTCTACAGCCCCTCCTCGCACCCTCTCTCTAATTACGCAGATATCTATGAAGGTAACAACGATACCACTCTTAGAGCAGAAGAGAGACACTGGTACATAGAAAATCACAAAAACTTACAACCAAGTTATGAAGTCAGTGACACTGTACCTCAAGATGCCAAAGTTAATAAAAAGGAAGAGGAGAAGAAAACCGATGTACCAATCAGACGTGTTGATGCAAACCAACCGCGACAGAGACGAAAAGAGGACAGGTGCTCATGTGAATGTTGGCCTAGTACAGACAATAATGTCGTACAAGACAGTACTACAGGGAATGAAACTACTAGATCATTGTCAGGGGCTGATATGGTTGCCTCATACGGCGTATACGGCAATCCCCGAGACGATGAAAGCTCGGGGTTTGCACGACTTTCGGAAAAAAGTGCGATGTATGGACAAGGGAGCGATGCTCCGGTGCAAGGTGTAATAGTGAACCAGCAGGGAAATAGTGCGGTAGTACGGGCGACAACCCCGTCAGAACCTACATGTGGCAAGTGTTGTGTATGGTCGTCCACCCCGCCCGCCGGCAACTCCGAAGACTACTGTTGGATACACTACTGCCGACCTGCATTGATAGTCTTACTACTTTTATTTTTTCTAGTCTTGTTGGGCGTTTCTACTGGTTTCTTACTGACCAATAACTGTAAGTACACTTTAATGCTAATCCTATTTACGTAACCTTGACCTTGTTCCGAAACGTGCTTGTGAGTAATGTGTGTTGCATTGATGTTCTGTTCATAATTCTACTTGATTAAGTAGCTAAATGGTCTACCTTGAACAAATATATTTTCCGAATAATAATAATATTAAGATGACAGTAGTGTCACTGCCATATTGAAAAAGATTTTAGTTCATCAAAGTGCTGGATTCAGGGGCCTTACTCTGAAAATCGAACATGAACGTTTCGGATCGAACGAAAACGGACAATTTGTCAAACAACGACTAAAACTTCAAATGTATTTTGGGAGTAGGAGGTGTACTGATAACGATCGACAACCTCAATGTCAAACGATCGAAGACGGATCCGTAATCCGAAACGAAACACTTTCGGGGTAGCTAAATGGTCAAAACGTCAACGGATACGAATATTTTAGTTTTTCGGAGTAAGGCCCCAGGATCGGGAGACCATATTATACTATTACTTAGACTATATTTTTTCATAGCTTTGCCAAAACCAAAAAAGTGTATGAATATATTACGATAAATAAATGATGATGATTTAAGGTTAAGAAGTGTTTTAACCTTATTAAATCTTATGATAGTAGTTGGCATGTGCAAAAGAAGTAGGTACAAGTAAGACGTAAGGACAGAAGCAAATGGTGTGATGTTGTCTTAGCCCACCCTGGTGGGAGAAATGTACATAATATACCTCTAGATCAGCAAACTGCGCAAAAAAATATAAATAAAAAAGTTTCTAACAATTAATTACATTCTGTTTACGATACGCTTTTATAGCAGTCCGGAATCCTAATGGCGCATATCTGAATCGGTGTCGATTACTTTATCTGTATTATGCTTTCAACTAAATAATAAAATATCATTATCGTATCAAACTGGTATGCTTCTGTTAAAATAAAATAATTAAAAATTCATTTGGTGCTTGGAATAGATCCGTCTCGAAATACTTGGATTGGCATATTGACAAGCAGCATGCAGCCGCTCCTCGTCAAACCAATTAATTCAATTAACTTAATCATTGCTGCTTTTAATCGGAAAAAGCGATCATCCAGGACGAGACTTGAACCCGCGACCAGTCCCCAACTGAGTTACCTGGACCCGAGCGAATTTTTCCGATATATATTCTATATCTAGGGCGCTGGTAGAGCCATCTACCGTAATTCATTCGAACTACGATCACTTTTTCCGATCAAAAATCATTAGGAGTAGTTAGCATACTAATTGCTTTAAAATTTCACTGAATTAATCATTGCTGTCCATTCATAACACTGATTTGTGCTAAATATAGTGGCACTCGTATGCGAACTGTATTTCAGATGTTATTTCCATTTCACCAATACAATGGCAGCGAAGTGTAATTTATTTTCTCTTTTTTTATTGAAACTAACAAGGCCAAACGCGGTAACAACTGAAATTCCTGCGAAACCAGGACTAAAGAGTTCACCAATCAAATTCTGCAAGCATTTTTTTACTAACTGGGTATAAACTACAGTTTATTTGATGAATACTACATTTTTCTAACCTCAACGTAGGTAGGTATATTGTATTCAAACGCTTCCATTGTTCGTGCGAAAGCTCATGGGAGTTTTCGGTCTTATTGGGACGTAGTGGTAAAGACTAGACTTAGAAAGAGTAAAAGAAGATAGAAAGATTGATTTTATTCGTACAAACACTTTCATGATACACAAAAAAAAAACTAAGGATAAGTACCATGAATATATCAAAAAGATAAACTATCACTACTACTACTTAGTAAATCTACTTAAATTTTTACCACAAGGATAACAAGTAAGAAGCAGGCTACTAGCAAAAATTGCTTTTTAAATACTAAAATCCCGACATTGTTGACAGTATTAAAATATTCTTAAACCCTTGTTGAGTTTAGTGGCAGTAAATATGAAAGAAATCAAACGAAAAGTCATTTTAACCATCAAATTAAATAACGTTTGCAGCTACATACATACGCTAGTATGAATACTTGGTTCAATTCTGTTCCACTCGTTTTTCTCTCTGGCACAACATTAATTTTAGTGGCACTAAGGGTGCTACACGTCGGGCGATTTAAAAATGCAGTGAATATGTTTGAATTGAAGAAATACTTTAAGTATTCTTTGACTTGATTAGATTTATAGAAATGACTATATTTTTATTAACTTCTGTATCAATTTTACCAACATAATTTAATTGTAGTTGCAAAACACTTTTACAACAATCACCGGTTTAGTACCTACTCAATTCGCACTAAAATGTTCGCAGTTCTAGAGCAATTCGATCCTTTTGAAAACAAATATTTTTAATAGTTGAAACACAAACTAGTGCTGATTTTTATCAGCATGCGAATCCTCACCATTCGTAAAATTATTTGCCGATTCGCCCTTTACTTCTTAATGCACAATCTCAGCCGGATCAGTAATTTTAATGTCTGCAAATGAACACGTATGAATTTAATATACCTAGCTCAATTTTAACTCTTGTCCCCTCAGACAAGAATTAAAATTGAGCTATATTAAATTTATGAATTTACAATATTTAGACATTGGGTTTATAAAAGAAATTTCGAAATAATTATAGAAAACTCTGTCTCAAAATATTTACCTTTTTTAGATGGTTTCTGACATCAAAGAAACCTCTAGTGTCGTCATCTCTATAAAGCGCTTTGAAAATCTTTACACCATTGTGATGGGCTGGCCGGATGACGTCATCAAGTCTACAAAATTTTACTTATTTTTCTCATTATGATTTAAAAAGAAAATATAAATAATTACAATGAAGAGTTGTAAATATTCCATTACTAAATTTACGAGTACAAGTGTCCAGATGGAATTAGGTATATTGATTAGGTACTTTACATTTAACTTGGTATTGTGCGTGGTTTCGTTCACTTTCTGGTATCTAAAAGTTATTTTTACGTAATGTTTACTAACAGTGGGTACTGTATTTTTAGATAAAACGTCCATTGCCCTTTTTTGTACACTTAACCCTAATCAATACAAAATTTCAAGACAACTGATTAAGAATTTGACACGTAAAAGCGTTACAAACTATCAACTACATTTTTATACACGTAGTTTTATTAAGGACTCGATATCTATAGTGATATAAATAAGCTGTTTTAGAACTGTCTACATTCTAAATTAAGCATTAAAAATAAAATAAATACCTACTGTGTGATGTAGTAAAATAGTCTTTATTGTAAAAGTTATGAGACGATCTCGTTAATTATGCCAATATTTTTGATAAATATAGAAAGTTTACCTACCCAAATTACATATTATAAATCAGTAACATATTGCTTCTGTCGTTTTTCGTGAGGCAAATTATTATTCTAATATTAAATTGGAGTTAGGAGGTGTGGTGTAAAAAGTTACTGTCGAACTTTACGAGTTGTCGATTAACTTTTAATTAATGAAATGAGGAGTTGCTCGCTAGCAGTTTTCTTGGTATTGATAAAATGGCTACCTATCGGTTCAATAACTTTCCGTTTCGTAAGCTTCCCAAAATACCTAAACAAAAGTGATATTTCATAAACTTTTAAATATTTCATAAGCTTCGTAGTGTTTGGGCAAATCATTCTTGATTAATATTAAAATAATTTCAAAAGTCCACGTCACCGGCGGCGGTGCCATGAATAATAATTGTATGAAAAGTAAAATAAAAATAATTTACAAATACACTTTCTAGAAATGCATAATAACCAGAAGAATTAAATGAGCGTAAACTCGTTTGGGTTATCTTGTTTAGTTCAGGAGTTGGAGACCTTCCCACTTCATCATCAGACCAGCTTTTTCGTACCATATTATCGTATTGTCACCGAAGATACCTACGTCACAAATGTATTATACCAAATTTGAATCCAATGTAATAAATTAATTTATTTAGTTACTATTTGTGAAAATACTATGCGACTACAATTATTAATAAATAGTTTTTATTCTATATTTTCAATAAACACCATTAAAGTTATTTATATCGCTATTACATAAATTTTCACGCGATGCGCGACTTGACAAAAGGAGCAATGGACATTATTTCGATTATGATTGATTGATCACGTGTAGTCGGCACGTATTAGGTGTCAATCAATCAAATGGAATTCAGATTGCTGTAGTCTATTTCTGTTCATATTACGTGTGGCTTTCTGTAGACCAAATCTAAACTCTGTAATTCTATTATTCTGTATAATATTAATATTATAGCGTCAATCGGTATCGTAATCATTTTAATACACGACATAATTGCAATAGTATACCTATACCAATCTTTTTCCTTGTCTATAAGAAGTCCATGAAAAGTAGTGTATACGTGTTTATGATCAACATTTTCCGTTTTTGTCTTATTTATACAACATAATATACATTACTAGCTGGTTAAAACACTTTTCAGTTACCTACAAATACCAGATCTAATATAATAATAATAGTAACTATGTATAATAATATAATTATAACAGCATATATTATTATTATCTCCATAGCTAGTATTTTATCATTATTGTTACCATTTTTATGCAAATATTCGTTATTGAATGTTATTTTCAGTCGTTTGAAAGTTTGAAGACGTGAAATTGATTCTCCTAAATGTGTGTAAATGTACGAGGACTTTGCTGTCCGTAGGGACTCCCAAATTTGCTGGCAATGTAGCAGAAAGACCGCCCGTGTCCTCTCATTTTCATTTTGCAACATTTGAAACATAACGCCTAATACATTTTCAATTGGGGTTCATTCTGGGAACTACCTTAACAGTTTAGACACGCCGTTGAATAAAGTTGCTACATTACGATATTCCTGGAACGTTTGTATTATATAGAGTAGGTACTATGTTTCGTAGGTATGAACATTTTTTTTCGTATTGAAGTTTTATTTTAGTCACTGCCTTCATATATATTATCTGCCAAACCTTTACCGTGTTATATAGATAACTAGTCAAGGAATTGTTCTACAATTGTGTGTAAGCCTGAAATAATTTGAGTTCAGACTCAAACATCTGTACTTAATTGAATTTATTTATTTTAAAGTCAAACCACGCATTTTAACCTTTACTGCCACCGAAAAATATGCATTGATTAATATATTTTAGGAAGTTATTAAGTCCGAGGACATACTCACTTCACTATAATACTTACTTACCTATATGGTTCAAAAAGATACCAAATTCATTGGTCATCAGTAATCACATTATGAGCAAATGTTAGAGTAAATACGAGTTAAATAGAATCGTTATTGAAAAAAATACACCTTAACATGAATTAAGAACATAATAGTAGATAATAATAACACCTCGGGGCCAGTCGTAATCACTTTATAAAGCTAACGCAACACTCCCAGGGCGTAGTACATTAGCTAATCAACTTAACATTCCTTTTTGAAATATAGCTTTCTGGCGTTAACGAGAGCTAAGGTCCCAAGCGCATATGCAAACCTCTTTAGTATTTTTTGCCTTTTCACCGATAACTAGAGTAAGTTAAATCCAAGGTCAAAACTACCTCATATACTGAGTTTTTAAGATACTTATGATAGTGAAACTAGTATCATATCGCTTATTAATAACCATAGCCACATATACCATACAATAACTTATGAAATGACCTATATAATATCAAGAATAATAGAAATTCCAGTCACAAGCATTCTTGGAAAAAGGACACAAACGTTACGAAGCTACACGAGACAATCAGTTAATAAATATTGTTGTGCAATTGACTGTTGTGAAAAAGGTGACACAGATGATAATGGAATTGTCTAGCCACTGTCAGTCAGAATTTGTTAAAAATTCGACGCTAATTTTATTTTACCGTAATATTTATTGAAATATCGCACGTGCGCTCACTTTACATCTTGTGTTATAATTTATAGCGCTTCACATCAAATTTCACTTTATAATCCCACCTTAGAGCACTATGAAAATGCAAAACATGTCTTTTCCTTTATTTTTAGAAGTATTAGCATCGTAGAAAGCACCTAAGGTTGTTTACGTAATAGGTATGTCATGTGCATTATGAATAGTGAATATCTTACTTTAAAAAGCTGCAGAGAAAATAAAAAGGACGGAGGCTAGCTTACTTTTAAAATTTCTTTTTGACTTAATCAATGAAGAATATTACCTACAGCTTATAGTGTTTTGTGAAACGAAGTAATTTGAAATTAGATTACGGTTTCATTACGGAAAAAAAAACAAGTGCCAGAGAATTTTTTTTAAAAATATTATGTAAAGTTTGCAATTGCTTGTTGCGTTGCGCAGGTATTGTGGAATTTGTTTTAGCAGAATTTGTTTTAACAGACTCAGGCAGGGCAATCCACTCTTTAGCAGTACGCACGATGAACGTACTGCCAATCTTTATTTTTACTGATATTACAGAATCAGAATTTATTTTTAAAATTTACGATGCTAACCTGAAGTTAGTAGGTACTATTATATACCTATTCAGGTCCTTCAGGTAGCCAACTTTACCTGTATTTGTACTATTTTAATCGCATTGTTTTCTATCCTAAAGGTTTCTACGAAATAATAAGTACTTGGGTAAAATAAGGAGTGGAAATTAAAGACAATACTTGATAATATAACTTTTCTTTCTTCATATCACTTAAGTTTCAAATGAATGTATATGCTAGAGAATTTCTTCCTAGGGTATACAATTGGTACTCATGGCTGAACACCGTACGGTTTTAGTTATTCTGATTCATTTCGACATAGCCACGTCATCGTTAGCCCCGGTGGGCGGTGACGGGATACCCATGGGGATTTCCACACGCTGAAAAAGGTATGAAATACTTTCACAACCCTTCCCATGGTAAGTGTTTACTATAACCTATGGATACTTCCTATATATCATGGCCTTCCTTCGTACCTTACTGTATCTAAATATGATTTGATAACATATTTTTGAGGCGAAGGGTGAATGGGCAACCCGGTAAAGATCGACCTAGGCGTACATATTCAAATCAGATCCAGGACGTTTTAGAGAAAGGTCAGGTCAAGAGTACCCGCAACCGATGTGCATGTATGAAAACAATTATGAAAGTTGAAGAAGCGAACGGAGTATGCCAAGATGGTAGCAAGTGGAAAGATAGTGGTCGCTGCCTACCCCAATGGGAGAAAGGCGTGATTTGTATGTATGTATGTATTTTTGTATGTGTACGTGTCACGTAAGGAATAAAGTTAGCAATTTGGCACAAAATATAGCTAAGCTTATTGTGGGTTGCAGCTAAAAATAAACCTTATTCAGTACAATGGAAGTAAATCCGGACTATTTTAGATTCAGTTGAGGGGCTCACCCCTCTTCGGCGGTATCCATTGTCCTCTCTCAGAATATCTTTTTTACCATAATAATCTTAAACATCTCATGGTTTACTGTATGGTTATAATATATGGTTTTATATATACATAATATTACGCCATTTTCCCATTGAATTGCTACGATCTTGGATTACCTACACCTTTCGCTATAATGAGTATAATGCACATTATAAATTAATAACACAAATCTTTGCACTGAGTGGGAATCGAACCCGCGACCCCTGACTTAGCGGTTAAATGCTCTACCGCTATGCAACAGAGATATTTGGGAGATAAATCTAATATCCTTTGCACTGTGGGCTATAAACACGATAAAGTAGAATAATGAAATATTCTCGATGATAAATAAATTATAGTGGAAACTTAGAACTGACAACAGCTTACATAAGTAGTTCCTAACAGCTATTAGATATTCATAGGAGAAGACTAACTTTATAGCCAGCTTGCATCTATAACATTATTTATAACTAATTGGCAACCAATGTACTTAATATGTATGTATATATGTGTGAACGTTAGTTGGGGTTTTGAGTTTATAGATTGGGGGAAGTCTGCGTCGGTGTATGGCAGATAATACCTATATCTCTAATATATAGAATAATTTATAGAATAAACACTAGATCTCTCTCTCTTTCTCTCTCTTGATCATTTCGTACTCTTTTCTAGATCATATCAGGGAAAGGAAGATGTTCTACGGTTATCAGATTTTTGTTTTCTCCATAATTCTAGTACCTACCTAATTCATGAGCTAGTATTTTTGAATTTTTAACCGGCTTTAAAAAAGAGAAGGTTCTCAATTCGACTTTATTTTTTATGTTTGTTACCTCAGAACTTTCGACTGATTGAACCAATTTTGGTGGTTCTTTTTTATTTACAAGCTAGTAGTTCCCGTATTACCGTAATGGTAATTATCAATTCCTGTGCATTATTTTTTAACGGCATACTAAACATAATATTTTTGTTTTCCAATTTCTCCCTACTGATTAACGTTGAGTTGATTACTGTATGTATCTCATGTTTCCTAAATTCTATCGATAACGAAATTTGAGTAACCTCGTGTTGATTTCATGAGATTAATAAACGAGATAACAGCCTTCATTATACCAATTTAATCTCACACAAATAACAATAAACTAGTATTAGTGAGTATTAGTGACTAATTTGAGTCACATAATACGTCCTATTAAGTCATATTAATATTATAAATGTGAAAGTTTTTTGAAGATTTCAGTGAAAATGTTTTGATGTTTGTCACTCAATAAGGCTCAAACGGCTGAATGGGACTGGCTGAAATTAGGACCATTTCATAGTCTGGAATAGGTTGCGGGAACGAGAACAAAAACTCTATGCGGACGAAACCGCGGGCAACAGCAAATAATACAATAAAGCGACTACGTACTAGGAAATATTATTTTCAAATATTCCAATGAAAATGATATGGGTAATAACTATCAGCTTTATCTATACACGCAGCTGCCTTATTCAATAGCGTCTAGCGAACACGATCAGACCCAATGACCCAAGTTCATTGCAAAGTCTATTTCTTAAAATAACTACGAAACCTTTGTTGTGGAAACGCACAGCTAAATAGATTGAGTACTTTTATCACTTCTACAAACGTTAGGTGAAGTCACAGAACAAAGAAAAATCCTTAGGTGAAGTAGATTCATATTCATACAAGCACAACATTAGGTACCTACTAGTCACCAATCGTTTTACAAGTTGCAACAACTGTGTTTTTCAAGCTGTATGCAAAATAAATTGTCGAAAGCTCTGAACGTTCTTTTTTAAACTTCGGAATTAATTTCTACTAGCGGCGCCGCCGGTGGCAGCGGACTGGTTCACGAATCACGTTCAACTTTAGGTTTTGAAGCCGAGCGTGAATGGTTAATCGATCGATTAATTTTCACGCCATTTGAACAAGAAACTCGAGTGGAATGCAAGAATTTTGCATCTCGAGATCTTTGGAATATTTAATCTGAAACTTTGTTAGTTCGCGATCAGAATGATTCTTAAATTTCATACGCGTGAACATCGTGAACCAGCCTCGGATATTTAATCGTTTCGTGGAGTCTTGAATATCATTTTGCAACTCTCATTCCTGAGAGACCATCACGTCGATACTAGCAGATAAAAGATAAAACCGTAACAGTTTATTGCCATTTGAAAACCCATTATATCACTCAATGGCCGGTAATAAATCTTTGTTTTATTGAATTTCGACGAACACAAAATTAAATAGATATCACAACTATAAACAGCACTGATTCTCGGTGAGCATTCCAATCTGCCGATTTGAGATTATGTCCGATGCGAACGCAACAGGAAACTGGAACGAAATCGATTCATACAACGAATCGAGTAGAGGCGGCTGTTATGGCGCCGCAACAAATTGAAATTGATACCATCGGTGGGCAGTAGCGAGCGGCCGGATATTACGGGTGTCAAGCGCAATCACGCACTTGCCTGCGAGTATTGGCTAGGTGGACGCCGTATCTAACACTTTGTTAGCTCTGTCGGGAGCCAGTGTTGTTCGTGCGTAATTGTGACTTTTACTCCAATTTACCGCTGTAATACGTTCTACGTGTTCATGAATTCGTTAAGGCTTTATCTTCAATCTTTTGAGGGGACACAACTCATACTTGTAACACAGGATTAGCACTTTCACAATGTTAATGTGCTGAAAAATAATTGAACAGAGAAGCTTGGTGTCAGATTTTTATTTTTCATAAAAGGTAGGTACGTTTATTGGTCAGAAAAAAGGCAAGGTGTCACTGATTTTTTCTGGGGTAGGTAGGTACCTCCTCAATTCACAAATAAGTCACATTTTTACTTAAATTAGCTACATTGGCAAAGAAGAACAATAACATTTAAAAAAATGTTTAGTGCTGTAAGGTCACATAATACAAGTACATATTTAAGAACTAGCTGTTGCCCGCGGCTCCGCCCGCGTGGACGTCGATTTTCGCGTTTTCTTACTATGTCGCATGTTCTAATGAGCCGATTGTGATCGAATATGCGTAAGATTTTGAGTCTACCCGCTCTGTATTATTAGAAAGGTCTTGCTTAGACTAAAAATTTACCGTATGTTTGGTTGTAATTGGTTAAGTAGAACCGGAGATATGACCATAAACGACCTAAGAACGAACGGTATCAGCTTGTATAAAAAGTAGCCTATATGTTGCCCAGCACTATGAACTATAATCGTACCAAGTTTGATCAAAATCCCTCCAGTAGTTTTTGATTTTAGCGCGCACAAAAATTTGCGGACAAACAGACAAACAGACAAACAGACAAACAGACAAAAATTCTAAAAATCATTCTTTTGGCATCTATTGCATTCATAGAGTCCCCTAATATTTTTTTTCTCATATATCTTCCATGTACAGACACCGATCAGTTACAGATTTATTATATGTAATAGATTACTGATGAAGGGCCAACCCTGACCAGAAAACTCTATCTAAATCGATCCAACCGTTTTGGACTATATGGCAACAGTCGAACCCACATCCGTGAGTCTGTAACCACGAATAATCTCTCACTCCAACCTCCACCAACCTTTCCATTTTATCGTGGGTAAAAATATTTTTAAACAGATCTTAATCACTCTCAAGAAAGTGTAGTTGGTCTAAACTAAAAGCAAAGTGCATTAAAATTACACCAAATGGCTGACACCAACCAAATTACTCTGGTATAATTAAATTGAAGTGACGAAAGTCATAATGAAAACTATTTACTCTTACTACACGCACAATTAATTACTTGGCCATGACTACACAAAGTGTTTCTCTTAAGATATAAACACGACAACATTTATGCATTTTTATTTTGTAACCCGTGGCACTTATTGGGGTGAAACCTTCGTGATTCTCAACCGTTAGTCATATTCATTATCGTCGTATAAATTATACCCTTATACACAATTACTGTATAGTTCAGGATACAATAGGGGTATAGTGCGTGATCCATAAAACCGAATACGTCTATGGCATTTGACAATCTGTTGGTTAATGATATTGCATTGATTTTATCTTTCTCATTACCATTTTGTTGATTGATGCTGGTTTCGAAATGAAATTTTCTGCGATTACATCTCCAGTTTCGTAATTCATAATTAGATTTGAAAACTCATTTCGTACGTATTAATTTGTCTTTTTTTTGTTACTTTAGTTTGTTAATGAATGCCAAAATTAACATTTTGTTTACCTTCTGTTTATTTCTATAATTTCGGTAGATGACACGAAAGTTTGTTTCTATTTTCAGAATTAAAAACACTCATTAGGTATCTCATCTCGTTTATTCAAAATTCTGTTCAGTATTTTCATATCTTTGTTGACGGAGGTTTTGTGCTATGAGTAAAGTGATTATAATTTTACCTTTTAAGTGTAGTACCTATAGTCACAGATAAGACTGAACAATAAGTTATCTGCCTTATTATATTCTTCGATCTACTATGTTCAGGTTCTCACCTTTCATTCGCGGAAAACCTATTACTGTAAGAGAATTTTCATTAGGTAATCATTATAGGCCTAATAGATATTATGTTACGTTTTATTTATATCAGAGCATTAACAGAGCGCCTTGAAATTAGAATAGTATTTGATTTCACGCCCACATTTTGTGCCGATATTGATTTATTCGTGGTAGTACGAATAATATGAAACATTACTAGGATAGGAGTACCTATAGGAGATTTTCAATCCCACCTAAAATAGCCTTCGTTGTACCGTCAACGAATAAAAAAATTATCGCAAGTTCTACTCACCCAATTGCAATAAAAAAAATGCAAACATTTTAAATTCAACTAAGATGTTTTTTTGAAAACCGTATCTAAGCCCTTTCGATAGTTTTAGAATCCATCTCGAACAAAAAGACAAACCAACAAACAGACAAGATTAATAAAAAATGTGTTCAGAATCGTTCTTATATATCGTAACTTACGTAACCCAAGTATTTTTTAAAGATGGAACAGACACAGTAGGTAGATGTTCAATGTTAAGATGTACAAAACTTCAGTTACTTCTCGCTTCCATTGCCCAGGATAGGGCCAGGAAGAAGTTTCCTAGCCCAGCACTAAGCTGGATCAATATCTACCATATTATGCAAAAATATTCTGAAAGGTTTCAGTATTCAATTATTAGGCTACTTATACAATGAAAATTTCCATCGCAAATAGTGCCACAATACAGTAATATTATTACCTATCGTGGAACGGATTAGAATTGAATCCTTATAGTGTACCCAAATTGAAGCGACGAGTTAGATACGGATCTATGTACTTACCTGTATACGGGCATATAACTGGATTATTTAAGGAAATTTTGTCTGTGGATTAAAGCCTCATAACCAAGAAATTGCGATCGATAAAATAAATATATTTGTTTAGCGATACACCTATTTAATTAGCTTTCTCTTTTTTATCCTGTTTTAAGAAAGTAAATGATTTGTATTCGATCAAAGACGATAGATAACTATCTATCGTCTCTGATTCGATTAATATTACTTTTTTTATACCACTTAGGTGATAGACAAGTACACGGCCCGCTTGATGGGCCGTGTGCTTGTCTGCTAATAAAAACACTAACTATACCTAATAACAATATTAATATAGGTATATCTATATAATAATAACAATAATAAATTAACAGATAAATATTTAGGTACATACATGCATCGTAGAATTCCTTCGCATCATCTTCAACTGGTAATGTTCTCAGAAGGCTGGCAGCATTGTTGTAGTTATCTATAAAAGTCAGAAATGTCAATAAATAAATTAAAGTTTTTAACCTTTACAGGGGATAACATTTTTATTTTGTTTTATAAGATAGATGAGTGAGTTGCAGAATTGATTGCACCTCTCGTAGTTCTAATAATACTCTATCGTATCGATTGTTTTATATAGTCTGCTTCCTGATTCAATCTACGTTCCCATTAGCATGCTTCAGTAGTCTCTTTGCCTATTTTTATCTAGTATTAATGCCAGAAAGTGGATTTGGTAACAATGTTGGTAATTCAAATAAATGTCTTCGAAATTTAGAACATTACTAGCGTAGATTCGATATGTGTTCGGAATTTCTAACTTAACTTTGGGCATTAAATAAATTATGAACATGAACTACCTACTAAGTTTATTTATATTCTGTAGTCAGAGTAGTGAGTTTTAAACTGTGAGTTGAGAGTTAATGACTTCTGAAAAGGGGTAAATAATATTAGACAACAAATTTTTATGTAAAGCATGTTGGAGTACAGTTGCACTCAGCATAAAATTAGTATAAATCAAAGTTATGACTGTAAAATCTTAAATACATAATATTTTGTGAATGAACGAATTGCTATCCACTCAGTAGTCACCATAATACTCGTAAATGCCAACGTTAACCTTAATTAGCAAACTGAACAGTAAAAAGATGGACAATAATCTCAGTAGTAACTTGCTTTATTGTACAATATATTTAAATAATAGGTATAGCAACTTAGTACTGAAATTATGAGACTTTCAACATTTGTGTCCAACATAAAATTTGAAATCAGCATTACAAAGTTTAATTCTTCCAACCAATATGTAAATCAAAGTTTGAGTACCTAATAATAAAGAAAGCAATGTAAAAATGCAATGACAAGTCAGATAAATTGAAATCTGTCAAAGTTGTCTGACTCACAAGTAAATTTCCTGAATATGAAGTAATTTGCAGGTACCTATTATATATAATACCTGCAAATTACTTGAGGTACCTACACATAAATAGTATCATTATATTCAAATTCAAGTTGCTAAAATTTAAGTTAAGAATATTGTAATCATTTCATTTTTAACACCTTCGGGGCGCAGTTAAGTGGGACTGGAATCTGTCATCAAGGGGTCTATGTATATTCTAATTCTAAGAATGGAATTCCTAGAAAACTTCTTATTTATGATCATATTTAAAATAACTACAAGGAAGTTATTTTATTAACTGCATCATGATAAAATTTAATAATGTTATAATAATATAAAAAACAGTAAAAAGATTTCTTGATATCTTCAAATCTTCATTGCAAGTTAAAAGGTCATTCGACCAGCTGCATTTTCTAAACCTCACTTCCCCGTCACGAACGCTAGACTCCAAACGTTGTATGTGGCGATCGAATTCGTTTAACACGTGACTGGACACTGGCGGTAGTTTAATAGCCTCGTATATGTAAAGGACAGACGCGGTCTACGTCCAACCAATTTGCAATAAAACAATATGGCGCACCGTCCTTGCACCCCCGGCTTGTGGCCGAGCAGCCTGCTAACCTCTTGTTGCATTTTATATTATCCGCTTCATGTACCCATTAGTCGCGGCATCTTTACGTCACAATCATAGATCTTCCGCCTCCTTTTTAAGAATAATTATTTAATTGGGAAGACCTGCTTCGATGCGCCTCTCTACAGGGGAGGTGGGAATATTGAATGCCCACCTACCCTGTAGAGAGGCGGCTTGGGCATTCCCACCCAACAACACGTCGGGTTCTCCCATATTGGCGGCCAAGGTCAGTCGGGGTCTCTGTGAAATCCTTTCTAGGGTGCACCAGATTTCCCGGTCACGTAGACCGATGTGACGAGTCAGCGTGCGGTTTTAGTCGGTTCGACTCCAACATATCCGCCCCGCTGCCTGACGATACAAAAGAGGTACTAATTGCATTATGTTTCAGTCATTTTCAACTATGTACATGTATATTGCAATTTACTCTGAAGAAATTAAAATAAACTGATTAACATGCAACGAGGAGAAATCGGATTAAAATAACTTTTAACGAAGCTCTATCCTTTAATATTCATGAAAAAGTAGGTACCTATCTACTTAGTAAATGACGTCTCAGTTGGGTATTAATTAATACTTTCTTGCTTTTTGTATATTTAAATAACATAAAAACATCTACAGTAGGCACAGTAACGAAAGTAGATTAAAAGATTTAAATTTTAGGTAGCTTGTGTAAGGTACAAGTATTCTTGGGTGTACTGTTAATTTGGGTTTGTTAATTGTTACTATATCGTGAAGACCTTAATGTTATTCGTTAAGAATATCATAAATACACGATATATACACGATATATACACGAGGATAATAGTTGAACATTATATTCAAATAGTAAAATAATTTTATTGTATTTAACAAATTATCGAATTTATATAAATATTCAAGTATATTTTTTTAAACCCTTATCCCATCTTAGTAGTATTATCTTAGACAGTTTCATTTCATTTCTAATGTGAGGAAATATATGTAACATATTTTCGTTGGATATCCAAGAACGGTTTCAAGAATGGGCTGAGTCCTCTTATCTACAACTTGAACACCGAAAATTGTGTTACAACGACGTCATGTTTGTCGAGCAATCCCTTTTGAAATCCAATTTCCCAACTCTGTTTAAGCTGTCGGTGTACTATGAGGATTTTGATACGTACATTTTAAAACTATCATTTTGTAAATGCATTTGAAACAAGACAGCAACACATTTTTACCCGACTGCTCCAGCGAGGGTAATGTTTTTAACACGTATGTATCAGAGAGACCATTTGCAAGCATGCCGTCACGACGTCCAATCAGTACTTTTTGGGTTTTCCCAAAGTCGCATGGCCAGATATTTGTTACACAAGGCAACCTAGTGGTTGCCGCTTTCGTTCCTCGACAGAAAGTCCTGGATATTATTAAGTTTGAGTAAATTGCTTACAACAATTTTACCGACCCTATTAGTTAACATAAAAATTAAGAACAATAATGCCTTTACGAGAAAGACTAACCTTATTATTCATAAACGCCTACGAACATTAATTAGTTAAAATAAAAACGCGTCTAGTTCTGCTCTCAATATCGTTTAACTTGATGAGTCAAAAAGAAATTCACAATGCTAAAGTATACTTTAGTTGCTTTATAAATAAAGGTTTTAACTTGTACGCGCGACACAGAAGTCACTTCTAATTTCACAGGATGACCAATTTATTTTGCTGCTGTTGAACCCTGTGTCATCTGTTTTTCCTCTTAATTTAATTCATTTTCTTTTTGTTTCAGATTTACACTATCAACCTAGACCACCAGCTCCTGAGGGTAAGATATTTTTAGTTAATGTTTTTTGCTTAATTTTTAAGGTTCTATAAATTAATCGAAAAACTTTTCGAAACAACCCGGAAAAGATAATACCTACTTATTATGATAATATAGTAGTACCTGTCGATTTGCATGTTGATGATAAATACCACCAAAAAAAAAAACACCCTCGTGAACAAAACTGTGTTCAGGTATTTGTTCAAAAATTTGTGCTTCCAAATTATAGAGCAAAAATAATCAAGTAGTCTGTTTTCTACTTCAATATGCTTGTACTGATAATACATTTTGCATTACTTTTTGAACAGCATGATATTATGTTTGAAATAAAAGTTTCATACAACAATATAATGCAGTTAAACAACCTCAAAATGATTATAATTCATGTTAGTAACGATTCACTTAATCGCTTTAAAACTTTACAATTTGTTTAAATGTAGGTATAGTTTTAAACATCCATAACTTTATGAAAGCCCAATGTTCAATAAAATTAATGAATTGAAAACCTGGATTACGTTTAATAATTAATATCGTGGCTTCACCGTTACTTGTGAAACGCAATGTTAGTGTTTAATTAAATAAATAGATTTTATTTATATTACTCAATTAGGCTCTCTACTCTGTGGTATTAAAAAAAAACTTTTCAATCTGAATACTGTTTTGCTTTTAACAGCGTAAATCCCTTATTGGGTTACATTTTATTACTCCAATCTAAGTGTAAGCCTTCACTTAACAAATAAGATTGCTAGAACTTAATGCGAAAGTTTTAAGATAAGAATTTTCTTTCAGAAATTATCTTGTTAAGTTCATTTATTTCGTAAACCTTGCTTGAATTAGATATGAGAGGGTATTATGTGCTCGGGTACGTTTTCAAAGCTTATCTGGAGTCCACAATCCATATGTGAAGGTACACTGTGCGAGTGACATGCCAACTATGTCGGTGTCTCGAGCCAACAAAATTGCTTTGTCTCCGTGACTTTAGGAGAGCCCATTCCGAATTATGTGGGCGAGAGTGAACTCGTACATTATGCTGTGTTATTATTTTTTGCTTATTTCTTTTGACAAATGCGTTAATCAATTTTTTGGTAATGTAGACTTCTTAGCTTAGCTTTGTGTGTCTAATAACGACAGTATTTTCGTATATTGAAGAGAAAATACAAATTGTCGCTAGATTTATCTTTTAGAAATATTAGTACCTACTTAACCGGAATAACTTATAATTCCCCGTAACCCATCCAGCTAAGCTAAATTTAGATTTAGATTTACGTCAGTAGTGTAATGGCCAGGATTCGAACCCGGGACCTCTCGATCGTTATTTTTATATTTCTGTATTAAGGAAATCAGTCTAATAATATACATAAGTGAAACTAATTCTTTTTTTTTCATTTTTCCTCTGTGGCAATAATATAGTGTGTAGGACTGTAGATTCTGCAGAGGTTTGCAAATTTTGTGGTAAAATTCTATCGTCTCATGCTCTTAATGGAATTGAAAAAGAAGATATTAAAAGTATCTAATAAAATTATTGGAATTGAACAAACAGCGACTAAATAATAAGCAAAGCGACTTAGCTATTTTTAAAAATCCCTATATATCCCTATATAGGGTGGAGCCCTACTGCTGGAATCCTATAACCCTACATCATATTAATATTTTATATTAGATGTAGGTATACTAATGTTATTATGTTCAGGCCCTTGTAATATCATATTAAGCCAGACGAGTAAAATGTATTTATGAAGAGATAATACGGATAATTTAAACAGCTCTCGTGCCTGAAAAAGCGCCGCGGTGAATTTCCTAATTTTCTTCCATTCACGGAGCATCCGCCATCATTTTTATCTCCCCTCCCTGTCTTTATTTATCTCGGGCTTCTTCAAGAACGAATCGCCTGCTAACATTTTGTTTGTTTCTTACAAAATTGTTATTTCCGACTGCGTTTTTTTCTCTAAGCGGATTCGTCTGCAACCTTCAGATGAAAACTAAGGAAATGAGTTTGCCGCTATATAAATAATACTTGACCTCTTTCATAATCATAGAGCCTAGCATAATAATATAACAATTTGTCACTTTCTTAGTTATGGTAAAATCGCCCTCAGATGCCCTCAGAAGTTGCTGAACATTTTCAGATTTATAACATTGTGATAAATCAATAAATAACGAAATGACATGCCTACGATTTAATATTAGTATTCATTAGAAGACCAATTTACAATATTGCAATGAGATTTTTGATGATGTTAGTAAAAATTTAAAGCAACCGTGATATCGGTAAATTAAAATGTGTTAATTTAATATCGATGGCGACTGTATCAACATGTAAATATACAGAAGTCATAGGACGAATTCAAGTAGATACGTATAGAAAACTTCGTAGCACAATTAAAGCAAAGAATCTGCACTAAACGATTGCAATTAGGTTCTTATAATTCTCTTAGGATGTAAATAAATAAATATTACTATCGAATTGAATAAATAGAGAAAAAACACCAATTTCACGTATGATAAGGTTGCTACTGCTGCCGTTTAAAAAATAGGGCAACGGTAAAACAATTGTGCTAAGTTCTAATGCATTTTAATAAAGTTTATAATATCATCGCATGTTGGTCGACACGTAATTAATAGTTAGCCAGGTTTAGTTTTGTTTTCAAAGTTCCTTTGAAAGCACATTCGCCCACAGTGTGTTAGTAACAACGAGTGCACCTTAGTCTTATCGATATCGATGAATTCTGAAGTAGTTATTTCGTAGTTTTTAAAGGCCTCACAACAATTTGTTTCTGCGTTCAACAATTTAGCTCAATTATTATTACCTATTATAACAAATCGATTATAAAGAATCGAGTTTTAAATTTAAAGTTCCCTAGTAAAAACTGTTATCGAATGAGAAAGTTACACATAATGATCTTAGCAGTTTTAATGCCGCTAAGGTATCAAGTAAACATTCGGTTCATGGAAAGCGGTCATCGTAAGCTTTGGATGCAACACTACAGAGTGCTACGAGGACAAAAAATAGAAAATTACAAATAAATAGCGTTTTTTATAAATATTATTATTATTTATAAAATCATAAATTTAATTATGATCGGTTTAGTATTTACGGTGTATATTTATGTGTATTTGTAATGTGACTACTTTTGCAATTAGGTATATACAATATATACAATATAAAAATAAATAAAAATGAAGTCTTCTTTCAATAAAATTTGTCGATCTACATTATTTATGATACTTCCCCTCGATGTGACATCGCCGTGGGGCACTCGATGTATACAAATAGATTTAGATGAAACTACTATACTTATATTTACTGTTGTACTGTCCACTTTGTGTTAAGTTTTATAATCTGTCTGCGTTTAATAGCTGTAAAAAGACTACATTGCTCTTTATAAGCTTTCAAGTATTATAAATTTACACCTATCAACACTTTAAAGTTTGAAATCGAGATGAAAATTGTGAATTAACTTCTACTTAGCCTCCGGTTACTTCGCACCAGGTCTCCTCATCTGTTTCATGTTTTAAGAAGATTATATAAATGGTTGGTTCTTAAAACCTGAGCTAACACACCGCTGAGGCGAAAAAAAAAACTTTCATCTTATTCTAGTCAGCCTTAATAATTTAGTCACGCTTCAGACTCCCCAGGTAGAAAATTGGAAATTGTGTCATCTATAGCGCAGTTGGCTAAAGAATTATATCTTCTTCAAAGAATTCGCCGGTGGCTGCCGACGACGGAATATCAGTTTTATTAGCGCTATTCACGGTTGGGACCGACGTCGTACCTTAATCAATTCTGTCACTTGCCGAATGTGTAATGATTCATTTCCATCCGTTTCATAATATTTTCGATAATACGTACCTATATTTGAGCAAATATTTTAATCTCTATTTGAAATGATAAGCCCTTGTAAGAGAGGAAAGCTGAATTGTGGGGTGAGGTGGAATTGTCACATTAGATTATTTTCAATTAGAATGATATCTAGCTACAACAAGAGCCTCAAGAGAAAAGATGTTGTTTCTTGCCCTAAATAAGGAGTCGATGTCCTTACTGCAGATTGCACTTTGAATAGCGATACAATTCACCACATCTGCTCAAAGTTTGCAGCTGATCGCAGATAAATACATAAAAAAAATTGAGCGGTAAAAAATATACCTAATTTTTAATAAAAAGAAATCATGTATATATCGCACAGGTCGAATATGTGCTATTTCCATGTTCTCAGGCAATCCTTATTTTAAGGTCTGCATGTCATTCCTGTATTCTGAAACAGATTTTTATTTTTCAGAAGCATGTGAAAAAACATTTTGTCGTTGGGGTGCGGAATGTGTATCGCTTGGGGACGGACGGGCCCATTGCGCCTGTCCTGCGACGTGCCCTACCGCCCCAGCTCCGGTATGCTCGACAGCGGGTCGTACATATCGCAACCATTGCTACTTACGCAAGGAAGCCTGTGAACGTCGACTCAACCTACGCGTCAAGCATGAGGGTGAATGTGGTAAGCCTCGCAAAACCTTACTACATTATTTATTTAATGATGATTAAAATTTTACTCGGCATAAATGCAAAATTTAATTTCGTAACCGAGGTAGGTATTAGGGTGGAATAACATCAATACAGTGCATTTTGTAAATTCAGTCAAGTAACGTGTGATATTTACGTTTAAAAATGTATCTTGCTTGCTATAGAAAACAGTAAAAAATGTTATATACCTACTCGTATTCCAATGTCAAAATCGGTTAGGTAAATAATTCCTTTTGAATTTCGAATGTGGTGAAGAAATAGGGATGAGGAAGTGGCTGTTATGTCACGCTTGCATCGAAATTGGCTTCTAACGCTGGTTTGGCGGTGGTTCAAATTCGATTATAACCGACATTTGTGTCCTTAAAGCCTGCCCGGGTGGCCAGAACAAATGTGTACAACGGGCAGAAATATTATACGTCGGTACTAACACACCAACGAACGATCAACCTAGGAAATTTGATAGTGTGTTGTAATACTTTTATATGTAATATATTTTATTACACTCTCGTAAAATAATAGTAGGTACCTAGCCTTAACTGGATTTAGGTTATATAATTTCGAGCGAACTTTTAACAGGGTTTCTAAAATATTCAATTGGGCAGAGTTTAATATTATAGTTTAGATTAATCTCTGTCCGTGAGACCACGGTTCCAAGTCCTGTACTAAATATTAACTTTTTTCCATTGAAATTGAACATAAACAGCAATCCTGTTCAAACTTTATTCGTTTTAAACTGACTTAAAAAAAGGCTCCATAATATGTGTTTATAGTATTTCTAAATATAGGTAACTTGATCGTTTTTTGGGTATTGCAAGTAGCTGTGTTAAATTTTGTTAAAAATATTTTCAGAAAAATATTTTGTTTTAAAGAAACCTGTAGGTAGAGGACTTTTTATTTTTTTAGTGCGATTTATATTTACTGCATATCACGACCACCGAAACCATTACGTTTTCAATTTAATAAACATAAAAATAAACTAAGTTCGACATTCAAAGAACTAATGAAAAAAAAAGGCAACGATAGAAAAAGAAATTTATACAGAGTATTTATTAAGAGGAAAAGAACTGCTTTCTGAACAACTCGAACGTAAATGGTAAACCCTATGATACCGAGTCGCTATTTTGAAAATAAATTATTAGTTTAGATAAAGTAAAAAAAAATTGTCCGAATAATTTCTTTTGAAGTACTGACAGAGGCTAGTTTAGAAAGCGGTTATACAAATTTAATGGTTAAGTGTAATATTATTGAGAAATACTCTACTATTAATTACAATCGGAGGAATAAGCTACTTTTACTTGTATATTTTTATTTTATGACAGTAAATTATGAGTTTACTCAAAAGAAAAGTGTTTAATAAAATTTACTTCGAAACAATACCTGTTTGTACAGATTCAGGCGATCCGTGTACTGGAGTACCGTGTCCTGTGGGGGCGCGCTGTGTAGCAACATATGGCCAACCTGAATGTAGATGTCCACGAAGTTGTCAGAGACGAAAGCCAGTCTGTGGTACTGATGGCAGAGAGTATGCATCAGTGTGCCATCTAGATAAACATGCGTGTGACAACCAGTTTAATATAACTATAAAGTATCACGGGAAATGTGGTAAGTTGGGCAAATACAGAATTTTTTTGGTTAACCTAATTCCTTAAATTTGTTTTTACCATTTATTTTTTTCCATAGAAATTGTCGTCTGTATATAATCACTACATCATGACATAGTTATAAAAATCAAGGTTGACATTTTTACTGTATAACAATATAGTTGTAAGCAATAATCATTGTTATGATTTTAAATAGGTAATGATATAAAAGGACTGTGAAGCTCCTGGCAAAATATACTTTGGAAAAAATAAATGCATTTATTGTAACGTAGGTACATACAGGTCATTTGAATACTTATTTGATAATTGAGAGATCATCCTATAATATCCATAAACGAGACTACATAGCTGACAGATAAAATATTTTTTTTTTACTTGGAAAACTTACAACTTAAGTTTTCGTTTATGTTTTAATTATACTTTGGAAATATAATAAAATATTTCTATGAAACCATACAAGCAAACAATACTTAGAAATTACTTGAACATTCTCATAATCATATAACCATGACAAAACCAATTTTAAGTAGGCGTAGGTTGCTTTGCAAGACCCAGTAATTTTAATGAGGGATTATTTAATTAAAACATAATGATGGCGTATTGTTAGTGTCGATCTTGGAGAATATAAAAGGAGCTCGTTAAGACGTATTTTCTTAATAATAGACGCGAGGCTCACAAAAAGGGTCAACATTTCATTTTGCCCGTGTCAGATGACGTGACTGTCCCGGAATGAAATCGGCTATCTGAGGAAACGTGCGTAGAAAGGTGACACGCCTACTGTCATTCTCCTTTTATTGAAAAAGATCCACTTAGTATATTTTCAATATATTTTATACAGGCATGACAGAGTCACACTGTATTATTTATTCTGTTGGGCAGTTTAATAGGGGTTATAGACCAAACATTTTGACAAAATAATGTCTAAGTTTATATGGCACAGGTACCTAATTGAATTATTATCTCAACCTAAGTTATGAAAGCCTTCCAATGCTATTCATCCTACTGGATAGACGGAATTTATTGTATCTACTACTGTAATATGTTCAAACAAACAACAATCGGGTCGCTTGTTTCTTTTTCATAGAAGTAATTTAATTTGTTTAGTTTATATACACTCGCTAACCCTTTTCACTAAACTTGTCCTCAAATATTCGATTTGAACTAAATTTGTACAAGACTGAATGCGCACACATTCCAACATCCTTTGTGAGATTTTTTATTTACATTACTGGAGCCTTTGTGCTTTTATTAGATTGTTTCAGCACAGTCTGAACTCTTTCAGTAGACAAAAAGGCAGTAACTAAGATAATGAAAAGACGATGTATGATATTAGGATTTACTTTGATAAAGTTCTATTATAATGTTAAGAGTATATCTATTCTTAATCTGATTGTTAACAAAAGACTGTTCATCTATGATTTTTTTTCTTAGATCCATGTTCAGAGCACGAATGTGCTGACGGTGGGATGTGTCAGTTAAATGAAGTGCGAGCACCCGTCTGCAAATGTGGTCCACCATGTGATTTGTTGGTACGACCCGGATCCGCTGTGTGTGGTTCAGATTACAGGGACTATCCAAGCGAATGCGCTTTGCGACGAGAATCATGTCGAACTCGACAGCAGCTTACTATCGCCTACAGAGGAGAATGCGCTTCAGGTACATTTTATTTACTAGATAATATACAAGTACATATACCTAAGTAAAGTTATTATATTTACAGATACTACGTTTTTGTAAATTTTATTTTAAAATAATTGTCAAAAACTCAAATTTTGCTAACCTATCCTTCTAATCTAAAATTAAATCTTCATACAGAAACGTAAAGAAATGGCTTATTTGTATCCCGTGTTGAGAAACATTTTGTCCTTACAAAAGTAATTGGGTACGAGCATCGAAGAGTCAAGGCGACCTGAAATTGTGGCTGAAATAGAATAATTTCATTACTTAGGATTAAAGTTTTAATATTGGAAATGTTGTTTTGTTTCAAAATCTGTTCGTTCAGTCTCAACACAATTATTTTGGGTGAAATTGTTCGTAATAATTTTATCATGTCTTATTAAATTAAATAGATTTGAAAGCTGTCATCCAAAAGATGTACTTATATTGAATTTAATAAAAAGTAATAATTTTCTTTGTTGTAACAATAGCTCAACATCCGTGCGATTCAGTGAAATGTGGTTCCCGGGAACATTGTTCTTTGGATGCACGTGGAGTGGCTGTGTGTGGTTGTGGTCCCGAATGTGAGCCAGTAGTACGGCCCGTGTGTGGCTCCGATGGTCACACATACGACAGTCGATGCCATTTGGACCGCACCTCGTGTCTCGATAACCGGGATGTTCGAATTGCTTACATAGGACCTTGCGGTGAGTTAAACTAATTTGAACGTAAAATTGGACACATTATTAGGTAGGTTACGTTTGTAGTTGCTTAGTTACTTTGATTTGGATATTGAATTCGTATGTTTGGTTCTTTTGATCTTTTCATTAGTTGGTTGAGTGATGAAGGGAAAATACAGTTTCAATTTTAATTTAAACAAAAATAGATATATATATATATATATACCTACACATTTTACAGGATTTGAGGAGTTTGGTCATTACTTTACAAAAGTTTATCATTATGCAATTTAAATTGTATTTTAAGAACCGCGATTTAAAATAAACCCGCAGTCTTTTCAAAATGTATTTTTAATCACTCCAAAATTTAAAGGCTTAGTTGACTCGTGGAGTTGTACCTGAATAATGAAATGAAACGGTTCTGAAGCTGAAACCCATTGTTTATCTGTTTCGCGATAGGCTGTACTTATCTATTTATCTCTTCCCCTTTAAGAATTACAAAATGGTCAGAAAATGGGGTTTTAGAAAGTATTGTTTGATAAAAACAATAAATATACTAATATAAGTTTTTATGATTTGGCATTTAAATTAAACTAATTGATGTGCATTATAATATGGTCGTAATCTTATTCATTTAGTTCAAAAAATACTTACCAGTTTCGTTTTTTTTTATAACTGTAGGTAAACCTACTTTTCGTTGAAGTTCGACGAAGTCTTAAATTAGTGACAATGGAGTCTTGAATTTTTTAATATAACGTACTGTTTACAATTAAAATGGCTGATTTTAAAACTCAAAATAGTTGGAAATAGGCTATTAGTTATTGAATCAATTGTTTAATGGACTTACAAGCATAGATATTTCTTCTTTATCAGGTGTAGAAAATCCTTGCGCACGAACATCTTGTCCATGGGGCGGAGCATGCGTGGCACGAGGTGGCGCAGCTCAATGCGCCTGCCCGGTGTGTGACGCTACACTCACACCAGTGTGTGCTTCAGACACCAATACCTATGGCTCTGAGTGTAAGATGCGTATGCATGCTTGCCAAGAAGGCGTACCTGATGGTGAACTACGCGTGTTGTACAATGGAACCTGCCGTGAGTATTGTCTATAACTGTCATTCTAAAAGCAAAACCTAAGTAAAATCAACGTAGGTAAGTACCTATTTATTTTTATGTAGCAACTATTTATGTAGTTACTTTTGAAAATTTACAGCTAGTGACAAAATGTTCTAATTGCGTGCAAATTTGTTTTTTTTAATTTAAATTTACGATAAATGATGATGATAGGTAAGCTAAGCTAACTTACTAACCTGACACTAATTTAGCCGAAAGGCTATGCTCGGCGTCAGTGTTATGTTAACCCTAAAGTTGAACATGTAAACGAAATATGACACAACTGTTATATTATAATATCTAATTTTCGATCAAACGAATCCTGAATTGAATTGAAATACATTGTCCCCTTAATGTCAAAGAATTATATTGAATATCGAAAGAGGTACCTACTTGGTATATAGTCCGTGTTTATATAATTACTAGCGTACCCGCGCGCGGCTCCGCCCGCGTGGATGTTGGCTGTCGCCACCAAGTCTTTTTTAAACCGAGGGACTACCCGTACTAACTTTCAATGTCTATTCCTTGGCAAACAGTAGTATATAGTAGGTATTCATTTCATCCCGAGATCCGTGCATCGCGACAGAAAGTCGTTTATTTACTATATCATTGTCCTTTTTCATTCTCTTCTGAATTTTATCTGGATTAAATAGCCACTCTGGCCAAAGTTCCTATGTGTGATTCGAAGTGGCCCTTTGAAAAACATGATTCTCATTAACCCTTTCAGTTAATCATTACGTATTTTATTTTTGATAAACTGATTTTATTATTGAAATAATTGCTGCAGACATTGACACTGACAATAGATAATTATAATATTGACATAAAGAATATGTTGTAAGTTGTAATAATAAAAAACTGGTCAAGTGCGAGTTGAACTCATGCACGGAGGGTTTCGTACAAAACTGGACTGAGGAAGGACCTAACCGCTGCTGCAGAGCTTCTAGTCTTGACAGATAGACATACCTACAGACTTTTATGGTGATGTAGGTAATATTTAAGTACGGTCTTCGGACTTTTCCCTTTAATTATGCCAAAGGGAATGTGCTCTTTCTTTTTTTCTTACGAAAAGCCCCTCGGACTTCACTTCATTGGAGCCAACATTGAGGTGGGCATCGAAAAATCACACAGTTTTTCGCAAAATTGGCCTGTGTGATTGAGGAATTTGGTGTGAGAAAGAATATCCTAGAGAACCCACCGGTTCCGGCATACAGCACTGCCGACCCCGACATATTATTAACTATCTAAATCTGTTCAGGGTGGATAGACACGGCGCTTGTCTATCCACCCTGAGTACTTTGCCAGTGTGTGAATTGTCGGTGTGTCCACGGAGCAACCCCAACAGTGACGCTTGGCGTCAGCTCCCGGCCCATACAAAGCAGGAACTCAACAAAACAGCCATGTTCAGCGAGCACCTGCGTCACATGGTCACCTGGCAGGAGGGGCTATCGTTTCGCATCTCCGGTAATTCCTTCATAAAGGGTCTTACCACCACAATCGTGGCCTGCCCTACGCTTGATTACCCAAGTCGTTTATCCATTCCACTTAACGGAATTGGGATCGCTGCCCCTCGATTTCTCTTGTGGCAGGCCTCAAACCTTTATGTCTTGGAGGTATTGCCTAAATATATTGCCTAAACGGCAGCATCTTTTGCATTGACTTTTAATTTTTTCATAGCTTCAAGACATGCAGACCTAAATATTTCATATTAGTTTCGACTTAACATCTGCATGTGAAAAATAATATATGACCTTCCTGAGAAAAAGGTCATAACAAAGAGACATAAAAATAATATATGTTTTTGTGTGGGGGCTAACTACATAGGTAGGTACTGAGGGTTTTTAGAAATTTTCCTTTACTTATGCTATAAGACCTTGCTTTTTGCCAAATTTCATGATTTTATCTCAACGAAAGTACTCTTTAGATGCATTTCATTCCTTTGCATAGTATCTTCTTCTAGCATACCTACAGAAAGCATACCGAGGTCTTGACCGACAGCAAAGAGATCCTATAAGAGTTGTTTTTTCTTAATAAGATACAGAACCCTAAAAATATATAAATTCTCTTTGTCTTTAAGCAATAAAAAACTCTATAGAAATTTAGACAAAGTCACTTTAGTTCCTGTTGCTATGACAACCATTATAGATGGCGTTAGGGATGACTAAAAAATCTAAATTTCTTAATTTTACATTATTTCGTGAATTAATAATGTATTTTTAACTATGCAATAAGCTATTCAAGGCGGAGACAAATCCAAAAAACCAAAGAGCATGGAAATCTGTTGAGCCGTTCTTGAGTTATAAAAAAGTACGGTTTTACCACTTTTGACCGACTTAGGAGTTAAATATCAAAAAATCCTTTCTTAGTACACCTCTACGCATCAAAACACACATATTCTGCAAATTTCAAGTCTCTACGACCAGCGGTTTAGGCTGTGCGTTGTCTCTAGGTCAGTCAGGACTTTGAATTATATAGTATAAGATAAGATTTTATGTACTTATAATAAAATACACCATCATGAAATAAATTCAGCATATTTGATCGCGGCAACAAAGTATTGCTCTACACACAAAATGTACGCTGTATCGCAAATGGAGGAAAAAATATAAAAATAGTGAAACACGTTCCGAGCGCTGTAGTAGCACTCAATAATTTTAGATTAAAATATTATTAAATTCTGCAGGCTTCAGAACTGTGCAGCGTTAATTTCAACAATGTTTTAAATACCTGCTGATGGAATGATAGACCGTTATTTGTATCAAGTTAAACTGCCCATGTTTGAAAGAATTCATAGGTGATAAAGACTTGTCGAGACAGAGATTTCCTTACTCGCAACTACCATGACAGTGCCTAAAGTAGAATAGTGTTGCGCTTTCAGAACATTACAAAGATTAGTGCAGTTTAATATTTTTTACTAGACAGTTTAAACTCTTTAATTTAAAACGTCAGCTTCAGTAAAAAGAGTACATTGTACAAAAGTGTATGAAAATTCCATTTCATTTCATAGACGCCGGCGTTTAATTCACTTTTCAGTGAAATGAAAGGCTAGGCACTTATAAAGGAATTTCTATTCATTTAAGAACTCTTAGTTGTTGTGTACAGAGCTCTAGAGATGTAGAGCAAGATAAGATTTTCTGCCCATTGTACAAACACAAAAGTAGCTGCAGTAAGTAGTGTTTGTATCACATTGAAAATTGACTCGTATTTTTATTATGACGTAATAAATACTTATTTTGTTCATCAGTTTTATGAAGAGTGTACCAAGGCGCTAATTTTATTCGAGTAAATAATGTGATACGGTATCCTAACACCGACCGGTACCAGTAGGTACACCTGATAGCTATTGTAGTATTCTTGCTTGGAATGTGGATACGATGTGGAATTTTGGATTGCAAGCAGGTACATGATTTGTGTGATGTTATGAAGATGGATAGTTTGCCAATGAGGAATAGAGTATGCAAAGGCGATATTATTGGAAGGGGAGTGAATATGGTAAATTATAAATGGATGTGAAAAAGGCTTGAGTTATGAAACAGTAAAAACGTTATATTATATTATTTTGTTACGTCAAGAGTTCTAGAAAAATAAGTGATTTAATTTGAAAACAATAACAAATATTTCATAACAAAATAAATGTCCAAATAAAATTATTTATCACAAACATGTAGAATTTTAGAAGATCTAAATAGAAATGTCATAGCTAAAGTGTTTTATGAAAATTGACGAAGATATTTTGTTTGAAGAATTTATCACAGTGAGAAATTTAACTGTACTGTACGTAACAAGGTATATCATTGTGCTCTAAAGTGTCAATTAAAGATTAAAACGGTTGAATAGAGATTGAACGCGACTTGGATTGATGAACGGAGAATAAGGATTAATGTTATTATTTGAAAGCGTCCGAGCTTGACTATTAATTATTGAAACAATATTTGATAGAGACGTTTACCGGCTTTTAGACACAGTTTAATGAAATTTCTTTCAAAGGGTTTAGCTTATCAGTTGTCGATTAATCACAAAGGTCTCTTTAAACAGAATTACAGGTAATCAATCATTTCGTCCTAAAATCACTTTACAGTAGAATTTATGGCCAAAAATATTTGATTTACGTTCAAAAGCTTTTAACTCTTTGTATGTTTGTGTATTCTATGTTCGCTGATTTATGTTTTGATAAAGTATTGACATTGAATTATCTCGGCACAATACAACTGTCCAAATGCCTTTTATTTTTCTTTCAGTTTTGCATCACATGTATTTTATACGACCTGTTTAAATTGTTTGTTCAGTTCAAGCTTCGAAGTAGTATTAAGCTGACTATTATTAAATAATTGAAAATACAAGAGAAAAGAAAAGTCGTAGGTATTTAAATAAAATATTTACCGTACAGATACTTGCTCGGACATCGTATGCAAAGGCGGAGGAGACTGCGTCGTGGACTCCGACACCGGGCGTCCTATATGTCGCTGTAACCATAATTGCACTGAAGCACAGGTATTGTACACGTCTGAAACTTATTAAATTTACTATAATAATCTTTGTTTATTATATCACAAGATGGTAGCTTTTGTAGAATGAATTTCGCTTAGTAATACTGTGCACGTCCACGTAGGTAAAAGATTTTAATATTCAGGAATTTAAATTTACTTTACTAGCATAGTGGTGACTTCTGTACGTGAGATCCCGAGTACACTAAGTAAGTATTCAGGAAAAGTGTTGAGATTTTTCTAAGAAATTTTCCATAGCACCCACTTTGGGTGATCGGTAGTACCTACACTCGCACCATGTGATCTGGGACTAAAGTGGTGGGTGTCATTCCTGCCAATTTCTTTGATCAGAGAATATAAAAATATATACTTTCTTATATAATAATCATTATCATTATCTCCACCGTGCATAGCCGAAAATATGATCCACTTCCGAAAATATGATCTCTTCAAAATTATCGATAAAAGGATACTGGTGCCATTTTAATCTTACAGCTAATCTAATAGCTCGAGGACAAATTACAAAAACAAATCGGTAGAAGTACTGGTAAATAATTAAATAACACACGCTTATGTGCATACCTAATCCTTTCTAACTGCGTAACTATTGACATAGTGCAAAATGGCCGTAATATTAAGTAAATACCATTAAAATTTCTCAACTGTGACTAATAGGACCATTTCTGTGCCTCTCAGTTAGCACGTCAAGCCAAAGCGGTTGGAGAATAGATTAATATTCCTATAACGTAATGTAGGTAAACGTGGCTGCATAAAGCATTCCTGCCAAATTCCTATACCTTCCACCATTGCAATAAGTATACCTTGCTTCAACGGGTTGCGTAAACGGGATAATTATAAAGAGGTATTCCAACTATCTCCGGATAGGATATTTCTGGATAATCTGTTATAATTAATACGTATTACGCGTATAATATATATTGGAACTGCCCGCGTGTTGGCTGATTGGCGCTTAGAGCAATATTAAGCCGGATAGATGAACGTATTTAGCTTAGTGCTTAAGATCTAGGCGCTTAAGCTATGTGTACAATAAACCGGAAAATATATAAACAGTAAAAACTACTGGAAAAATAAAAATAGGTACAACCCTCTAACACGGTAACAAGTCTATTTTCTGCAAATTTTATTTAAACCTGTTTCTGCAGACATTTTGCAAATAGTATTAGAAGATCTGTGTTTCGTAAGTATATTCTCAAACTCGATTTTTTTATCTTAAGACACATGCCAATAAGATAAATTAATATACATTTAAAAATGAATATAAATCGAATAAACGGTGCTTCTCTATGCGTTTGATAAATTTATAGCTTATTCCAATAACTTCTTAAGACTACAATTTTAAACCAATCAAGTTAAGCCGATCTCAAATAATATACCAAAATCAGCTATCAAATAATAGGTACATAATTGAGGATAGAGAAGCTGTGATTATACCGGTTCGTTTTCAGAGCCGGATAATACGCTCAGTAATAATATTTATCAAATACCTATCCTTATAATTTGTTAATTAAGTACCTCACCTTGTTTGACTTTGAAGATTAATATTGAAACAGAGACAATAAGAGGTAAGGTTGCTTTTACGGAAATAAGGAAAAGCTTACTCGCTGTCCGCGATATATCAGAATAGAAACATAAGCCAAAAGATTATTCAAGATTATTTTCTTATCTTTACGTGAGAGCCATACAATATGTTTAATGTCTCAGTGCCGTATTATTGTTATAAGTTACATACATAACAACATTTTTGCAATATTAAGGGCGATATCATGCTTTAATACTGCCGAAACTATATGGTAGCGAATATTAAGGTGTAGTTACACTCAAATAATAATTTGTCCATACCAAAATCACTTTACATTGGAAAATTTTATTTGAGAAATATTCGTAGTAAATAAAACAGGGTTCTTATCGATATATACTATTTATAATCTATATCTATACTATACTAATATTATAAAGAGGCAAAGTTTGTGTGATTGTATATTTGTTAAATTGTAAGGGGTAATCTCGGGATCTACTGAACCAATTTTAAAGATTCTTTCACCAATAGAAAGTCACGTCATTCGTGAGTGTCATATGCTATATTTTATTGGAAAACTGGAATTTACACCCGGGCGAAGCCGGGTCCCGGGTCGCCGGGTACCGATTTCGCTGATAGCATATTTTTCTAGCATAAAATGTGGAATGAAATAATCGAGAAAGTGTTATTTTACAGTCACAGGGATATTTTAGATTATCATGTATATTATGGGTGGGTTGTTGGCAGGAATCAGAAGCGGTGTGTGGGAGCGACGGACAAACCTACCCGTCGCAGTGTGAGCTGGACTCGACAGCGTGTCGCGAGCAAGGTGATTTGCGGCTCGCCTACAAAGGCGATTGTGGTGAGTTTAATTTTATCAGTAAATTTGTATATATTGGGTATTATATTTCAAAGTATACATGTAAGTAGAACATAACGGATAATAAACAATGTTTTCATATTAAAATATATATCTAGGTAGATTTTAATGTATGATAGATATTATGTGAAATACATTAAGTATATAAGTTATCGTCGGAAAATCACCCCGACAATGTCACGATCTGGTGGTAGCGAGCATGGCAACTCGTGCCCAGTGATCAGTGGCAATTCATAACGTAGGAAAACCAGATTGCGGAAAGTTCTGTATATCTTGTTTCAAGGGAGATTATTTTAAAAAATGTAGCAAGGATATTATTATCCGTGTTTCTAAAAACTGATTAAAATATATTAAATAAGCGACTACATTAAACGCCTGTTGGACAACACGCCCCAAGGTCGGTTATTGCATTAGGACATTTTTTGAAAATAAAGGAATAATTTCTTCAAGTTCATAAGTGAAGAACTGGGAATTTTAATCATCTATTTTGTAAAGAAATTTTAGCAGATGTATTTCTTTAAGATTGATAGGAAAAACCACTCTCATTTCAGCTGTAACATATCGCGGCGAGTGAAGATAAAGAGGCGCTTTACGTAATTTTCCTTTTACACCGTACATTCTATGTCATCGTTAAACTCACGCGGCTCTCGTATAATGCTTACCGAGAAGAAAATAATATCTACCCAAGTAATTTTACTTCAGTATGCAACCATTTCATATAATTTTAATGTCAGCTGTGGTTGCTGCTCATACGATAACTAATTGAATAAATTTGAATTCCATTAGATATTTACTTCGGAACCTTTTAAATTGAGCTCATTTTTTGTGATCTTATTTTTTAAGCTCAAATAAAAATACTGATTTGTGTATTTTTCAATATTTTTTACGCTGGATCTGAGTGACGCACATCTTTCCCTAGGGTATGTCTGTATAATGGACAGTGACAGGATAGTAAATGATGGATGAATATTTTTAGTTTACTTTTAAGTACTTTCGTAAAAAATAAACTGCTCTTAAGTAGCATTTTGAACGTTAAGGTTATCTTAAAAAACCTTTTAAATATTTACATTTACAGCAAGCTTTAACACAATAGTTTCAAACGTTTTCCTACAATATTTCGTACTGTTCACTCCACTCTAAATAAAGTAGTAGGTATTTTTAAATTGTGTTTAAGTTTAGGCCAAGCTTCGTGAAAGACGATCGATTGGGGATTACTCTCCCATAACGGGCGTATCTGAAACAGTCAGATTAAGTAAATCGCCTTTGTGCTGCACGCTCGGGTTGCTTTGTTAATCGCGAGAGGTGCTATCTACATCTGACTTAACTGTATTCTATCTATCCCTAAAATGGTTATTGGTTTTTAAGTGCTCATGCGAGTTTAATTGCATGTAGCATCAGCAAGGAATATTAAAAGATCGATAGATCACGGATTTTAGCTATCGTTACACAACTTTAGATCAAAACTTTACCTTTTTAAATCGAACTTGTGGCTTATCATTTATACAGAATGTATACACGTACATAAACATTCCTTTGGTTTTCAAGAAATCTGTCAATTTAAATGTCTACATTTTATGCAATTAATTACATCTATTCCTTTGTTCAAAGCTTACTGTTGCCACAGCTTTGGTGTTAGAGATGTTCACAAAGGGAAATAAAATACTTAGCATTTATATTATGTAGGTACATAAAGTTAACTACATTGCTTTACCTTAGGATTACGTATGATTATATTTACCAAAATCTGTTTATTGTTACTTTTGATGAACAAAGGAACTTTCTTTTGTTCATCAAAATCCTGTATGAAGCAAAATAATGTTAGTTGTATATTGGAAATCATGAAAATAGTGATTTAGAATGACTGCGAGATGTGGGTTCGTGATAGTGGATACAGAATAAAAAAAATCAAAATATGAGTAGGTACGTGGTTGAAAAGTTAGCATCTTTTCAATTTATAAAAATAGGTACCTACCGGGTAAAACGGAGTGAAAATCAAGGGGTGTAAGAAATAAAAATGGCCATTAGAATTTCTTACATTAATTTCTTCTGGAAAATGTCAAGTATTTAACCGGATATTCGATGATTTTCTTTATTGTGACGTGGAAGTGGTTTATAGTTTCACATAAAAGATAATAACGGCAAAATTTAACTGACCATTTTATTTCTATTCACCCCGTTTTACGGTATGTGGGTAGGTTGAACAATTTTTTTTGGGATAAATCCTGAATCACCTCTCTACCAAAGTATTTTTAAAAAGACACTCACAGCACATATTTATTAAAAAGGATAAAATAATTATGTTTATATATAGGATTGACTAAACATGTATGATAGCTCAATTATTGCAACCCTTCATTGGTTGACTGCTACAAGGGTCATGCAAAAAAGAAAAATAAGAATACAAAGCATTATGGAGCTCGCGATTTGGAATCCTGACAAAGTTTCGATATTGAAAAATTATCCTACGTATTTGATCAATAGCACATCGGTAAGCAGATATTGGCAATGCCCTATTTCATTGTTATCTTTAATATTCGAAGGTAGGTTTCGGTTCGTTGACTGAAAGCATTTCATATTCTGACCATACATATTGATATATTATGTGTTTACACAGTATGTTATATTGTATTTGTTATTGTGCCTGCTTAGAACAATTTCGATAAAGAGATATTGTTTAATTCCAACGAAATATAATATAATAATAATATACTACATACATCTGAAGGAATGTCATTGATTTTCTATAATATAATCAAAATGCACTCAATACAAAGTCACACTTATATTTCTGTCATATCATTTTAGGCTGTGCAGAGTTTACGTTAATTCACTTTACAATGACATTCGATGACTTTTGCTCTTAAAAGCCATTAAGATTAATAACTAAATTATATTCTTTGCTTCTTCCCTTTACTTTTAAATTTAGTCTCCAAACTATATCAAAATAAAATATATATGTCACAAAAGTATACACCTACCTACCTTGTTATAGTCCAGTGTTGCTGACTTATAAAAGTAATCCACTCTATAAATAAGATCCCTCTTTATCCTAGGTATACAAAAGGAAACATAATAATGTATTAACTATACATTATATTTTCACACGCTCTTCTAAATTGTTATCATGAAAATTATAATAGTGTGCTGCCGTATTTTCACAAAACTGTAATATTCATTACCATATTTATAGCACCATTTAGTTCATAATGTGCTTAAATGCCATTAAAAATTCACTGTTTAAGTACACGGCAAGGCAGTCAAAGCGTGAACACTTTAACTATGTTAAATGAAGTATAAAACTTCCAGTGCTAACTTGTACTTAGTCTATTAATCGTCGGGCTCTTGTGAAATATAATAAAATGTACTTGTGAACCTTTCAGACGTATATTGTTATGTCCACGGTATTCTTACTTTAAAATTTTATTACAAAACATCTTACATTTTCCGTCCAGCATTAATCGACCGCTTTCACAAGACTTTCATTTTGCGGAGAAGTGGTAAACAATCGTTATTAAATTTGCACGGGTGTTTTGCCTCATCCCTCAATGAGAGAACGAGGAAGATTAATTTTCCTAAAGGCAGAATGAGAAAGTATGACAGGAGGCACACAATTGTCCATCGCAATGACATTATCTGTTCAGCCATTCGTTTCCCGGTAAACTTCAGCCGGGGTGCTTATAAAGTCGTAACCTTACCAGTGCAGACGAATAAAACTCTTGCTTGTATTATTATTTATGAGTAGCGCCACTCGCTTGTTGCGACTTCTGTGAGACTTGTTTATAATATAGATTTATTAAAATGAGATTTATGTTGTACATCTCCTTTAGAAGTTTACGAAACGATGTTTGTTCTCTTGAACATTTTATAATACTTAGAAAAAAAATGCCCAGTGCCAGATAAATAACAACGTTGAACCTAAGGAGTATGGTTAATATCCAAATATATGCAAGTGATATAATTATCATTTAATTTACTAGATATAATATTCAACAGCTTTATGTGAGGGCGTCCAATGCTCTTACGGCGCTCACTGTGCAGCTGGAGAATGTATCTGTCCAACCGATTGTACTGGAACTGCTCGCGAACCAGTTTGTGGGAGTACTATGCAGACGTTCCCGAATGAATGCGAACTACAAAAAGCAGCCTGCAGGCTGTCTCCCCCAGCAACGCTACATGTGATATTTTATGGAGACTGTAAGGATAGACTAGCTGTTGTGCCACCTATTGCTATGAGTACGTATCTTTTAGTAATTCCTTTTTTTATTATTAAGGCCAATTTTCTAACCTAATTTAATAATACTAACTTAATCTATCATCATAATAATCCTCCTACGTAGACCATATTAAATCTACTAACGAATAATCACCAGTCAAAATTTCAATAAAGCAAGCCACCCTAACTCAATTAATAAACTTTTCACTTTATCGCTTGACTAACACGCAAATATTTGGGTGAGGGTAGGTACGACCGCGATGACCACGACCGAGGTGGAGGATGGGTCGACGGATTCTTGGGGTGCAACGGACCAGGAAGGAACTGCCAACCCTAGCGCTTGTCGGGATATTCGGTGCGACTTTGGGGCCAGCTGTGAAGTTGGTTCTGATGGCTATCCTCGATGTTCCTGTCTTTTCGAATGTCCACCCGACAATGAATACTTTCCTGTATGCGCGTCTGACTTTAGACTTTATCCTAGTCTCTGTGCAATGCGGAAAGAGGGATGTCAAAAACAACTCGAATTAAGATTGCGACCTCTGGATCTATGTAAAGGTTTGTATATCGGAGTATATCTAATTACTAACACTGACTAACTTTTCTTTTGTAGTAGCTTAATCAAGTGTAATTAACTTTTATTCAATTTATAAGCTATGTTAGCTTCACAAAACAGTTTTCAAAATAAAATGTTATTACTACAGGTATGGAAGTAAGGCCATGCGGTAATAGTAAAGCCATGATTGATCTCACCACCGGACTTGAAATAGACTGTGGTAACGGACCACATCGACAGGACTGCCCTGTGGGTAGCTACTGTCATATAACATTGACCGCAGCCAGATGTTGTCCTAAAAGTGAGTATCGTATGATTGATAAAATAATATAATATGAGAATTTCGTGATACCATACTATTTGACTAAACACACGAATTAAAACAAAACTGCGTTATACATGTTTCAATTAGCTCTTCAGTCATCGGCACTTTTATAGTAATTAAATTAAAAAACACCCTTGGAGTCACAAAAGACTCCATTACACTAATTAAGTCGATACTCTGTCAATTGAATTAAACCTCCTAACATTCGGAAATCAAACTGGAACAATTCGTAGGTATTATTGTACAAACTGTACAAATGTTGTAATTATATCGCAGTCTAACAAATACTCCACTTAGTCAGTTTATTTTGGTTATTTGCACAGCTACCATTAATCTTTTAATTAAAGCCGAATCTGTGATTTGTAAAGGTAATATTTTATTTAGCGCCCAATTTCACTGTAGCTATTGAAATATTTCCATCGTGCCAACCGTACTGCTTTCATGCATATAATATGATACTAACTGGTGATTTGTCAGGGTGAAGATACTAACGGTACACGGCACCAACAATAAATTGGATACAATCACGCTAGCCGTTGTCGGTACGGATCCTTTGTCCCCATCTTGTAAAGTGCTGTATTTTATTCACTTACCTATGTAGCAAACATAAAGGCGTATTTGTCTAATAACGTATACCCAACAATTTTATACAGATGATTCGAAACTAGCTGAAGAAAAGAAGATATCACATTGTTCAGAGTCATTGTACGGATGTTGTTCTGATGGGTCAACCGCAGCATCAGGACCTAATGAGGAGGGGTGTCTAATCACAAGCTCGACTTGCGGTTGCAATCGGCTCGGTTCGGTGTCCGATCGATGCGATGAAGAAGGGCAGTGTGTTTGTCGGCCTGGAGTTGGCGGCCTTAAGTGCGACCGCTGCGAACCCGGCTATTGGGGTCTGACGAGGATTGGTGCTGGACATACAGGATGTATCCGTACGTATAGCTTGTTATCCTTCATGTGAATAACTTGTGAATTTGAACTTAACTTTATAAAACATTATATCAATATGAATAGTAGGTCACAATCGAGATTTTAGATTCCATTTAACTCACAATTGACATTTATCTAAGCCTAATTTTCTACACCGTGACTGCTACAATAATAGTACCTAATAGCACGCTGTAATGGAAGTAATAGTATAGAAAATTAATGAAAACTAAGATAAAAATTTACATCACGCATGTTTTATTTTAGCATGTGGTTGTTCAGCATTCGGTTCGGTTCGAGAAGATTGCGAACAAATGATTGGACGATGTGTGTGCCGAACTGGCGTTCAAGGACAAAAGTGTACCGTGTGTGCCGACCACAGACGCAGATTAGGGCCCAACGGCTGTTCCGACCGTAAGTCGTATTTTCTTTAAAAAACAACAAGCCACTCTTATACCGAGATTTAGGGTCCTCATTACAAAGGTACTTACAACAATGCCATGCCTTACCCATGTCAAGATGTTTTTGTATTAACCGTTTTCCTTTTTTGTACAGAGATAGGTTAGTCCTTAGCCACTTTGTGAATGTATTTAATTTTCTCAGTGTTTTTCTTTTTCACAAAGGATTAGAGTTTAATAACGTCCCAAGTATTTGGCAACAGAATGTTTACGAGGGAGTGAAGGTAAACATTGTAAATGAACTCGTACGTACAAATAGTAAAATGGGTCGACTTTTAGTTGTTAGTGAACTAAATATCAAACTCCGTGGGGAATTTTACACGCACGATATATTACTGTAATCATGATTCAAGATCGTGATATTTATTGCCTTGTTGATGTATTGTGATACAGATTTCAGTTTTAAGGTATAATATTTCCAGCATTAGAAAAAACGCCATAGAAAGGTTTTGTAATGTTAAGTAAATTTTTGGGGCAAATTATAAAATGGAGAAAGTTGGCTTGTATCAAATATTTCATTAGACTAATGAGGTGTAAAGTAAAAGTATAAATTAAATTAATTACTCCAAACAGCTGGATTAGGTTACCTATATATACAAGGACACACTAATTTCAGGCACTTAGTTTACTCTGCTCTATAATATTCATTACACTTTTAATATGCAATTTTGAAATATTCACATTTATTTGTATTCTCCTCTCAGTAGCCAGTAGCTAAAAGTTGCAACATCTCTGAGTTAGCAAAAAAAACGGTCTCCGTCTTGTTACACCTCTATTACTTACTTACAAGATAAGACACCATTAATAATAATCGCACATTAAAGATTAAAGTAATGTTGGATTATGTATTAAATATTTCACACAGCTGAAATGGGTGGCGTGGTGTCCTCTTGTTCGGAGTTGTCGTGTTACTTCGGCGCTGTTTGCACTGAACGGACTGGCGGTGCTCTTTGTGAATGTACGGCGGCACCCTGCTCTGATAGTGACACTAATATGTTGGTAAGTGAAGCCTTTGGTTTTGTTTATAGAGTATTTTCATTCAAAAACGTGGTTACCGAATCTAATTTAACGTTTTGTTTTTAATTATAATATTATATCTAAGTATACTATTATAAAATTGTGAGTCAAGTAACCGTGAGGTACAGATATTAAAAAAATTGGGTTATTTATATGAACGGTTGGTTTGGATGCGGTTTTTCAAAGCTCTTGGTCAGACTTAAAATCTTACGCATGATTGATGTTAAAAAAAAACGCGAAAATTGACATCCACGCGCGACCGCGTTTGCATGAGCTTATGTAGCTGGAGGAACAAATTATAAATGTATTAAAAGAGTTTTGAATACAAAATAGCAAATATAACTAGGCTAACAATATTCCATTAGGTATGCGGTAGTGATGGGAAAACTTATGAGTCCGAGTGCCACTTAAAACTTCAAGCATGTCGCACGCAAGAAGACATTGTGGTCCAAGCGTTCGGCCCTTGTAAACTAGGTGAAGTAGCTGGGACAGCTGGGCCACCCAGACCATCATCCCCCATACAATTCACGCAACAAGATGATGGAGCCGCGTCTAAGTCAACGAGACATCTAATGAATCCTGATAAATACTACAATAAATATGATTGGACTAGAAAAGAGACACCCAGTGATTTCGACAGCATACTCTCAGGCCAAAAGTTCAAAGGTAAGCTATTAAAGATTTATAGTAATACATCTACTCACTTCATTATTTTTCTCTTGCAAGCTCTGTGTGAGTTTCTACTACAACTAATCCTTTCTTAAGAGGCTCTGCAGTTATGAATCTTCCTGACCCATTTTTTCTGTATATATTATCATCAATCATGTATTGTAGGTACCTTTTTTAAAATAGACGTCCCATTTAAAATATTTGTCGACAAACAGTTCTAAAAGAGTATCCGCTTTTAATCCAATAATATTATTAAGTCAATATTGGATCGTCAATATTTAATTTTACTCTCGCTATCCCATTGCATCCATCGGAAGTTGATTTGGGTTAACGATTTGAATTTCGATAAATAATATAGGCAATAATGTTTATTTTTCTTTATATCTTTTTCAAAACCTCACTTTCAACATTCTTAAAACATGTTTGCATCTTAAATAAATAACCAGCACTTACAAACATTTTTAAAAGTTTTATGAAACACCTGTTTTTGTCTATCAAGAATCGCATGTTTTATCTATCTAGAAAATTGTAGCTGTTTTAATGTCAAATTGAAGCAAGTGCTTGTAATTTTTTTATTGTTGTTCTTATCTTAAGATAGTTCAGGAAATATGCACTTAAAACAATTTGTTTAGGATTGTCTTCATGCTGATAGTGATGGTCACCAGAGCTCTTTATACTTCTGATGAAGGGATTAGGGTTGGCAATACAACAATTGCTGTCAATGGTATTCCAAGTATTTATTGGTGTATTAACTGCTCATCAGGATTTGGATTGTGTTTTATTGGCACCCTTTAAAAAAGCTTTAAATCTCGTTCGGTATCTTCAAGGATGCTTTCTCATACAGCAACAACAGCCACTGTCGGGTCTAGAAGTGCATCAGGGACAGTTGGGGCATTACTTGGAGATCTGTGCAGTGAAGATGCTGATTGTGCAGTATTGCCGGGCGCTGTATGTGCGCGAGCAGCTTGTGTCTGCCGCCCAGGCTACGTACCTACGCTACATCGGAAGGCGTGTATTGGTAAGTCTTTTTCGAGCTCTCTTTTGTTATAGTTTAACCCATCTTACAATTTGGTGTACTTGTATTATTAATATCGCTTTCAAGTTAGTTAGCTTGATATAACACTGAGTAGAACAGATTTATGAACTGCCCGATTTTTTTACTAAGTTGACCTGACCATTCTGGTACACGTAACTGAAGATCATATTATTCATTTTTTAATTGGGTGTGAATTTGGTGCCCATTTTGAATCAAACCGATTTAATATGAAAAAGTGTACCTACAAGTCCCATCTTGTGTCTTGCCTTTTTCCATCTTTAATTTTATTTATTGAAGTGATTCGGACTAATTGTGTTAGTAACAAAATGTGACTTATAATCTATGTTAGAACACTTGAGATTTAAATAGTAAATGTTTTAGATTACATGTACACATAATATAGAATGTATCTCAGGTTAACTTATTTTAGATAAGTCACATGGAAACAAACTCCGTTCGGCTTAATGATATTAGCCGATTAGTTCACTTAAGTCGATGAGTGCCGCATGATTGCCCGTATTTTGCTCGAACGGTCATCCAATGAAATAATATCTAATTGTGCCAAAGAAATGAACAATTAGTAACTACACTAATTGTTCATTTATTTTCTTTGGGGCAGCTCGATACCTATTTTTTCATTTTACAGTCTCCTGGTGGAGACTGTCACTTATTGTTCATTTTACGAGATAGCAAATAAATCAATTAATCGCTACTGTGTAGATCCTGGTGTGTAATACTAACATGTCTCTTTACGTTCATATTTTATTTTGACTTTTTAATTACACATAATTTATATGTATTTTGACCGTATCTGTGTAGGATACGTTTTAATGTGAAAAAATTATTATGAATAAAATCTTGTAAAAAGTAGCAGTGATCGCAAAATAAGAAGGATATTGTTATGAAAGTAAGACTACAAATAAATTAATATATTTTTTTTTTCTTTTATTATTATAAAACAATCTAAAACCAAAAATGATTTTGAAAATCCACAAAACATCTCTTAATTTATTTAAAACTGTTGTTTGTAATTAATTATGAAGTAATTTACTACTTAAAGTTATGTTCGGCCGTTCAATACAAGCTTGTTGTTTTCTAAAAAGTATTGACATTATTATTTATTCCCCAGAACAAATGCCCCAAGAGACGACAGAGGAATATAGCGCCTGTTTGTCAGATCCATGTTACAATCTCGGCACATGTATTGATTTGCCTGCCTCCACTTACACATGCTTGTGTGCTGGCCCTTACACTGGATTAAACTGCGAATCTCTTGCAAAAGAATCACTCTTGGGCTCCTACATCGAAACACCTTCTTTCGACGGCACTTCCTACATACGTTTAAAACCTTTGAAAGCTTACCACAAGTTGAATATCGATATCGAATTTAAAGCCTTTTCTGAGAATGGCGTTATATTGTACAATCAGCAGAAACCTGACGGGACCGGTGATTTTGTATCACTCGCTTTAGTAAACGGATATATAGAATTTAGGTAAGCAATATTCTTCAACATTTTATCTGCTCAAATGTAATAAAATGCAAAGCTTATTTGATAAAAGTGACTGGTTCTTCGCTCACATTTAATCGTATTCTTGATACAGGTATAATCTAGGCAATGGAGTGTTAATACTAACTTCTTTAGAAAAGATAACACTGAACGAGTATCACAAGGTGTCGGCGAAGCGATACCACCGAGACGGGATTTTATCTGTTGATGATATGGAAGACGTGGTGGGTCAATCCAGTGGTTATTTAAAGGCGCTAGATCTTAACGAGGATGCATATATAGGAAGTGTGCCTAGTAACTTTTCTAGGTAAACAAACCTTTCATGCTATATTTTCATTAATAATGTTTTATTTGCCTGTAATAACCAATCAAGTATTAATATGTGTCTCCAACCAGGGTATTCGAGAATATCGGCACACGGAGCAGCTTTATTGGATGCGTAAAATACTTAAGAATAATACGTCATCAAGTGACAAAGAAATTGGGTCGCCCGGACTCATTAGTTGTTGCTATAGAAAATGTTCAGGAATGTCAATCCAGCCCATGTATGAGCATGCCGTGCAAGAATGGCGCCACGTGTAAATCAATAGAGGGATCGACTACCGAATATACGTGTAGCTGCCCTATCGGCTTTCAAGGAGCCAATTGTGACGAGAGATTAGATCCGTGCGAGTCAAATCCCTGTGGATATGATGAGGGGCTATTGTGTGACATTGGACCGGACGGTGGACACGTTTGCCGCTGTTTGTTTGGCGGGGAAATTGGCGCAAACGGAAACTCTTGCAACAATGGTAAATGTTTAGATGTAAAGCAACACATTAAAACTTATTATACAAAGACAAATGGTTTCATGCGCAATTTGTTTACAGATGTAAATGTAGTTCAGGAAACATGGTCCCCTCAGTTCAACGGGACGAGTTACGTTGAATTGCCGCCACTTGAAGGGCTTGGTAAAGCGTTCCGCATTGAAATTTGGTTTTTAACAAACCGATTTTCCGGAATGCTCCTTTACACGGGCCAGTCTAATAAAGCCAAGGGGGATTTCATAGCGATTAACCTGGTTAATGGATACCTTCAATTTAGGTACAATTTAGGTAGCGGTATTGCTAATATAACGTAAGTATATAAATATCTTAGTTTGAGGAGCAACATTATTTGAATCCTTGAAAATAGTTTTCTTATTGTGTATGATTTTTGTTAATAGATCTCCAGTACCTATTACGAAAGGGCGTTGGCATAGAGCTCGTGTGTCTAGATCGGGACGTCACGGTAGTCTCCAGTTGGACAATCACCCTACTCAAAGAGGGCATTCGTCGCCTCCTCTAACACATTTAGAACTCATGCTACCTCTCTTTATAGGATCTTTACCGTAAGTACTCGTATAATAAACCGATTTCTGAATTCAATAATCCGAAATGCAATTTTTTAAGAAATAAAATCTAATAATAACACTGATTGCGATGCATCACAATATTTATGATTCTATTTCATTGCTATTTGGTATCGAATAGTTAGACTTTGAGTAGGTAGGAATTAAATGTGAATTTAGAGTTTGTGGTTTAGCTACATTATTAGCGCAACAGTAGTATCGCTACCAATGTGTATTCTGTCAATTTGCTTTTCCTGTAAATTGCTTAAGACGTGATATTTTTATCCTAAATGAATGCGAATGAAATATATATTTATAGAACATAAAATATTAATTATTGATGATAATTGGAAAAATCGTTATTTTTAAGTTAGCAAAATAAATCTTTTATCATAGAGTGAAACAATTTTTTTAATTTGTTAGTTATATTAGATAAACGCCACGTAATTTTTAATTTTAAAGTGCAACACTGCTGACTTTAACAAATAAATAATAATATAACGTACTTAATGATATTCAAAATCATCGGTGCTAGTTAGCGTAGCTACTGCAAATTCTCTTATCGCAGTGTAGTTAATGTTTTATCTTCGTAACTTAAGTAATAAAACAATACCCACCATAAAGTTATATACTTACTTTAATTATTCTAATTTATAGTCCGTATATTTTATGTCTACTGTATTCTACTGGTTACTTGATAGGTAGGTACTCTTTATTATTATTATTATTCTATACCCGAAAGTAATTCACCATTATAATTATATTTTATGTTTAACACATAATTATTAAGATTGAAAAAATTCAGAAACTTACCTTAAAAGTGCTATTTACGCCATAAACAAAAAATTTATTACGTAAATAGCTGAAATGTATATGAAATTTTCTCTAGTCGCTTTTATAAAAGAAATGTTATCTATATTTTTTTTAAATCATTCATTATTACCAATTATTTACCTCCTTGCACAATATTTTCACCCAATTTTACACCAGTTTTCCGAAGATCATTAATTCTTCTTGCTTCAGCTCGTACATTCGTCCTCATAAGATGTCGGGCGTGACCAGCAGTTTTATAGGATCTGTGCAACAGGTCTTTGTAAATGGAAATCCTTTGTCTTTATTTGAAGCCAATACTGCTAAATGTGCTATAAATCAAGAGGAAGACCATTTGCCATGTGCTACTACTGGCGTAACTCGGTATACGGGTCCACCTTGTGGAGAGGGTAAGTTCAGAAATAATATTATACTTATTTACTATTTTGAAATTTTTATTGTGTTCGTATTCAGTTCTACACAATTTTTCTTCTCTTCTTCATCCAAGCACACATACAATTTATATGTACCTAAAGCTCGCATTTTTGTCCGTTCTCCTGCTCTTTTATTGGTTCTTATGAGCGACTACCGTCTGACTTCCTAGCTCCAAAAAGAAAGACTGCACCAAATCCTTGTTCATCATTCAATCATTGCACCAGCTTGAAATTGAATTTCTTTTAGAGCAACTTCGATATTCATCTGTCCTTTTATTAAATTTTTTGTACCAGATAAAGACACTTAAGGGTCACGTAGGTACCTGCAAAGAAACGGAAGGATTACCTAGACTACAGACGCTGATGTACTATAAAATCTTACAAAGTTGTTGAGACGCCCACACTTTCTTATCACTAAGCTTTTGAAGACTGTAGGGTACTAGATCTCAGACATTTATTTATAGTACCTAAATCTATTCAGTGACAAAAATAGCTTAATATATTTAGATAAAATTATCTTGTACTAAAGCTTTCATAAAATAATAAACCGCGGTAGCCTAGTGGTCTGGGTGATGGACTGCTGAGACGAGGTCTCGGGTTCGATCCTAGGTTCACCATGGCACACACCAATGACTTTTCGATGCTTTTCGAAGTTGTGTGTATTTATCGCAGGTTTATAAGTGCCCGGTTAATGGCAATAAGCTCGCCACCTATTACATTGGGACCTAAACATAAACTGGCGAAATGTGGGTGCTAGCACCTCTGCCTACCCCTTCGGGGATATAGGCGTGAGTTTATGTTATGTTATGTAAAATAATAAACAAAATATAAAATTTATTAACCTAAAAATATCTATCGATGGGTCCTACGTATACTGGCGTAAGTGAAAAAAATAGATTTTACAGGACAGCGATTTAAGTTGCCAGAACCATATTTTTGGGTCATATCTTCTGACCTACTTAACCGAATTTAATGAAATTTCGCATTTAGCTTTAACATGTGATACTATTTCTAGGGTTGTTAGCAATTTTCTTGCATTATTAGTACTTTTTGAGATTTTACACATTGGCCCTTTTACATCGTCATATTCCTGTGATTTCACGTATATATTGTTCAACGTATAGAAACTTAAGTGACCTTTCGCCCTTTTACTAGGCTTAATGTAAATAATGTTTTAAGCGAATACTGTCTTTATTTATGCATGTAATTGTTTTATATTGCTATCACGTATTACTTTTAATAAGGATCAGTTACAGAATGTTGCTTATTGTATAATATATATAATATATAATATATTGTATTCGTTTTAATGCAAATACGCCCTTATACTGTGCTCAAATTTAGTTAGGTCTTTAGCATAATGTGTCCTTATTTATCAATAAAACAATTCGCTAAACATTTTCAAGGTTTTATTTAAGATTAATATTATACAAAATGCAATATAATGTAAGCAACTGCTCGTATAGTCGTACATAAATGGCAATATAATAAGTAGGTTCCATGATCTGATCCTATTTTCTGAAGCAGGTGAAAAATCTTAGTTTATAGAATATACATCATCGATGGTTGCTCGTCGGACAAACTGCCGATTAATGTTGGCTCCCTCAGGGGTCGGTACTCTCTGCTACGCTATTCCTGCTGCACATCAACGATCTGCTCAAGCCCGGTACCATTGGGTATGCAGGCGACAGCACAGTAGTTGAGAGTTACAATTCCAGCCCACGAAACAGTATGGTACAGATCCGGTCTCTTCGAGAGGGTATGTTCGAGCGTTTGAACTTGTCCTTGGAGGCGGTCTCCGACTGGGGTGAAGCCAACTTGGTCAACTTCGACGCAACTAAGACTCAAGCGTGTCTCTTCTCTACTAAATGGAGCGAATTCCAACCGAGCCCTACCTTTCGGGGTATATTCCTACCGATAACCGACCACCTTGAGCTTCTTGGCGTGAACCTTAATTCTACCCTCAATTTTGACCCATACTATGAGGCGAAGGCTCAAGTAGGTGCGACAATACTTCACGCCGGAACAGCTCCTCAATTTATATCAAGCGCAAGTCTGGTCGTGCATGGAGTACTGTTCGCACCTCTGTGATGACTCAGCAAAATACCACCTGGAAGCGCTTGAGTCGATTGAGAGACGAGCCAAGAGGCTCATCAACAACAATGCGCTGGTCGAAGCTAGGCTTCAAAGTCTGGAGCATCGGCGCAGAGTTGCTAGCCTTTCGATTTTTATTCGTGGCACTTCGGAGAATGTGCTCTGGGGTTGCATAACCTGATTCTTCCAAGCCTTTTTCATCACCGAATGACCGACCAGAAGGACGGCGATGAGCCATCGTTATATGGTGGACATTCCGCTAATACACACGAATCGCTTCAGCAATACGTTCATTATGCGTACCTATAGCTAAGGAGTGAAATGCCCTGCCTGAGTCTATAAAGCTATAACCTGGATGTCTTTAAGTCTAGAGTGAACAGGCGGCTTCTAGGCAAGCAAGCAAGCGTGCTCTATCGTCGACTACATCGTCACTTAACATCAGGTGAGATAGTGGCCAAACGCGGGCCTATCGAATATAGAAAAAGAATCTGTATGAGTGAGAAGATCAAAATACAAATCTTCAACTGTATATTCCGCACCATAAGGAAGAGGAGATACTGTTACTGGAACCAAAGATACTTTATTACTAAATCTATATATTTTGAAACATCACTTAATAATAAACTATTATGATTTATCTGCACCGATGTCAATAATCAGGCATGAATAGATATAAATGTTGTGAAAAACTTAGCTAATTAACAGCATTGAACTGATGCTACCCGACGTCTCAATAAAAGTAAAGCTCTTACGGTAAACAGATCGTCATAGATAAAACAATTATTACTTGGTAAACATTAATTTATCTAAGTATCTATGGTACAGGCGTGTTGTTAGTAAACAACTCGCCTTTATATACTTACTTACGCCACAGTATGTTATTTCATCACGATTAATAATCAGGTAATAATTTAACTAGGTATATATTTCAGATGATAATTAATGCTTTAAATAAACAAAAAAAAACTAAGTTGCATTTTATTTGCTGGCAAAAATATCATTTTAAAATTAAAGTCGTAAATGATTTGTTTAAAATCAAACTACGTAAACAGGCGTAAACAACGTCTACGCCTTTTTACAATGTCGCGCCACGTCCCTACCTGACAACTCAGCGCTGTAAATGGGCGAATCGTGCGATCGGGCTTTATACGTGAGGTAGTTTTTACACATACGCCTATTTGCCTAAAATTTTATTTTGGATTTAATTGAAAAAAAAATTTTTTTATTTACTAATATTATAGAATAGAGCAAAGTGAACTCATTGCTCAAATAATTGGAAAAAGGCGTAAACGGCAGTTTCGCCTTTATACGTAGGACCCATCGCTATAATACCTGCCTACATCAATTTACATATTGATTTATTTCAATATAAATTGTTATTATTCAGCAACTCCTGTACGTGACTGTGCATGCGTGACGTATACCAATAACTGTTACCAAACTTACTTATCTTGAATAGGTCTAACCCCATGCAAAAACAATGGCTCCTGCATACCTATATTGAATGAATACAAGTGTATATGCCGAGATGGGTACCAAGGAAGGAATTGTGAAGTCCAAATAAAGGTGGAAATGCTAAATGAAAGAACTCCGGTTATGTTCGACGGAAACAATTACTTCTCCTACCGTAGCAGAGGAAGTCGCAGGTAAGACTAACACTTTAATGTGTAAAGTTAGTTTTACGTACAATAAGGGGCAAAAATCTTGACAACGAACTCTAGCGATGCGCATTAGGTCTTTTTAGACGCCGGAGGTGCACCAATCAACCAATCAATCGGGGTTATAGAATTCGCATCATTGACTGATCAATCCTTTTATTGTTTTTTGTTGATAGGTACATGCACATGTGAGTTTAAGATTTTTGTCTCAAGGTATAATAATAGCGAGTTATGAATTCTACCACCTCAGAAATATGTATACTCAGCATTAAAAATAGATGATCATTTTTAAATTTATAAAATTAGTTTTGGAACTAAATAAAAATCTAAAAATATATTTTTCTTAGTGAAAAAGCTGTTCAAGTGCAGTACTAAAATATTTCAAGTTGTATTAAATCATAATTAATAATTTTCATCTTTACACATTGTTATATTTTAATCTGTTTAATAAACATCTACTTTTGACGCTGAATGTACATCCTTACTTTATTCTCTAACTTACCTACTGTTATAACCCACCAATTGTATAAGGAGATTATGACTCAACCTACTAATAAAACATATAACTTTATTACCAATTTTGAATCACTGGAATATCAAAGGCATCATTTGCATCAGTTTTCTTTAGCCGCAGTATATCGCTACTTTGCAATTAAAATTTGACACGCAAATTACCATATAAACCATATAACTACTTCAATTGATACCTTAAGAGCTTGGACTAAGTGAAATTTACTGCATCTGCACGCCATCCACCCATGATGGCAAAGTTTTGCTCCTATAAAAACCATACGGTTAAATGGTCTTATAATTGGTAGAATTCAGATTTTCATAAATTATTACTCCTAGCCATCGTTTATTTCTCAAATGTTGGGTATACACAACCCTAAACATGGGGTTGATTCCTAACCTGACACTGAGCAAAATATTGTTACATTTATTCCTTACTTCACCCTTCCTTACTAACCTCACCAGAAAGTTAACTAACTTATCAGTACCGGGTTAAGTTGTTGAATCAGCGGCATTATTCTGTTAGACATCGATTTCTAATCACAGTCGAAATATGAGAAGCCGGTGGATTTCAATTGATCGAACCGGTGTAAAACTAAACTAACTTAAATGTGTCGGCTAATACAAAAGCCCGTAGTTACGGTACAGTTGGTCAATCCAGATAATGGGCCAGGTTTACTAACCGGACCTGATAACCTAGGTTAGAAAAAGGAAAAATTAATTGAATTTCATTCTGAAATCGGGACTGGACCACGATCTCGTCATCATGAGACGGTAAAACGTGTTTCTTTATTAACCATATATGCACTAGGAGGGTTAAAAAGCTTACGGTGGGTTACAATTGCGGTGTATAAAAGTGACTAGGTCAAAGCATAATGAAGTTTGGGAAACTCTGTTCTAAGTTCCTTTTAAAATTGAAGTGATTCTATTGTACTTGTACCATTTTGGTATACAGTGATGATGATTCCTTTCTCGTATATAACGGGATACGGATACAAAGTAGCAGTATGCTGAAGCCTTGGAATTCGTATTATTAATTTATTATTAAAATATTACTAATGTTTCTATCTTTTTAGCTTACATACTAACAAAGACGTCGGTGAGGGACCCTATGGTGTAAGATAACATTTGAAGGAGTTATCATATAAATAAATTAGTCGTTTTACGTCACAGCAGTTAGTTTAGGTAAAACATTATATAATTAATATTTTCCTGCTAGTTTAGCCGAAGTGGAGACATTAGGCAGCCGTGTGGTAGGAACATGAATACTTAATATTGCCGACGAAATTTCTCCACTTAAAGTGTAATTTGGATAGTTTACTAAATTTAGTAATACTTATAGCTAATTACGAATAGTTGTAGCTATTATCTTGTTTAGATCTAATGCTTGGTAGAGACAACACTTTTATTTAGATTATTACATAAGTAATTATTTATTTATAAACGTTTTAACTAATATATTTACGATAAAAAATAAACGTTGCTTTCATTAATAAATATTTTATAGCCTTCAAATAAATTTAATCTCAGTATGAATAGTTTTACATAATATTGTAAATGTCCCTATTTATAAGCATTAAATTTGTTACTTCAATGTGTACCTTATTAGTAATACCTTTTTAGTAATATTTTCAGCATTAGTAGGTACCTGTACTTTAAATCCAGATAGTCAGTTGTTTTTGCAATACGTTGCTAGTTCAAAATTAATGGTATTAGCACGTGTGTTTGCACGAAAGCATGTGTTTGTAAAGAAAATAATTTTATTCAAGGGCTTTTAGCGAGTTTGCATCTGTATTTGTATAGTGTTTATTGTAAAGTGGCGTAGTAATGCGCATCACCAAGCTTTTCTTGGCCTGCGCTCTGAATGTATAAATTTACAACAAGTCAAATAAGTTACGTCGAAGTTTACGCATTTACATAAACACGTTAACCTAACAACGTAGCTTGTAAATACTGTTTCTGTTTCTAGATAGTGTCTTTGTATACTTGCGACTACTTATTTATTTGAGTCTCGAATTTGCATCTAAAATTTATTGGAACAAGTGCTGGAATTAAATTATTCGAATTACAAGTCGTTTCTAGTTGATTCGATTGCTTAATTGGTTTGCACTTGACATTGTTTCGATGAAAAGGGATATAAATTTTTCAATATTAATATCAGAAATTGTTAAAGAAATAAACAACCCGTACTTTATCAGATTTAGTAATGTTTTAATGGATTCATTGACAATTACAACTATGATTAAAACTTCATTGACATGGTTAGAACATTAACTTTCTGTGCCAATGATTTTAAAAAAGCCAAAAAAAAAACAAAAACTTTACCTTCAGCTTACCATCAGTCGAGGAGGAGGTGAAGTGAAGTCAAATTGATGTGTCTTTTATATTAAAAAGAAACATGCTATTCCGATTTATAATTAATCATTATGTTGCTCCCTGCTTATTTATTTATTTGTTTATATTAAGTAAGATTTAAGTTAACGAACGTATACTACATACGTTCGTTAACTTAAACCTAATTTTAAGTTATGCCCAGGTGTAGTGCCGGCGAACTTTGCTCACAGCTACACCTCTAACACGTTGGTGCTAAAGCGTTGTAGGAATACTTAACACTGGAGTTAATAAAGTCTCGTAGCTTTGCATAACATAGCATAAAAATATAACCACGTCGGAAGCAGAAAATTAAAATTCTGTAATGTGAGAAGTCGTGGCGACGACCTTTCCTGCAAAAATAATCTACAAATATTTCTAGCACTTGATTTGAAAAGAAGCCATCACAACGAATGCCTTATAGTCAATTTGATAATAAACAGAATATAGTTAAGTTATTAATAAATGATATGTTTATAAATTAGAACTTAAAAGGGCATTACAGGAAATGTAACCAAATCGTTGGCGAAAGGGTTTAAAACGAAAAAGAATGCGTGACGTATTTAATGTATGGGTCAGACACTAAATTATACCGAAACTATCCGGTTATTTTTGTGTGATCAGCAATGAAATAAATTAACAAACGGTTATGCAAATTTTAATGATATTCGTAGACTTATGTACCTACTATTTTTCATTCAAAATTAAGCTGTAATAAATCTATTGAACACAAGAAATCTAAAAATATTTTTCTCTACGAAAATAATAACCTTTTACCCCTTTACGCTGTTTTTTTAATGAAAACAGGTCCTCTTTTGTACGATCTAAATGCTTAATTTTCTCTCTAAACTCTTTAAGAGCAAAAACACGATATGCGTAAAGGAGTGGCTGGCGCTCGCACGGTTCCACCCACTCGTTCATCGCTGCTAAGGGGTTAAAAGTATCTCAAATGTTTATTTTTACGGAAGCAATAACGTGTTCGTGCTTATAAGGATATTTGGAGTATCGATGTGTTGATGTTGTGCACAAGTATGAGAAGGATAAATAATTACTTACTCGTAACATATTGTGCTTTTAGCTTCCCACGTGTTAAGGGTGTTATTTGCTTTCGACAAACGCTTACATCAAACGATTTATTGTAATATTATTTTGTTCTAAGAAAAGTAATAAAATTAAGAATGTTACATAAACTTATGAAATTAGAATTTGTATAAGTAAACATTTTGTCGATGATTAATGAGGACCGCATCAATTTTTATTGCTATTACAAATAAATTTATGACTACTAAACTAGAATGAACAAAAAAAATCTAGGTAATCAGTTGGCACTATTCTTCTATTAATTATTGACCTATACCTATCTTTATAATAATAAATGGTCTAAGATCCAAAAAAAATAAGGGGAATAGATATTTCGTATTGTATTCGTTTGTATCAATCTGTAAATAACAGATGAAAGAATACATACCATTTATATTGATATTATAACGAGACTCTGTACTAAATAAGCTTTCGCAATTAGGTACCTCCTTTGATTTTATTAAAGTTGTTGCTTTTTCTAACCACCTAACAAAACTACGAATCTAATATTTAAAATAACACGTGAAAGATTTTCTTACAAATTGTTATAGTTATAAAAGTTTCAAACGAATGTATAAAAACTGAAAGATTAAAAATGATGTTTCAATGTAATTTATACTATTTTAGGAACAGCGGCGCCCGTGGCATTAGGTACGAAATAAAGTTCAAGACACACAACGATTCTGGCCTTCTAATGTGGAGACGGAAAATCGGTATACGACCTCGTGACTTCGTCGGGCTAGGCTTAAACAAAGGGAAGCTACAACTCATATATACAGACACGGACATAAAAGAAGCAAACTCTGCGACTCAAGAGGATTGGTTCCAAAGCATTGAGTCCAAAATAAGGGTGGATGATGGACGGTGGCATACCGCTACAGTAAGACGAAGGAAGAGACTTGCCATGCTGCAACTGGATGACTTGTCACCTGTTAGAGGGTACTCGCAGTCGTTGTTGGTACCTTCGAAGTCAAACCCGAAGTTATGGATTGGTATGACAGCTTTTATTATTTAGTAAAGTAATTTACATTTAGTAGATAAAACTGTACATATTTACGTAAATGGATTATGATATGGATAAGGAAATGGGTAATGGACTGCTGAGACGAGGTCTCGGGTTCGATCCCAGGTTCACCATGGCACACACCAATGACTTTCGATGCTTTTCGAAGTTATGTGTGTATTTATCGCAGGTTTATAAGTTTAATGGTAATAGGCTCGCCACCTATTACATTGGCACCTAAACATAAACTGGCGAAATGTGGGTGCTAGCACCTCTGCCTACCACTTCGGGGATATAGGCGTGAGTTTATGTTATGTTATGTTATTTACGTAAACCGACCTTACAATAGGTACCATTGATCTCTCTAAATTCAACATTTTGTATTTATTTGTCAGTCTATCTACACTTGCTCTGTTGTTTGTTTGCCTTTGTTGGCATGGATCAAATCTTGAAAGCCCGATTAGAAATTCTACCTTATGTTAAATTAGACTAACGTATCTCTGGTGACTGGTCTGAAGATAGGAACTTCCGAACTAAATAAGATAAACCCATCATGTTGCTCATTTGGTTTATCTCTTTATGCATAAATATGTATTTTCATATTATTAATTTGTTTATCCTCACATAAGTTGTAAAATTATTACGAAATTGGTCCTGATTTTATATTCAAAAGTGAAAAACGTAAGCCAAGCTATAACATTTTGTATACTTGGCCTTAGTATCTCCCCAAACAGCCTTGAAGACTTAAGTTACCGCAATTAACACTAGACAACATTATTTACACCAGATTTAGTTACAATCCACAATGGCCCTTTAGATTAGTGTAGCAGTTTACTTGCCTCACTTATATTTTGTGTACTTACAAGAGTCCTTTGGGTAGTCAAAAGTCAACATAATACTGCTGGATTTGTCTTCATGATTCTAATAAGTCCCATAGAAAAAAATCATGTATGTACATTAATTTTATTCATCACATCAATATACGTCTTCATTGATTCAACAGGAGGATCTCCATCTTTGCCCTTGGGTTTGCCAGCGGCTCTCTACACGGGTCTACGTGGTTGCGTCGCTAGTGTGAAAGCAAGCGGACGCCATATCGATCTTAGTCTACCCATACGTCCTACGACAGCCGTACGACATTGCGACTGACAATATATATTGTCGTGCACGATGTGCTCGGTTCATCCGTGTATATTGCCAAGTGGATTGTGAGATTAAAAAGTATTAATTTGTAGTTATTGTGTTGATTATAGTGGTTTGATGTACCTGTTTAATAATGACCTACCGATACATATCCGTTCTGAGATTCTGTTCTTATTATCTACTTTTAGCGTTTTCGAAGAGTCCAATTTATATATATTTAAAAGTATATTCATATCGCTTCAAATTAAAAAATATTAGTATTAACTAATATTTTTGTTCGCATAGCAAATTGTTATGTGCTTTCGTATTGAATATCAATTATTATTTAAATTGGTGCTCCAAATACACATCAGAGGTATAAAAAATGAAATATAATTATGTGAAAGTACTGAAAACAAGACTCTTGATATTTTTTTGTTATAACTAGCAGAAGTATATAATCTAGTTTATAGATTAGTAAATACTTACGTATGAATAGTTTCTATCGTAAGTATATGAGATTACCTATGATGAGAATTATAATAAAGTTTTTAAAACTATTGGTTTAGAAAACTATGAACGGGTTCTAAATGGACACATTCCAGCTTGATATTTGCAAAATTAAGATATTTTTATCACGTGTCAACAAACGTAAATTAATATATTATAATGATTAACTGTTTCCTGAATTTATTTATTTGATAATTAAATTATCATTCTGATTCCATTTTTTGCCATTCCTTTGTATTATTAATAAATATTTAGTAATTATTTATAAATGACAGTGCCATAGTAATTGTACAGTAGTAGTATTTTAAGAATAATACTTATTATATTCATTATTTCAAGATAATATTAATAAACTTTGCGTTTATTGTACTTTTTTTCTAAAAAAACATTCAGTTTTGTGTGCAATTCTAAACTAATAAAATTATTGTATTGCTTTTGCCGATGATTTAATATTTTATTTCATGCTTAAGTATTAACATAGGTACGAATATTTTCATATTCAAAATCCAATCATACTGATTCCATGATACCTTTACCAGCTATGAAGGTGTACCTATATTTAGTTTTTTGGCCGTGTGTACATTAAATGTACTAAAAATTCATATAACTATACCTTATAAACTTTATTTGCAACTATGAAAATATTTATGCCTAAAAATATTAAGAATGTTGTATATAAAACTGTATACCAATTCGTCACACATGCTATAATTATGCCATCATTTGTTTCTCATGAGTGCCATAGCAATGATTTGTAAGCAATATACTACCTAAAAATAAAATACTGTTGATAATAGCAACAATTTACTCTATAACATAATTTCATTTTTGTATTACGCAATTTTTTTGTAGACTTTAGTCTTACTAACATTTTGTAATATATGTACATACAATATAAATAACTATAGATTAGGTAGATTTTTTTTACAAGCCGCTTAATGTTTTAATCAAGATATCTAATAAATGTTACGAAATGTCCGTTATCTTAGATTATGAATACCAAGTGAGTAATCTGTGAGTAAGTTAAACCCAAGTAAGTTTGTTCGAGGCAAATCTCTCGGGGGTTAATGTTCAGAGTTGTAGGTATGAATGTCACAAGGGCACTCATGGAAACTTTAGACACTTGACCTACAATTTTGACTTGTCCTAATATCTATTATAGAGCAGCATTTAATTTTCGGTGGAATGTTGTGAAATAGTGATAATATACGATTAAATTTCAGCTCCGTCTGAATTTCAGTAAAATGAAAACGTCTTTTCAATGTTGTATGGTAATCGCATTTCTTAATTTTATCAGAATACTTCAACTTGATTGAACCATGTAACGTCGTGTTTAGATCGCTTTCAAGTGTCAAGTAATCGATCCTTCTAAATTTAAGATATCTCACTTGCTGCGATAATCAAGTATTGAAAAGAAGGCCGACAGTAGGCTAGTTACGTTACGAACTAATTAAATAACGAATTTGAATTTTATTTGTAAGCCTGTACATTTTAAAGTAACTACATACGTAATGTTATGTATAGAGAATTGGGATAATAGTCTAGAATGAATTACCTAAGGTAAATTTAGTTCATTTCTTTGGTGTTACGCTAATGCAAAATTATGCTCTTTGCATAAAAGCTAAGTTCGTTTTTCTATTTTTCGTCTAGCGAACTACTTGTAAAGTATTTACCTAATACTAATTAAATTAAAACAATGACAATATTAAAATATATCAAAATGGCATTTAGAGTTACGTTTTACGTGTTAGAAATGCTTCGTGATCGAACGAATCATACCCCATTCACTCTTTAGATGATATTTAGGACAACCCTTTTGCTGTTGATTCGGTCTTGTAGACATTCCTCTATTGTACTTATTGTCATGTACTTAATACTATATATAAAATAAATATAGAATAGTTCTACCCGAATGAACGCAATCAGGGTTAACAGCAACCAACCTGTAGATATAGTTGGTAATATAAGCCACTGAACACAATTTACATTATCAAATCTTCTAGAAACATCGCATAGTTAGCAAAGGGTCACGCTTGTGGTTAAGAGTAGGCAGATTACCTTTGACCACGGGCATTCGATGTATTCAATCAAAACTTTTGCGAACAAAAGTTAATATGATAACATAATTTTGTCTAAGGTTTTAGGACCACAAGATGAGCAGCACAAAATTTACAAAAATTTTGGTCATTATCTAATACCAATTTTCAACTATAGTACATTTTTGGCAGAAGATTTTTGTGCTCAGGTGATTAATTATAATGTTTTTAAATGTGTTCAGCGATTTACGTTACTAACTATGCTGTATTGTCACTGGTTCTTACATATCCTCCAATCCAGTTTGTTACGCAATGTGTGTTTTGATGTAACTATCTTAGTTTAATAATACAAAACCATAAAATAAAATGAGACTGCAATCCGAATTTTTCGTGTTTCTTTTTTCATCCGTAGATTAAAATTCTACCTCTACATGTAGGTAGCAATACCTACTAGCAATCTGGTAATCATACTTTAGTAATTTACTTCAACTTAATGGAATGAAAAGATTACTGAAATCATCGAAAATAAAGACACCAAATTGATTCAATAGTTCACCGGCATTAAGCCAGTCGGTGTCGTGAACCTACATTCACTTCCAATAACAAATAGGTTAATCCAACTACTTTCAGTGTAGCCTACTTAAACGCAGACTGAACTCATAAAGCTCTGAGGACGTGTCTTATCAAATTCTTGATCGGGAATTTATGGATAGTAAATTAGTTAACTGTTTAGCCAACCGTGCCCTTGTACCAACCACGAATGGTGTTTTAGTTGCTGCGAATATTACTAATGGCCTTCAAACACGAAAGCTTTTAATTTAATGATATAGACAATTGTGGGGCCGGTCAAAGTTTATACAGTAAGCCAGCACCCTCACCACTAGTCGATAGCTATTAGACAATCAGATATATGAACGGAACTTGTTTACTTTATTGACATGCTACGCTATGGTTATCTGTTAAAAAATTGAACTACTGATAATCGATTCAGCACTCTTTGTTATCACGTTTTTGTAATTAACAATAGCGGTTACGATCTTTAGTAGGTATAATGTTAGATTGTATGGGTTTATGCCCAGGGTCCGCTGGGGTGCGAGGGATATGGCTATTGGGTAACCTTACACCCCGGTAATTGACCCGAGACGGCGTGCGGTTTTAGTCGGTTCAATACCGACATAACCACCCCCGATGGCCGACGGGGGTGGTACCCATGCGAAATTCCGCACGATGAAAAAGGCATCTTTATTCCTGAAATGTGTACCGAGGAAGGGTCAGTATTCTACGCGAGCAAAGCCACGGTTAACAACTAATAAAATGATATTTATGAACTTGAAAAATGTACCTAGGTAAAGGTATATCTCGTAGGTATCATGTAAATTTAGTAAGTACCGGAGGTATCAACGATTCTTTATTTATTTGACAATAGGTAGTATGTAATCTACGAGGGTATAAAAAGGCGAAACGAACAGATTGATATATCATCCTCTACACGGACCCGCCTCTAATCTCAACTAGCCTGAATTATGGTGTAGAAAATATCCTCTCATTCTTTGCATAAGTCATAAATCACGTGAGCCACCGGAATCCCTGGAGGCATTATGAAGGAGGAAAATAAGCAATAGCTTGGTATTAACCAAAAAGTGAAATGCCGCTTAGAGATAGATTTCAAAGATATGTAAGAAAGACAAGTACTTATTGCCAATATATTTTTTATTGAACAATGCATGTTATTACATTGAAGTTGAATCCTCCTGTTATACAAATGATGATAAATTGTTATCCTTCCTTATATAATCCTTCTATAAATATCTGATTAATTTCTACTAAATATTTAACATAAATAATGCAATCAAAATACCGATGTTCTTGAAAATAAAACATGTGTTATAAAATGTCAATAAAAATTGCTACATAGTTACACAGTCCATTGAGATAATAAAATAGAGACTATTAATGTGAAATGTGACATTCTATAAATAACACGAGGACATTATTACAGCTCATTACATTTTTATCTAGTTCCTTTCAACATTTTGCTCCCCCGACATGATCTAAAAATCGGATAAACATTACACTTATTCCCAAAAGTTTCAAGTTTATTAAGGTTAAAAGTATGAGTATACGAAAAGGCAATAAAAGGTAACGTAATAGAATCATAAAAACATCGCGTGTTTGGCGCAAGCGTTTTATCACTTTATTAAATGCTTGGGTCGTTTGTACATGTAGTGAACTTTTACAAGTCTTAATATCATGTCTCAGTTTAGAAGCAAGCAATAGTTGTATAGCTGTAGGTACGACTTAGATTGTTAATTACTTTTATGACACATAGGTATTAAATTCATAAAATTGCGCTTAGCATTATTAATAGAAAACTTCTAATATACCTAGTATCGTTAAAACAATATCTTAAAATAGTATCGTTTTAGATCTAAAACGATACTAGTTATGGATTTTGAATTTAGTTTCCTACATTTAATAATTTCCTACACTAAATAATAATAATAATCTGTAAATACTTACTTAAAACTGCGTATAATTGTAAAATAGGGGCCTTAAATTTACAGAATTACATTACAATACGCTACTATACCCTGATTACAGCACACCACTATATTAGATATCTACTATTATACATATTATTATATACCTAGTGATAAATACTAAACTTAACTAAACTTACTTAGTTTTATTTAGTAACGGCAGTTCAACAAGTAAAAGCTAAAATCTCCATTTATTAAGAAACTAAAAATTTATCGCATATTTACAGAAAATACTCGTAGTTTTATGTTCCGCGTTTGAACAATCAAGTACTGTAGCAATGAAATATAATCACAGAACATTAAAAAACCAGTCCTAAGGATTTTTCTTTGTTCTGTGAATATAATACTTATTTCATAAAACATAACTTAAGAGCATAAACAAAATATTTCGCAATGGAAAAATGAAGCGAGACTGCAGAACTCTTTTGTATGGTTCACGATCATGCACGTATTTTTCTTTCAATCGCATATAAATATGGCTAAGGTGAACATGGAGGTATACAGATTCCTACCGTCTCCCGGGATTTGTATCTCGTCTCCCCACAGCGAGAGACGTGTCGCGAATACAAGACGATGTTAGTGATACACGCCAAACCTCGCGTTTGAAAATTCGCTAAAAGAAATTCAAACGGTACTGTGGACATATCGGTACGACTGTCTCATGCCAATGAGCTTTACTGCGACGTGTATGTATGAGATTCGATATGACGACATACATAAATAAAATGTATTAATATTTACACAAGTATCATAATATTATTCAAGATATCTTCGACTTTAATCGATTATACATTTTAATAACAGGGATCTAACCACAACTGTATGATCATCAATTTATATTATAAATCAGTTGAACTAACTGTCGTGATGCATTAAGGGATTAATAATCATTATAATATTTGTGAAGATATACTTTTAAAGATCAATACATAATATGGTTCCTTTTATCTTGTTTCATCAGACTCAATAAATAAATTGTATTTTATCAGCTTCCTAACGTTGGTTGTTATTGAATCATGAAGAATTTTAACGCAGAATAATGTTAAGAGAAACGCTAACGTATTCTCGTTAGGCTATTTGTAAGTAGCCTGAATAATTACCAAATGATTTTCTAAAATGTTACTTTGTGAATAATCTTTACTCATAAATCACATTATTCACAAAGAAACTACCTTTTCTACAAATTGCTCTTATACCTCTAAAAAGGATATAAAATTATATATACACAGACCCATGTAACAACAATATTGCGACCCATGACAGGGATCCGTGGAAATCGGACTCCGTGACTACGATAAATCGTTTAATTCCACCCCGGTGACTCGGCCGATTGCGAAAGGCCAAAACGCCATCACAATTTACTGCGATCCTGTCCCATGCTTGAAATAACCCTACCTGCTGCTTCAACAACAAATAAGTACGATTTGAATGAATTTAATAGCCCATTTGGTATACATACATAACAATAGCGTTCACGGAGAGTAGGTACAATAGTTCTAATACAGAGATATCGTATCGAAACAGTTGAGCTATATAATGTTACATATCTTTTTAAATAAGTGTTTTGTTTAAAGGGTCGATTAATTAATATGAAAATAAATAATACCTAATATTACCTGTGGTTGCGACAGGGTCCTCGTGAATTAAGATTTTTTTATGCATAGCCATAATTACTTTTTAAAATAAAAGTATATGTTACGCCTTAAAAAATTAGCTATCTGCGAGAAAGTCCCAACGAAATCTGCTCCAACGTTCCAGAGATTACTTCATTCAAACTGACAGAAACATACACTCGTATGCATTTATATAAAACTTTTTATTTTAATATTACAAACAAACACTTAAATTTTATTTCTTTGTATAAGTATGTAAAGCTAGAAGATACAGATTAGTATAACATAAAATCATAATAATAAACAAATGCCAGTAGACAGGTTAGAGATAACTGTGGTATAAAAGAAGTATAGGATTTCCATTTAGAGCACAGATTATCACGCTTGAATTATTTTATGCAAAACCTCAACGAAACTCGAGCATTTCAAGAATGTTTAACGCTTTGTACCAGGACAAGCGCTTGAATAGCACCAGTAAATGGAATTAATGCTAGAAAGGAATTAGAAAATGTTTTATAGACATTCATATGATTTAATTAACTATACAAGTACTTAGAAACAAATAAAAAAGGAATACCTACTATGGGAAACAGGGGCTCTATTGTAAGAGAAGCAGGAAATTAAATGCAGAGGTTAAGAAAAATGTATTTAAGTATACTTTTTTTTACTATATTTAATAAAATAATCGATTTTTGCTAAGTGCATTTTGATGTTTAGGCACGATATAATATACGAAAGCAACATTTTTTTTTCCATTTTTGTCGGTCTTGCTGTTTGCTCCGGCTAATTTCTGAAATGGCTGGACCGATTTTAACGGGACTTTTATTGGCAGATAGCGGATGTAAAAGGGTAACTCAGGCTAGTTCAATTTTGTAAAAAAAATTAGGGTTCCGAGCAAAAAATTCATACATTAAAAATCTAAAACTACACGGATGAAGTCGTGGGAACAGCTAGTTTAACTTAAATTTTTTGTTTGTAATATTTTAATCACAGAACAAAGAAAAATCCTTATTTTAATAAACGCGCAAATGAGAGTGTATCGTACACTCTCATTTGCACACAAAAAGTAATTTTCTCAATTTTTTAATTATGTAATTCTTTCTGTCTGTGTGAGGTAATCTCTTGAACAGCTGGGCAACTTTATATAGCAAACCCGTTAAACAAGAGGTAGGCCACCATATTTTTCCAAAAACAGTTTATAAAAATATTTTCTCTTTACTCAACGAACCATTTATTGCTAAACTGGCCTCATATATTGTTGAGTTCAGCATGCGATATGTATACGTAATGATCACATTTCCTTATCTGGTTATAGTTCAAAAAGGCGCCTTAGGCAGCCAATAGTAAATGCAGAAGGGTTATTTACATATCGAATATTTGCTGAATACGTGATATGGTGATCCTGAAAAACAAGAATGACATCCTGTTTTGCTCGTATTTAAGATTGTTTTCAATGTTAGCAGATCCTCTTCAGATAATCTAAAATAAACTATGATATAACTTTGTAGAAAATTAATGAAACAAAAAACACTTGAAGTTTATGGTAAGTAAGTATGTACTTGCTAATATCAAACAATCTTAACAACTTCTTGATTTACAAGAACAAACTTATCTACCTAATGTAGTTTTTGAGGGAAACTTAGATGATAAAGTAAGAGAAACCATAATAATATTTACACTATAGCCTTTTCTCTAATTCTAACTTCTTCTTCTTCATCCAAAGCCAATCTCTGTTGATTGCATGAAGCGCAATCAACTGAGGATTTTCTTTCACATCCAATATCCATATTGCTACTCAAATCTAACGGTATCATTATACAAAGCTGTGTGAAAAGCTCAAAATGAGACAAAATATGATAAAAAGAGAAAACAGAATCACTTTCTGCGCATACAAAGGAAAGGAAACAAACCACACAGTGTTTCATTTACCGCACAAACATAAAAAATACCACTAGTTTTATTTTGTAACTCTTTTAGGTTATTTCACAAGAGAAAGGGTAGCAGTCAGAAGAATTTGAATAATTCAGTAAAGGTTCAGTCAATTCAAAAAAAGATATAGGAGGTCGTGTTTATTCGCTTGATATTTGTAAATAAAATTTAGTTACACATTTACAGAAATAGTTTTGACATTTTAGTTACGTAGGTGCTACAATTTAGACACAATGTTCCATACATGGACCTAGGAATAACTATGGACGGAGCCATGGGAACAAAAAAGTGACGCTGCATAGTCAGCCAACTTTCGTATACGTATACAGTCGCCACGCACACTCTCACATCATAGTCAGCCACTTCGCGGCAAACGTCGGCCGAATCGGTCGATCTGTCAGTTTAAGCGGGAAGAATAAAAAATCAAATACAACATGTCTTGTGCAGTGAAATGGTGTAAAAACCGTAGTGACAGGAAGAAAATAAATCCAGGGATCATATTTCACAGGTTAATCAATATTTCAATCACTTAATGTTTATCTAATAATTATACATAAATGTTCATTCAATATTTCAAAACAAAATTCAATTGTTCGGTACAAAACCAGTGATCCCAACATAAAAGTGTGCAAATTTCCCCATATTTTGGGGAAATCTGTAAATTGTGTGACTTTATGATGAAATAGCATAAACTATTTATTAGTAGTGATAACCGTAGTGATTTAACTTCTTTTTTATAAATACATGGGATTAGGAATCGCAAAAATACAAATTGTAACTAATATGAATTTTTTTACTTTTTTTGTTAATTAAGTACCTAGTTTAATTGTGTGAATATTCCCCACGGTTACCATCCATGTAAGTTTTTTTTATATAGGTATAATGAAAAAAATAATGTAAAAAATAACTAAAATATTATTTTCATTAATTTATGATAAAATAATTTTTTTAATAATAATACACGAATCACCTTTAATGATTGTTCATTTATATATTTTAAAATTTACCAAATAATTCTCCCTATTCCTCAACTAAAATAATAAAAAATGGGGAAATTTAGGTAAAACCTCGCATCCCTACAATTTACTCACACAATGATTGATGCCCGCCATTTTTTGACACAGACTAGTTACTCTAGGCACTCCGTCCATACTTTTCCTAAGTCTATGGTTCCATATAATAATATATTTAGTTAATTCATTATTTTGTTTTTACACTTTGTGTGATACACCAGTCGTGATTTCGTGGGCTTTTATTTTATTATTATTGTTATTTTTATATCTGTCGTATCGTAGCTTCATCGAATTCAGTGTTTTTGGCCTTTTGTAGCATAAGGGACCAGTCGACAACTAGTGTCAGGTCCTTGTGGACTGGTAGATGCTGAACTATGTTCTTGTGCCATCATTGTGACAAGTGTGATTTATTTTTGACTCTGTTTTAATTTATAGCTTCTTCTTCTTTCTGTTTTCACTTGTCATTAGGCATAGACTTAGGAAAAGTATGGACGGAGTGCCTAGAGTAACTAGTCTGTGTCAAAAAATGGCGGGCATCAATCATTGTGTGAGTAAATTGTAGGGATGCGAGGTTTTACCTAAATTTCCCCATTTTTTATTATTTTAGTTGAGGAATAGGGAGAATTATTTGGTAAATTTTAAAATATATAAATGAACAATCATTAAAGGTGATTCGTGTATTATTATTAAAAAAATTATTTTATCATAAATTAATGAAAATAATATTTTAGTTATTTTTTACATTATTTTTTTCATTATACCTATATAAAAAAAAACTTACATGGATGGTAACCGTGGGGAATATTCACACAATTAAACTAGGTACTTAATTAACAAAAAAAGTAAAAAAATTCATATTAGTTACAATTTGTATTTTTGCGATTCCTAATCCCATGTATTTATAAAAAAGAAGTTAAATCACTACGGTTATCACTACTAATAAATAGTTTATGCTATTTCATCATAAAGTCACACAATTTACAGATTTCCCCAAAATATGGGGAAATTTGCACACTTTTATGTTGGGATCACTGGTTTTGTACCGAACAATTGAATTTTGTTTTGAAATATTGAATGAACATTTATGTATAATTATTAGATAAACATTAAGTGATTGAAATATTGATTAACCTGTGAAATATGATCCCTGGATTTATTTTCTTCCTGTCACTACGGTTTTTACACCATTTCACTGCACAAGACATGTTGTATTTGATTTTTTATTCTTCCCGCTTAAACTGACAGATCGACCGATTCGGCCGACGTTTGCCGCGAAGTGGCTGACTATGATGTGAGAGTGTGCGTGGCGACTGTATACGTATACGAAAGTTGGCTGACTATGCAGCGTCACTTTTTTGTTCCCATGGCTCCGTCCATAGTTATTCCTAGGTCCATGGTCATTAGGTATATCCTGCATAATTTGCAGAAATCTTTTTCTTATTTTTCTTTGAACAAACGCTATTATTAGGATGACATTATAGGAATTAAGTACATGATTTGGTTTTTTACTGGTTTTTATGATATTTGTGTTTCAGATAACACGCTGATAAACTCATGGAACTACATTTTTATGCAGTGCTAGCCGACTGGTCATGGCTGCACACTGAAATATTCATGAAAATGTTAAATAATCCGATCACAGCACCACCTACCGTGCCCTCACTATATATATATTTAACATTGTATCAATATGTTGTATGCGCACTATAATTTGACATGTTTTATCGCAACACAATGGAAGGTGTAGTATCAAATTAAAGCGCGCAAATATTAACAAACGTTGATTTTTTAAATTTAATTATTTTTATAAGAAAAAAACGTAGTAACCAAGTATGTCTCATGGTTTCACTTGCCATAATCTGTTTTAAGTAACCTTACTCAACTAGGTACTGGGTGATCAAGTGAGATAAAGTATTTTTTTTCCAAATCGCTCTGATAGTTTCAAACATAAGCGCGTTCAAAATAAGCAAACTTACTGCTTTACCGCAGTTTCACCTACCGTACCCAGTTCTATTTAGGCAACTGCCTCCGCTTTGCATTGATTTATTTTTCGTTTTGCTCAGCTCCTAAGGATTATAGCGCGATGTTAAACCGTCCATATCACCTTCCATACCTGAGCTATCAAATGCAAAACTACTTTTTCAAATAGACTATCAGATATTAAAGCATTCAAACAAACAAACTCTCTAGCTTTATTGAATTGGTAGATTAACATACTGTTACGTTTTTATCTACTATACTAACCTGACTTTCCTCATTGATTATAACAAACTGAGCCCGAAAATAAGTAACGACCGTACCTACCCCATATTTTTCTTTGATTCCCAGTGCGACGTAGAAACTGGATAACTTATAATCAAATTTATATAAAGGCTACATCAGACATAATCGCTAGCTCAAATTTAACAGTAATCCGAGTATTAGTTTGAACACCGAAATCGTAAGTTTGAGCCCAGTTATCCACATAGTCGGGACTTCTATCAGGTAGCTCGGTTGAAACAAAGTCAAGTAGTTTCCAAAACTGGCATCTTAGCCTAGTTTGGTATGTCGCAGAAGTTCGGCTAAGTCGTATTTAACTTCAGCGAACAGCTTGTGTTGCAACCGCATACCAACAAATTTTGACACTGTGTATTTAGGTAAATGTAATCATGAAACGTCTGTAAACTAAGCGATGTGGTTACTTTAATTTACTTTCAACTTGACTCTACAGTTTGAATCAAACGGTTTGCTTATCACGTTTAGGAATCTACTTCCTAATTAAAGTTGTACTTGTTTGGAAGCGCCGAACATGTAGTACGGATAGTACAAACATTTTCCCGACGCTTTTATTAAAAAGATTTATAGCTATACGTTGAATAATTTAACATCTATAGTTGTACCTAGTTCTATAAATATTCTAATAAGGCTTCCCAATTAATATTTATGTAACCTACCTGTATTATAATTCTACCCTGGCCCTCATTTTCGTTAAAATAATGTTTAAGTAGTTACTAGGTAATTAAGAAAAACGAATTGAAACCCACCACAGTCTGTATAATATTATTTCACATCGTTTTTACAAAATTTTAGGCTTAATATCAAATATCAAAATTCAGTTTTTAACTCAAACGTCTACTAATTAAAACTGAATAATGTAATTTATGACCAACAAAACACGAAAAGAGAGATTTTACTCTAATACCCAGATGTGCATATTAGGTACCTACACGTGCTGCTATTATGCACAATTTTGGACAAATCTTGCACTTTGACCCTTGAATACAGATTGGATTATTGTGGTTATTAGTTAGTATGTGCATATTGGCATTGATGTGTATGTCATTTAGTGGTAATTCATTGTAATTATCCTAAAATCTGTCCCGATCGTGAGCGTGATAAAATTGCAAAGCTCCAAACATCGAAACATCTTCATAAACTTTTCCATTTATAATATAGGATTAGTGGGATTTTAAATTTCTAGAATTGAATTCTCTTTGTCTGGTACTAATACAACAGACGATAGGTATTTCGATATATCGAAAGGTTTTTATACCACTTAGGTGACAGACAAGCACATGACCCAACTGATGGGAAGCGGGTACTGTGGCCTATAGACGTATGCAACACCAGGGGCGTTACACTCGCACTGCCGACCCTGGAGAGTGGGGGGATTCGAGAAGAGGGTTGAGAGAGTTTCTGTTTTGAAAACATGAGTCTTTGGTCCCCCGTTGACACCACAGAATCCCTCCAGTGATCTCTGGCTACCTTACTTACCGCCGCGCCGGGAACGCAACGTTATGGTTATTTATGGCCGCGGTCTTCTGTAGGGCGGAGGTACTCCCCAGTTGGACTGCTCATTTCGGACGGGAGATACCGTCGTGTCCTACCTCCATTAAGTTTCCAATTAACTTGATGGAAACATCTTCGGAATCAGGCCATTAGGCCATCTATGTTCCGATATTAATTACGTCTCGTTAATTCGTAACGATAAACACTACACGCCTATCAAATCAGTAGTGATTTTCCGGAGTCATTACTGAGCTAAAATTTAGTTGAAGTTACGGCGGCGAGCCACGACAGCGCCGTTGCTTTTAATACCACTAAACATGCAACTATTCAATCACTACACAGCCACGAACCGTGTTTCTCTTGTAAATAGCTAGCCTATTTAAGAAAACGCCATCATTAATCTTTGTTTTGATAAAGCGCTTTCGTAAATACACCCAATGGTAGATCTCAACAGGAAAACATGTGATAACTATGCGTTATTTTGACGGATGTGTTTTGACTTCGTTTTGGTATTTTATTTTATTTTCGTACTGTTATCCAATTCTGAATGAATTTGAATATTTGTAACTGAATACTATTATGAGGGAGGTGCATGGCCGAATAATAAATATGAACTATTTTGCTATATAGATAGATAAAGATTTTGTGATTTTAAATCATTTTATTTATGCTAAACTACCTAGCTGATGCCCGCGGTTCCGCTCACGCGGAGGTTGGTTATCGTTATTTGGTCATATTTTCAGGTTTACTGAACCAATTACAATCAAATATACAGGGGATTTCCATTCCGAACAAACAGACAAAAATTCCAAAAATATATTTTCGTGTTCGGATACTTTCATTCAACTTTTTCAGTCTTCAACCTAGCGTTAATCCCAGTCGCATCCAAAGCTTCCACCTCGGAATCTGGGGTCAGCTTTACCAGTCTTAGCAGCGGATTTGGCTGGACTTCGATATTTTTTGTGAAGCGACTGCCATCTGACCTTCACAACCCAATGGTGACATTAGGCGATATCGAAGTATTGCAGTTAGACCGTTGTTCTTGGACATTCAACATAACCCAAGTATTTTTTTAATATCTCCAATGTACAAACATTAATAATTTACAATATTATAATCGAATATATATTAAAATTTCAAAATTTAATACTACAGGGACTCACGTGTTTCATTAGTGGAACCTATACCTATATCAAAATGAAAATAAGGTTATTCGTGATGTACTAACTAGGCTCAATTCTCAACGGACAAAAGCTCATCAAATCATGTTGTCTGAAATAACACTGATTACAGGAACAAAAATATAACAAATTGATCTAAATGCCCTCGAGAGGATCTCTGCGTCCGCAATTGGATAGAGTGGAAAAATTGATAAGACCGGCTAATGGAATTTGTATCTTCAATAAAGTTATGACTACGCAGTTTATTAGGGCAATTACAAATGACAACATAGTTTGTAACTAGCGGAAACAGTAAGAATTAAGCAAGTAGACACACAATAAAAGTGAACTAATCAAAATAAGCCATGTTAGAATCGAGTGCTATAAAAATGTCAAAGAATTCTACTTTTAAATCTTACAGCGCAAGGGTTGGCTCACAAAGTCAGAAACAGTAGGTCGCGGCGTCACGGCTGGCTGCCGTTCCTCTACGACAAAATGCACTCACGCCTTGGCCAGGCCGCGTGCACTCACGAATGCATTTACATATTGATCTCCAAATCACAGTAGCTGCACGAATACCAAATAAAACGTACCTACATTTTCATCTGAATCAGTTTTCATGCTTTTATTCGTAAGCACCTATTCGTTGTAAATTATGAAAGTTTTTCTTTTCAATCACAGCCTTAGCAAAACTATCGTTTCGCGTTTTTACTATCGTTGCTGTATCCTAAATGCATATTAAATGCCTTTCCAGCACTTTACTTATAGACGTGTTGAAGTCAACTCTAGACGAATGCACGTTAGTTTATTTTCCAACGTTAAGGATTTTACAATTGGATAATTTAGACGTCTTATTCAACACGGTGTTTTCAAATTATTCTTTCAATCGGAATTGTTATCGCTTCGAAGAAATCAAATGCTTTGTGTACGAAAATATTTTTATACACTCCTTGAAAGCAGGGGTGAAATTGTTTGGTAACCCAAAACGCGTTAATTTAAATTAATCATGAGCTGTTTTAAAAATCAATCACACAATAGTTTCCGGAACACGCTGTTGGGTATGAAAGCCGTTGCACCAACACGACCATAATTGCCATCGCAGATAGTAATTGGCCTACTTCAACAAAGGCAACATTAAAAGCCAGAGCATTTATTGACATAGTGTATGACGCACGTTGCGATCCATTAGTGGTCCGCTCACCTGTCCCTCGTGCTATATAAGTGCAATCATGTACTGTTAACTACCTCTATGGTAATTTCTCTGTAACATTTGTATTCACTTTGCTTATTTTATGAGTACCTACAATGAGAAGAAAATACCTGGTTACTGAAATAGCTCATCATTTAAGTCGTTTGCATTTGACCGTGAGGTACAAGTTTTAGGGTTTCTTGTTAGAAAACTTTCAGCAGCAACATTAAGTGTAGAAACGTGCCCAGTGGCTGGCCTCCATTCCAAGATTATATTGGCATGAGTGTTAATAGATGTACTTATATACGACAAAACTGACCAAGGACAAGTCGGGATTGTGCACTGAAGGCGCCGGATAACTTATTTTATGAAAGCATAAAATATTTTTCTAATAAAAAGATATGAACTCACATACGCTCATCCTATTTTCACTCTTACACTACTGCTTACACTACTTACCTTCACGCAAGTAGTGTAAGCAAAAAATTGTTAAAGTTTTAAAACGATCGTATGAACGGTACGACAGTGTAGGTACCTACTAAATACGATTAAGTAAACATTGATTACAAATATTTAAATATATATGTGCAGGCTGTACAATTTATTCCTACACAAAAAAAAGAAAACCGCCAAATAATCTTTTAAAATTTATTAACATACCCGAGTACCTAACTAACGTTAAAACGTTACGCTTAGTTATATTATAATAACAGATAGCATTAACAAGGGGGATGCCGCGAAAACGTGCGAACACAATTGTAGCTGCCGCAAAATTTCATGTTCGGTTGAATTACATAACGCAATGACACTCTACGCAGTGTAGGGTGTTTGCGAAAGTAAGTTTTGATTATAAACTATTTTATTTAATGTTTTCGATTAACGTTCGTGCATAAAGTTAGATTATATCATAAAATACTGCAGAATGTGTACTGACTGTGTACATTCAAATAAGAAATGGGCCGTTTCATATTTATCATTTAATTTAACCGCTATCCAGGGCGAGAGAGAAAGAGAGAGAGAGAGAAAGAGAGAGAGAAAGAGAGAGAGAGAGAGAGAATTATAACTAAGTAGTTCAAGAACAAGAAACTTGCAGTAGCGTATTAAAAAATGTATGTGTCAGGCTTACCTTTCTTAAAGTGTTATTTAGATTTCAATTCTTCACATAATACCTACTCCGTTTGATAGTCTTGGTTTTATGTTGATGGTCAATAAATAAAAGCACCGATAGCTTAGTTTTCTGTTGTTGGCCTAACGATTGAGAAGTTCTGGGTTCGAATCCAGACGACTACAATACCGATATGAACCCATTCCTCACACAAGCTTAGTTTTACGCAACTTCGTAGGTTCACGTAGCTATCATGCTTCGCGTAGCGCATAGATAGCAGTTATATACACATAATATAAGTACGCATGATTATAACATTAATGTTAATTGTACTATATCGTATACCTGATAAAATCATTGGTTTTCAATTAGCTTATTGGAACTTATTTACGTCACCGAAACATGTTTCTACATCCGAGTAGCTAAAATATATTTTCTAAATTCTGCTTTAAACGCAAATCATGCTGAGAACATTTAAGAGAGAACATGTGCGAGTGACAACACATCACTGAAAATCTCATTACGCTGTCAGCTAATAGGGAAACAGTAATCCAACATTTCCAATAACGTTTGAAACCTTTGGTTACAAAAAGTGAAACGCTTCTGTGAAAATAAACTGACGGGTGTTCGAAAGGCGACGAAAGTTAATTTCACGGTTTGTGAATGCTTCTTCAGAACTCATCTCGCTTGAACAATCCGCGAGGCGGTTGCCATTAATCACCGCCGCCAGACAAATATCATTAGTTCTCTGCTCTTTGCTATACTACCGTACGGTTTTTAAAACCATTATTGATTTTAGTTCTATTTTCTACTAGACATTAACCATTTCTGCAAAGAAGTTCACGAAATTAAAAGTCTTTTGATGATGGGTGTAGAGTTGTAGTTGCTCGTGAGGTCCAAGGCAACCTCATCTGCTAGTCGGACCTGCTAAACAATGGACGAGGCTCCAGCGCAGGCTATCCTCGCAGGGTTGAGCGGTCAGACGTTCAAAACTAACATCCATGTTTTAGGTCTGACTGTAAATTGCAGTTCTGAATGTACCTACTTTCAATGAATAACTAAACAGAAAATTAAAACACATAATCACGTTAGTCACCATCATCAAGCTAATGTAAAAAGTTTTAAATTCCTTTGCAAAGTCTTGAAAGAGCCAGTGGATGACATGCACAAGTTCCGCAACTTGGCCTATAAATCATACGAACGTACCATAATGTTGATATATTAGGTAGGTAGATATAGAAAATCTTAATCCACTTTTCTTGTAAAAACGCGGAGAGGGCATAACTTTGTAATCTCAAAAGAGTTTGAGATATATGAGTTGAGAAAAGTCTGCAACGTGGTCTTGTTCCAGAATAAATGCATTTTTCAGGAAATTATTCACTGCGCTTGTGTTTTATTTCATATTCTAGCAACTAACTTTATTCACACACGCGTAAAGAATATACAATTTAAATAAGAATAAGTATACCTAAATATAAAATTTGAAAATTTTATCAGTCTGCAAGATGCAGACTGATAAATTCTCGGTCTACTTGTTAACATACACGGTAACAAAAGTAATACATATTACAAAAAAATAAAGTTTTATGAGTCACATTTGTTCAACTATTTACGGTTATGGACACACATTGTACAAAATTAAGTATTATGTCAGCTTTATTGCAAGCTCTTGAGCCGAGAAAGAACAGTGAAATTGTCTTTGAGAATACTAGAAGCTCGAGTGCTGACTGAACGGTACGTGTCTCTAGGATCCCGGGGGATCGAAACAGTGTGGCGGTTAACGGGTTACATTCCACTGAGTTACAATTTTTGACGATTTCATTTATTTCTTCACATATTGTACATATTAAGTAACCGTTTCATTACGTATAGTAAACGGTTATTCAAAATTTTTTTCCAATTTATGCAATTTAGAAAGTTGAAAAAATACAGGATAGACATGACTTTACAAATGGCTATTGGGCCACCAGTACCAGCGCTATGACAATATTTTATTTTTCATTATTAGTTAATTAAACCCCTCAAGAGTCGCCACACTGGTACAAATGACCTGGAAATTGGTGTCATCATCATCCGGTCTAATGTGACTAGAAACAGTGATGGGTTGCGATAAGTGAAAAAATGTCTTATTAAAATCATAAATCTAATTAGTTTTAAAATATTCTACATGAAAAAATAGTTAGTAATGATAATTATACAGCGAAAGACATCTCATTATGTTGATGTCCCTGAAACTTTGTTACCTTATTCCATCGATTCAGATGCCAAGGTTCGTCCTTGAAACAGAATTAATGAAGCTTTGTTCTACAGCCCAACTTACTTTTGTATTTAAGACGTTTAATTACACAGTACTTTTTTAATTATTCATTGTTTTATTGGCTTTCGCCACAGAGCATTTACAACTAATACGCGCTGTCGTTTATGCAATACATTTATTATAGCACGAAATAAATTTATTGTTACAACAGCTGTGGTGTAACGGTAAAGCGTTCAACTACTGCGTTGGAGGGAGGTTTGATGCCCGCCCATAGCATGCATGAGTAGGTATGTCTATTTGCTTTAGTCTGACTGTTTCTACGTACCTACAATTATTTATGAACATGAAATCAATCATATAGACAAAAATCTTTTATAATAAACTAATGACAATACTTATTTTTTGTAACATAGTGAATAATAAATGAATTTCCCAAAACAATCTTCTAATTCAACATAAGCAACTTAAATTAAAGATGATAATAATTAATGAGTTTTTAGCAAAAGTCTTGTTTGAAGTTGTTGTTCAACTTGCCAGACGTAACTAAATGGACGTTATGACAAATTATTGTAACTTTGGTACGCGTATAAATAACGTCAGAAGGTGATAGATAAGGGAGAGTGTAGATGCCACATAGATTTATCAAAGTAGTTGGTATAATGGGGATATTAGATATGGAGGATGTCTCATGAAGCTGTGGACCCACGAGTCCGAAGAGAGGTCATCGTAGAATCCTTATGTTATGGATGTGAACACTGAACCTTGTACAGTTAGCTGTAAGAGAGTAACTATAGGTTGGTAATTTTTAATACGCAAAAAAATAATGTACCAAATATGTTTGCGTGATTAGTCAAATCGTGTGATAAATAATAATTTTAGGGAGTATTTTCACAGTTGTATGCTAGATTACTAATTACTTATTGAGGTTTACTCAATAAGTACTTAGTAATCTAGCATAATCAATAAGGTTGAGGTATACTCAATAAGTAATTAGTTATCTAGCATACAACTGTGAAAATATTCCCTAAAATTACTATTTATCACACGATTTGACTAGTCACGCAACATAGCAACTACTCCCAAAGATCGTACGAAACTAAAGTTTTAGTCGCAACCGATGCATCTTATTATATCACTGAAACAGTTGAAAAGTATTGATAAGGTTGTATATACAAACACAACAAACTGTTGTATGTACAGTCAGCGTCAAAAGTAGATGGTGATATCATTTAAAATCCAAATTGCTGAGTGCACTATATTTAATTTAAACAAGTTTTTCATAAATAAATATGAATGTACATGCTTAAAAACTAACTTTTGACGTTGACTATTCATCTTCGACTGATATTTAATAAATGAATTCCTCCAATGTTTCTTAACCTTAAACAATAAATTTACTGTGGGACGACACAGACACTAGCAAAAACTCAACTTTGCATTTAATTAAAACTCTTAACAATTTATTTGCTTATTCAATAATGGAAACGGCAGAAAGGATGCGAAAAAGACAACCATTATTAACCTATTTCTGAAAGTGGAGAAAAGCGACGGCAAGGATGATTAATTAACAGAGAGCTGGCCGCAAGCGAAGCTCTATGAAGGAAAACTTAATTACTTTTCTGGGCAGAATCATAAAGCTGAATAATTCATACACGAGCTGCAAGGACAGTCTTGAATGTGTCGCAGGAGCATACTTCCTGCCACTCGGCGAAAATTGAATTGCTCTTTGCACTCTGCGGCTTACTTTATAATTATTATAGGTGATATTTCATAATAATGCTGCATTTTCATAAAATGCCAAAGTTTCTGCCATACACACATATTGGTATAATCAAATATATCACTCATATCCATGGTAGGTACTTATCTTTTTATAGGTAGTTGTAAAAAAATATCAGAAAATTAAATGATAAGGTAGGGTTTATAAAATACTAAAAACATTAAATTATTAATATTTGTTTCTTTTTTTACTTTTTAAATATATCCCAAAATCAAGACAAACAAGTGACTATACTTATCAACACATTATTATCAATACAACAATTTACAACACGGCTTTTAAATTCCATTTACTCAATTTTGTTCAATTCCAAGGATTTGTGTTCTTGTAATGGTATGTTTGTGAAGTCACCGCAAAACTGGGGCAATTTAGTACTTGATTGTTCTTTTTAAGGTCAAGCCTGAGATCGTAAACCTGATATGACATAATAAACCTAAAGAACGATGGATTTTGTACTACGTTTGTCGGATTAATAACGTTGGTCTAATAATAATCAGCATTTTGTCTAAAACCTTTCATTTTCACTTTTGGTTTCATGTGAAATAGGACAGAAGAGAGCTAATATTTATATATATATATCGCAGATCATGAAAAAAAATCACTGTAGAATATACTATACCTATTTCTACACTATTACATTGGGTAATTGGTCCCTGTAAAATAGTTGTAAGATTGGAAAAAAATTAATAACCCATCTTACTGTAAGTAGTATTCTGATTTTATGATTATAATAATTATAATGTTGTATGACTGCCAAGAAATAAAATAGCTACGATGCCGTAGTAATTCGTTCATATAAAATATTTAATTAAAAACAAAACTAATTACTGCGGAATGAAAGTCAAAAAGGTACACAAAAGTGCCACAAATTTCTCAGGAGTCAGTTTGCTCCCAAACTAAAACAGGAAAACTTCTTTTATTACTTGACTAAGCATATTATTAGTAGAACAGCCTACCAGGGATTATTTTATCCACAATAGACACAAAAAGATAATTATATTAACGCCGTTGCACGAACATATGAAACAATAAAAACAAACAGAACAAGGTCTAAAAGACTAAGAACAAAACAAAAAAGGTTCCAATATTTGTTTTAATTTTGTAAAAAGGTTTCTTGGGCAGACAGTAAATATCAATTAAGTATTCCGATGTTTTTCTCGAGGGTAACAATAGCCCGAGTACAATTACTCGTCCTTCATTAGCGAGAGACAAATCCTTTCACTAGTATTGCCAGTTCTAATTGCCGCATTAGGGGAACAGAATGAGCTATTTTAAAACGTTGTCTGTCGGATCTGTTTTATTTTTAACGGTCCGTAAGCTCACAACAGAGTTTTAGAATTCGCAACAATAAACGTATCACTGATGGAAAAGTATGTTCAAGCTCTAGTTATTTTTGTTTGATATGAGCAGTAAGAAATTGAATTTTTCCTACTATCTTCTCATTCAATTTTATTTATAAATTGATAATGATAGAAATTATATATGTTCTCAGTGAAACTACATTAGTTATGTTAGGCGTAGGTTCACGTCGGTAGTGTAATGGCCAGGATTCAAACCCGAGACCTTTGATTGTAAGAAACCTTTGCTCAGTTGTGATTTTTGATATTGGTGCCTTTGAGATGACACCTTTTACGATTGGGGTGCGTGTGACAGGTCCTGCGCCAATTTCAGCCGAGAAGATGGCCCTGAGTCAGCCACCTCACACCCCGGTATCCGAAGACCTGAGACGGCGTGCGGTTTAAGTCGGTAAGAGTCCGATGTAACTACTCCCGATGAATTCAATGGTCGAAGGAATGGTATCCATGGAGATTTTCGCACGAAAAAAAGGTATCACTGTGTAATGAGAATTGTACAAAAAATATTAAAAATTAGATATTTGATCTTCGCGTAATTGCTTGATTTGGTTGAACTAAAAAATAATTGTGTCTTGTAGCAAACACAAACCACCTAATACAATAAAGGAGTCTGTACATCAAACCTACCGACACGCCGACACAGCCCGGCTCAGCCATTCATATAGGTCATACAAAGTTTGTCTGCTTGAAAAAGATATAAAGCCGCTGGTAAACCGACCAATAAGAAAGTCAACGACTTATATCATGGGTTGCAAGTTTGGTGTGACTTGTCCCTAAAAATAACCCTCTGTTTCACGAACTTTTTAACGTTACTTTATTCTAATAATAAAAATTAAACCAATATATCTAAGCTGATAATTATGCAGCATCAAAGTTGTGAATAATAGACATTCTGGGAAACATCTGAAATGAAATTCTATTCGTAAGTATTAACAGTCTCATTTTTTCAGACACATATCAGACACAAGCTGGGCGGTTGCAATTTGTATTAAATAGTCAGCTATTTTATGCACAGTATAATATCGTTAATCAAAACATAGAATGGGCTTTTAATTTATAGGGTACTTAGTACGGGCGTATAAGAAAATAATGGTCGAGATGGGGAACTACGACGAATGTCTAAGCCGGCTCGTTTAGACAGGATCGGTTTAACTTAACGCGAGCGGATCTCACGCTCCATCGCATGTAACGCCCGTCGCTGAATTCGCGCCGGATGGAGCCCCTACTAATTTAGGATAAGTGCTCACGTAGAACTCAACGATGCGACTACGAATGGAAAATACCTTTGAACTTCCACGCACTCTGCGACAAATAATCATTTCAATTATACACTAAACCTTACCAGTGGTTTGAACTCGACTACCTATTTCATCTACTCATGATTTTCCTCTACCTTCATCAAACCTTTCATACGGATCAATTCTGATTTAATCTCTTTTTCCAAACGAATCAGTCTTGTATTTAAAGGTTAAAAATTGATTAGTTTAAAATATAAAATACAAAATATACACAAATTGAAATCCAATACGTGTAAACCACACAAATCATGATAATATTCGATGCAGCGGTAGTAAGAGCTCACTCCAGATGTGCAGTAGTAATAAAAGATATAATAATGTTGTGAATTATATGTGCATCATAAATACTTTGCCTATTTAAAAAAAAGTAAATGAACAACATACACAAAAATGCTCTTTATTTAGATGAAACATTCTACAGAAAGGAATGTAGAGAATAGATATAACATAGATTGAACCTGTGATCAATAAGTACATCTTGAATTCCTAGTTGAGTGCACGCGGGACGGGACGTGAGTGCATTTTGTCGTCGAAGAAACCAGTGAAGCGTACCCGCTGCATAAACACATGCCTAGAACTGAACAGTTAAGCTTCTTGCCACTCGCTACGCGACGCAACGCCAGATTTTTCTACTGACTTTGAATATTGATGTTATGTAAACACTAGTGAAACGGGAAACATGTTTGCGTCATAGTTCTTGAAGATGCTCGAATCGTTCTGAGATTGAAAGTGCTTTCAAATGTTTTACGAAATTCGAACAGTTGGAATTAGGGAACTAAATCACAAACTTTGGCCGAGTGGGACCTGTTGTCTTGTGACGGATACAAATTACTTAGCTCTAAGTTGGCTCTTATTACTTTGTCTCTGTCTTGATATTGATAGCTAAAACCGCATGACATTATACCTGTTCATGTAAACTCGTATCTGAGATGTTTCATTTACAGAGACCGCATTTTCCTCTAAGACATCAAAGATTTAATTATGAAGGTATTAAAGGATACGTTACTGTAGAAGCATCACATGGATTATTCGAGAGAAACCATTTCACACTGTGCTAGTGATGAATTAAATGTGCGAGTTACCTGCTTGCCTTATTAAAAGCAAGTTTTTCATTATAGAAGACGAGAAAACTTTACGTAAAAGATGGAAGTATATAAACTATTTTTTTTGAAAGGCAAACTTCTGACGTCAGCAAGTAATAGACATAAATATTTCCTAATTTAATATGAACTTATTAAATTAAATTAGCAAATATTATGTCTATTACTTGCTTATAAAAGTTAGTAAGTAGCATTGCAGATGCTAACCATATCGATAATATGGTAGATGAGCGAGTAAAGAACACCATCTAAGTAGATTTATTGCCCCGATTAATATTGGCTCTTCAAAGTTAAAATGCTTGAAATTGATATTCTCAGTCAAAGATTTACTGTAAGATTAAGCGATCAACTTTGATATTATATTTTTATGCACTCTTTTGAGGTTATGTTTATTACCCACCTGACGTCTTGTATTTAGTTTACAGTCCAATTAACAGCCCTTTAAATTGTCTTTTGCTCATATACCTACCTATTATAGACCTGTGAATTCAATATTGGGAAACTTTACAAACATGGGAAAGTTATGGTATTTACAGGCAGCTACCATAATGACCTACCAACATCAAATACTTTAATTTGATATTGGTGGTTGAGATGTATTTTCAGCACCAAATTCTTCTGTAGGTACTAAAGTCAACAGCGTAGTTATATTATACAGTTTAGAACGTAGGTACAGCTTGAATGCGTGCCATACCCTCGATAGAGCTACTATGCAAGCTTCAATCTATTTATTAGCCTAGTGTAGTCTTGTGTTAGATATGGCTCATCCAATATAAGCTGTTACACCTGGTCCTCTGATTTCTGCATTCTACCTACCCCTTGCAAGCACGATTTTTTTATACCACTTAGGTGGCAGACAACCACACGGCCCACCTGATGGAAAGCGGTTACCGTGGCCTATGGATGTGTGTTCACTAGGGGCATCACACTCGCGCTGCCGACCCTAAATTTTCAAAAGAATTTTAAGTAGCCTGCTGTGGAAATATAAAAGAAATATTTTTAAGTATTTCTTTTATATTAGTGTATAAGTAGTATTATTAATATAAATTTTACGAAATTTGTTAATAAATTATTTAATTTATTCTGTTAAGTAAACAAAATGCATAATTTTGTCTACCTGTTAGAAAAATATTTCATGAAAGTTATATTATAACGAAATTAAAATGTTCCCTTTTACCGGAGTAAGAAGTTCTGCTTGAGGTTTTTGTGAAAATGGATCTCTAGCCGTAAGCGATTTAAAGAAGAGCGTGAACCTTTCAAAGGTTTTCTTCCCCTCACCAATAAGATGGCCAAATATTCCGAATAAGTGCCAGTTTGATAATTCCGAGCGGTGTTTGAAACTTTTAACCTTTCAGTTTATCTAAGTAATTTTGACCCGCACTCGAGTACTTTGGAGTTTCTTGGCAGAGTGCCGTTGCTTTTATAAAAAGATAGGAAAATATCCGTTACTTTGCGTTTTTTGCTTTTACATTATTTATTTGCTTATTCACGTCCGACTATACCTATAGAGAAGATAGCACAAAAAGGTGTTAGATAAAAAAGTTATCTTAATATATATAAATCTCGTGTCACAATGTTTGTCCTCAATGGACTCCTAAACCACTTAACCGATTATAATAAAATTCGCACACCATGTGCAGTTCGATCCAACTTGAGAGATAGGATAGTTTTTGAAACGGATTTCGACATCCACGCGGGCGGAGCCGCGGGCAACAGCTAGTTATATTATATGTTTCAGCTGTTTTTCAAGCATTCCTGTGTTTTCTATATTATTCTCATCCTGCCTATAATATGACAAAAAAAACACTTAGTAATTAAATGAATATTGTATTTCACCGACTGGAATATAGTAAAGGAGAGAGAAAGGTGGAAAGATTTGGGGGAAGTCTTTGTCCAGCAGTGGTACAACATTGACTAAATAACAAAAAAAATTAATCCAATACGATTCATATTTGAACCTTCAGTCCACTAACATATAAGTAGGTAAATCATGTAAGCTCTCTAGTATTACTGTGTTAAATAAAACCCTTGCAAAAATAACAGCAAATGTTGGTACCTCGTATTTACGAAGAGTGTAGGAAGATAATTAGTTATTTTTCTGTTTTCTTTGTTGAATGGGGCTGTGTTGTGGCAGTTAGGTTGGTACAGCGTTTCACTGGTTGGCCATTAAATGTGGGGTTACGCCAATTGCTCTGGGCACTTTCGTAGAGGCATTTCAAAAATGTTTCAAAGTATTTAGGTTTGGAGTGAAATAGCCTAGATTATTACAAAATACATGTTTATAACTCTACATACCTAGTTGGGGTTTGATTATTTACTTAATTCACCACATCTATTTCGACGTTAGAAATGTAAAGGAAAGCTATGAGGTTGTATTATTGTTAATGTTGTATTTTCAATTAAATTAGACCTCTATTTACTGTGATATAAAATTCCTTTTCATTACCCAGCGTGGCAATAGAAAAGTCTACTACGATAGTATATTCACCATTCAGTACTTATTGTAGTTATAAATTTTACTAACTATTACACACAGAATTTACACAGCTACAAAATTTTTCCCCATATAATATTACAGCAATCTTACCTTAAGACATCAAAACAGGTTATAATATTTTTTCATACGAATGCAAAGATATGCTTACCCATAAATTTCAATAGCATAGTGCTGTTCGCAGCGTTTCCATTTCATTCATTTCACAAACACCATTGTGAGTTATGAGCCTATTTTTTTCAACGACAATGGTTGGAGTCCGGACAGTGAAAATATTAAATGTTAAGTCGAGTTGTTTGTATCCAACAGATATTCACGAAAATAGCGCGCAATAAATTGTAGGGAGGTATCCTCGGGATCGCACAGGCCTCATAAACTCGCCTATTACACTTCACCGTACTGTAATGGCTTAAGGTTGTATGAATTGAAATTGCTTTATTAATACAAGTACTTCAAATAATCTGAGCCACCGCGGCGTTCAGTAAATCCACGGGTGGCCTTTATCGGAACAGATTTTTGTTGTTCAAGAAACAATTGCATTATTGTATTTATTACAAGATTATATTGTTATTTAATTTAAATTGTACCATTTAGGAATGAAAATCTTCTATGATCACAGAACTCCAAATTATGAATCTACTCTTTTTTCGAAGTCGGTTAAAACGCATTATTATATAAAAATTAAATATGTATCAGTTAAAATTTAATACCTATTTAAAAATTATCTTCATTTATGATCAGTTTGCAAATCATTTATAAATTATTTTTATGCGTAAAATATCGTCATTAGTACTAAGTATTACATAGGTACATTAGGTATAACTAAATTATATTTCAAAGTACAAAAATATTATGAAATGATACACAGAATCCCTGAAACTATATAACGTTACTGAAATACGAGCCCCATAGATATTCTCAAAATTAATTGTAGAACAGTTCCGAAATCTCTCTCTCAAATAATTGCTTCATCCAATTGAGTCCAATCTAGTTCCCATTTCAGTAGACATTAAATTATTGTACAATAGAATATTCCCTTACATTTAGAGGATCCAAGGGTCAGATTAACTTCTCACAAATTAGCCAGTGGCCAGAATTAGAACAGAGATTTTATGAGTCGTGATTCCCATTTCAGCTTCAACAATAGGATTTGGTATAACTGGAAGGTTTCACTTTGAGTATTAGTAATTTATCTTATCATTTAAAGCCAGACGGCATATTGCTGCTATATTGTTGTAAATCAACATTGTTCAAATGATAGAAACATTTTCATTCAAGGTAGATTTCCGATTTTCGTTTGGTCTTTGAGTGTAATATAGATGCCTCAGCTAAGTATATGTATTGTAGTACTGTGTTATGGGTGTGTATGGTATGATATAATGGATGTAGTAAGCCTTTTTGAAGAGCGACACCTAATGCTAAGGCCCTCTCCGGAGGTATCGGTATTGCCGTGAAATCAATTACCTACTACCTATAGGTACTAATCGCAACATCGCCACGAAAAAGACAAGCGTTTTTAATTAGCAAAGAAGAGTTATGTAATAGTAGCAACCCAAAAGAAGAAGATTGATTGTATCATCACTGAACAGAAGACGATGACAATCTTCTTTTCTATGCTGGAACTCATTGTAACTGCCTTCATGCTTATGGTGAAATTATTGTTGAATTTGGTTGTACGTAAATGACAATTAACTTAAGAGTAAAACAAGTTAGATTATTTTGGAAGAATTATAGTTACCTACTTACTTAATTTTAATTTTTAACCGGAACAACAAGTTCAATAACTAAAATTAGATCTAAAAGGTCAAGTTAATTATCGTGAATAAGAAAATAAATAAATAGTGTTTGTTAGCATCAAAGTAATGTGAAACGTGTGAGTGGGTAAAACCGTTCGGAATTAAATAAATTATATCTTATCTAATAAAATAACTTTCTTTCATTGCCTAAAAACAAAATATTTATGTGGAAATATACTGACAAAAGAACAATGCATAACACAAAAAGGCGCATTATTTTTACATTTCCATTTTTAAAACCCTATCTCATTTAAAATGTAATAATGAAAACATTCATGTGGACTCTCGCTGAACCCAAAGTCATAATATAAACATGGACCACGTGATGAAGGTACCTACAACATGAAGGTACTTAGACGCAATGTACGTCTCGTCGTGGGATCAATTCAAATACGCAGCAGTTATGCAGAACCGATTTCACGTGCTTCTGCTTGATATCTAGTCATATCCAGCGTCTACTCACGTACAAAATAATGCTGACTGCTACTAATGCAAATTAATGCTACTTTCGGTGTCATTTTATAACCTTCTCAATGCTACTCATTAATGCTATGGCTAATAATGCTGTTTGCAGCAGAGTAACTTATTAAATAAAATAATGACGAAATGGTGAATAATTTAACATTATGTGATTTAAAAATGCATTTAGATGTATTGACTTTTGTGAGGCATGGATTGTTAAGCTATGCTTACTTTGGGTCTAGATAGCGATGTATAGAAAGTCTCAGAAAAATAATTTAGCTATAAAATAGGAGAAATCAAAAGGAAATTCAATTTACCCAATAAACAATTCCATCTTTAACATTTATTTATTAACCATAAATGTAATATAAATCAAAGAAGGCAGCAAACATACTTCGATCAACGAACTTTTAGTACAGTCAGCAATACAGTGTACTGAGAAGAAAAATATTATTTTTCGAGTTCACTAAATGCAAAATTTACTTCACTTGAATATAATCTAAAACAGTTTATTTAAGATTACCTATATCGAGTGTCTTGGTCTATTTATTTGTGATATACTACTGTAAAGAAACAGGGTTTGATGTGTCTCTGAAACAAAGGAAAAATACTTTAACCATGATTGGAGTGCACAAAGATACATCAATGGATCTTTACAATGGATTTTAGTGGATAGAGGGTAAAATTCGCTTCGCTTGCAGTGGTTCAACGGTTATTAGAACGTCGTCTATACTAGGTATATTAATCAACTCAAAAACTTTTATTGTGCAATGCAGGATCGAAAGTAGAAGTTTTTGCCTAGATACCATGAATACAATAATTTTGTGGGTATCAAGACATTACTTTCGTTGCTGACCGTATTTGTGCTTTCGTCGCTAATTTATTTCTACCTTTGCATACAAATTAGAACTTTTAATTAATTAAAGGAGTTCATGTTTCTAATTTAATTGTACCAAGTTTGTGAATTTGTTTCGACGCACCAATTGACAATATTCGAAACTTGTTGTATAATTTAAGCTGCAGTCTAATTAATGTGAAAGTTGAAGTTTTGATCATTTTGGTAGAAGTTACAACTTAAATTTTAATTGTCTTTTCGAAACGTCGCCGAGACTTACATCGAAGCATTAAGTTTCAGAATTTAAGTACCTCGTTAGAGTACCTCCTCATAAAAGTGCTAAAGTTAGATAATTAGGAAAGTTAATTGCGTTTTCATACTTCTGAGGTCGCATACAAGCACACAACAAACCTAATTATAGTAGCATCATGATGACACTCGCCTTTCTGCCTACAAAGCTGCAATTTCTAGACAATAACTCACTATCTGCTTCTGTTATTCGCTATCTTCTTTCTTCTTCTTCTGTAGCGTGAATATGGAATTTCTTTCGAATAGTAAACGTATCGTATTCTGAAACGAAAGACTCAATCAATAATACTGATTATTTTGATGTGGATACGCTATTATTATTGATAAGAAAACAAACGAGATTGGTCAAATACTGAATCACGATATAGGATTGTAAAATATTGACTGTCTTCAGGTCTCTCGTTAAGAATATGATACCTACGCTTACTATTCGAAAGAAATTTCGTACTCGTCCTACTGATACAAAACAACGCTTATTTGTATCTACTTAATAAACTAAAAATTTTATACCTCCAGCAGTCTAAACCTAAAGAGTCTTACCTTTGTTAGATTTCGATATTTTCCGTGTTGTGTACACATATTGTATTACAACTAAGGTAAACACAATACTACGCCTGTTGACATAAACGCTATGGTTGATGAATGCCCTTAATTAATTACTCGCACGTTACAGCTCTGCAAAAAATTAATCAGGGTAAAAGTAATATTCCGCATGGAATAAAGCCGGAGGGACTTTATAAGTTCTGGAGACTTTACTCACTGCTACAAAACAATACCAATTGTTGATGTAATGATTGGAAATGATATTATTTGTTGACATGTTTGTTGACAGGAGGTAGGACACGACGGTATCTCCCGTCTGAAATGAGCTGTCCGACTGGGGTAGTACCTCTACCCTACAGAACACCGCGGCCATAATAACCATTGAGTTGTGTTCCCGCCGGTAAGTAGGGTAGCCAGAGCTCAATTTACCCCTCCTCCTCCCATCCCTTCCTAGCCTCCCCACCCCTTCCCATCCCTCCCCCCTTCCCTTCAGGGTAGGCAGCGCGTGTGTGACACACAGTGTTGCACACGTTCATAGGCCATGGTGACCGCTTCCCATCAGGTGGGCCGTGTGCTTGTCTGCCACCTAAGTAGTATAAAAAAAAAAACCATGTTCACGTGCAACAAATAATGTCACTTCTATACAATTCGTTATGAGCAATTCCGCTAGTAAAATGTCGCTTTGTCTGTAAACCCTTATGCCTTCTCAGTATAGTGGTATCTAAAATATTGTGACATAAATATTATCGGCAGACGAATAGGTATAAACTGGTTAGAATTTTTAGTTTAACTTTTGTAGCGGTGGACAAAAGTAAGATTAATATTGCTATCTAATTTCTTTTGATACATAATCACGATTTCACACTTTAGAGATCGGGGCTTACCATTTTATACCGAGAGAGCCATCTCGAAATCGGAGATGGCCCTGGATGAGCTGGGTGCAAAGTGCAGAACCGAGACGGCGGTCAGTCTGTTCAAGTCCGACATAACAACCCTCATTGTCGAGGATGGTTTCCGTGGGGATACCGGCACAAGGAAAATGGGTCCACTGTCTTAATCTCGTTTTTTTTTTTTTTTCCAATTGACTTATTTTTGCTTTCACGGGTGCTGACTCCCAACGCCAAAAGGAAGACCTGTGCTTTGTCTTTCAATCAACAGGTTTGTACTGGTTGGCAATCCAGGTTGAATTGAGTCCTGAAGATCTTGAACATCTAGATTGAACATGTAAAGCGTCTAGATACAACACTTAAACCAACTCTGATAATGCGCACTGAAAATCAAATTAAATACGATAAATTTGTGTCAACAGAAAATGAGGTAGATACGCCATCTTAGTTGCCCAATGGGTTACCTTTGTTAACAATAACAGCAATGGTAAGCATTGCTTAGTCTGTGTGTTGTAGCAATCCTAACTAAGCCACAAAATAATTACGCACTACACTACGCTAGGAGGATCGAGTCCATGATTAGTCCGGTACTGCACGTAATCAAGGATCGGTGAGAGATGTACACAAACAAACAATAAAGAGCTTAGAACAGCCGATGGCATAACGCAACCGATTACCAATAAATATAATCCCAAAATGTTACGTTGCGGTAATATGTATACAAGATATTAACTACGTTTTAAACAACCATCAATAATTAAACTAAATAATTAAATATAACATAGTTTACACAATCACGAACAACCAAACAAAAACAGACATAATATAACCGATGTTCAATTAATTATTAGCTTAAATCTGTGGTTCTATTGCAATGTTTTGCAGAAAAATAATTAGACTTGAATTAGACCATTTTAAATAAGAGAAATTTATAATTATCTCTCAAAAATGGATCCTTGCTTTAAATACTCTTCATAATATATCATATTTGGGTGATTCACAACACAACAGTTGAGGGTTGAGTAATTTTATAAAGGCCACATTAAGTCCTCAAGATCCGCGTGATAACACCATAGTGGAGGTTAATAATAGTAATGAATCTCTCATAATTCATGCATAAGGTAACCATTTTCACAGTTTCGTTTTATGAGTTTTCCTAATAGATTTATTGAAGTATCTAGCATGAACTAAATGCCTAATTTAACCTGAAGAACTTACACTTAACATACAGGAAAATCTAAAAGGTTCATACCTAAGCAAACAGGTTAGGAAAGCAACCTAAATGAAAGTAGCACATTGTGTGGAAATTGTAGCTGGAGGTACCTATTAACGGATCGTGAATGCCGGTAGCGCGGCCAGAAGTAATAATTTTTTTTGTTGGAAAAATGGTCCTTTTCTGACTAACTTTAATCAGAGGTATTTCGAATCAGCATCTATTATAAGGAATCACACGAACTGTAATTCAGGTATATATCAGGTACTTATATAAAACCTATTACAATAAAAAAATCATCGCAAGAAAACATTTACAACTAAAATAGAAACATTCACCATAAGCATTTCAATTGAAACAAAATCGCATTTAAAGTTACGTAGGTACTTTGATGTCCCATTTTTTTGTTATTGTATTTTGAGTAAATCGAAAACCTTTCTGTAACTCGAATGCGAAATCCTTTGATACGATTTTCTTTCGGATCAAATCTGTGTGACACGATGTGCATAATACTGTAAAATATTTAGACGGATTTCTTTTGAAATGCCATATATACCTACCAATGTAATATTATTCATAAATGTGATAAACTGAGTTTACAATGTTTTAAGGTAAAGCTTTTAAGACTCCACCATTTTATTTTGAAAAAGTACCTACAGGCTTGGTTACACTTAAAACGAAAACGGTGCTGGAAAATTCAAGTCTAACTAATCCACCACATACTGCAATATTCAAATTTAACAATTTAGAGCCACGCGTAGATCTTTCTCGTAGATACCGAAAACTTCATGTTAGCTATCCTATGTAAGCCTATCATGAATAAAAAAAAAAAAAAAAAAAAAAGCTAGAAAGAACGTTAGTCTTATTTTTTATTTATTGTCATGAAATGTTGTACTTAATGCAATATATTTAACACTTAAACTCACTCCCCATTACGTACAAAAAGTTTCATGAAATATATATCTTAGACGGTAACTAATTTAAGGTAAGATTTTCCACATTCATCCGTACGAGCGTACAAAGAAATGGAAAGGATTTCTCAGAACAAAGAGGGCATCTGCGGTATTTATCTGCTTTGTAAGATTCCATGGGCTCCTTAGCATTGGAATGCGACGTAATCTTACTCTCGCCTTTTTCCTCGATCGCTCATTTGCAAATACGTGAAGTGCGAACGAAACGGACCCCATGGGAGATGTTATCACGTTCTCATAGTACCGGCTGGTCTCAAATTACCCGACGAACACAATACGTGAAGCCTGCCAACACAACTTTATTTTTAGAAATTCCTTTGAAACGGTACTCCAGTGATTGTGACGGTCTTTAATCAAATTGAAATGGACCTCTACTATTTACTAATGGACTCGGTTAACTAACGACTTGTTGAGATTCTTCGATTTCGTACTCAAATAATCTTTAAGCTTTGTGGAAATGTTACTTTATTTTCATCTTGCTTCTACATTCAATTAAGGACGTTTATCCATTTATTTTCAGTAGGTAATTAAACTTTTACCATTAGTGACATTGTTGGTTTTTAAATATTTTTAGATTTATTAAAATGTATTATTAAATGTATGATTTATTAAAATATATAGATTGGTAGGTATGTACTGTTATAAAACCTTAGTGTCGCCGCACACGGGCCACACGCCACAGCCACAAACGCCGCCACAAGTGGCAAGAAGCGGCCACAAAAGAAGCTGAAGCGCGCGACAGCCACTTGTGGCCGATGGTCGACACTAAACTTGCGGTCGGTGGTTGCTACTTTTTGCTTGTTGCTACGCGCGTGTGGCGTGTGGCGGCGTTTAGTGGCCGGTGCGAGCCACAAGAAGCTAGCTGCGACGATTTGTAGCGTGTGGCCGCCACCGGCGACAACCGTGTGCGGCGAGTCCATATAAAATGTATGAAAATTACAGGAAATATGCCAGTGGCGGCGTTTTGTGGTTGTGGCCGGTGGCCCGTGTGCGGGAGCCCTTAGAGTTACTTAGGTATACATAGATACAATTCTAGCCTATGCTCGCGGCTCCACCCCCGCGGGGACGACGGTTTTCGCGTTTATTGATTATAATCTCCGGTTTTACCCAACCGATTGTGATCAAACATGCGTAAAATTTTAAGTCTTATCTTTTAAACAATAAAAAACAAACCAACAAACAAGAATTCCAACAAAAAAAAAATGTGTTCAGAAGTATCCATACATAATTATACCTTACATAACCCAAGTATTTTTTTAATATCTCCAACGTACAGAAACAGCTCATTTTCAATTTCATAATAGCATCTATAGATATAGATAGGTATACATATCTTCTATATTATTAATTTACAGAATAAAAAGATATACCGGGACATGTAAAACCCATCTACTTAAATTACCACAAACATTGTATTTCATTAAACATTTTCGATAATATGCCAAGTTACACAAGAAAATTAATTAGATTTACTGCTCATAATTATTTTGTAGAAGGGTAAGAACGGGATACAGTGAATATTCCGAGACTAGCGCCCTCTAGAGGCTAGTCTTGTTAATTAATTGCCCTACTAGCCGGGTCTCCATCTACTTTAATTTCACCCCGATATTGCTTGTTATGAGAAATTATTATAAAATGGTTTGAATAATGTATGTAGTATTTTTCTAACTTATATTTCGTAGTCTAAAAATATAACTCTATGAAATCGGATCTCATCAAATGTTTGCTAAGCTGTTTGCTAAGAACATTTATTACTTACCTGTAAGGAAATTTGGCCATTTTCAAGTAAGATTTTTCATGTTACCAGTAACTGGGCAAGATTAAATATACAGGAATATTAGAATCACTATTTTGTTTATTCTAACTCATCCTTTGAGCCTTTTCACAACTGAGGTTGCAGTCGGCTATCCAGTTTAACTACGCATAATCTGTAGTTACATCAGTTGTCGGATTTTTTAGGGGGCCAACATTAATTTGAATTACTAAGAACAGCATCCAAGGCAAGCAAAGCAAGGAAAAGCATTCAAATCAAGCAGCCAAAGCAACTTATATGATAGCACCAAACAAAAGTGACTGTAACCATATTTTAGGATTTTTCTTGTAGTAATTTTTGAATCTTTAACATAAATTCACTGACCTAAACTAACTGGCTGAGATCTCATCGTGGCATAAGTAGTGGATGGTTTGATACCTTGAAGCCGACGATGGGATCCAGCCTTGAATTTCTGTTGTTGTTTCCGTGCCGTCTTTGGGAAATATACCTACTCCTGTAATTAATAAGCGTAAAAAAACTTTCATACTTTGTACCTACCTACTCATATTTTAGGTTAACCTGTGTACTAAACTCAGTGAAATTATACAACATATTACCTAAGTAATAATTTTCGATATACATAGGTATTTATTGTGTATACTAAAAAAATGGTTTACTACTTGCACATTGCACACACAATAGATACAACTAATGGTGGACCCACACTTCGCTATTCGCTATTCGCCTGTATTGTAGGTACCTATTTGAGGAAGTTCTTATAGATTACTAAACCCTCCACAATTCGTCATAGAATAGTGACTAATGCGAATATTCGTGCGAATAAAGCCAATATACACGAATAAGCCCTCCCCACTTCAATTTATATAAGTACGTGAATAAAGGCGAATAGCGAAGTGTGGTTCCACCAAGAAACAAGTTCTAATACAATCATAGAAGAATCCTTTTATATTGCTGTATTGAAAGGAGCGTTCTCTTTTTGCAATCAGAAAAAGCTAACCTCGCCCTTTTTGCCAATGCGGGTAGCGTTCTGTTTGGATGTAATTTAAAGTTTCAGATAAAATATAAAGTATAATATATTGTGTAGTTGTACTGAAGATGCCTTTTCACAGTTTATTTAGCGCAGATTATAGCATGGAACCTTTTTGATGCTAGATGATTTTAAACTAGATTAATTATGACCGGTATTTATTCGGCATTACTTCGTTATTCGTTAGTCTGTCTGTCTGTATATTTCAAGATCTTTTTCTCAGGAATGCGTTGGTATGAAGTTGAAATTAATACGAAATAATCAAGTCTGCAACTTTTTTTAAAAGCACACTCATCCCGGTTGAATCTAAAGCTTGTTAGGGCCTGCTCTTCAACTATTTCTTTTGATTTTTCTTTTCTCAGTTTTTACGGGCTAAGCTTGCGCTAAGTTAGTGATCAGCAGGGTTATTAACTAGCAGGTAAATGTTGATGGGACCCCAGAAAAACATACAACATTAATAACTATGAAAATAAAATTATAACTGACCAACGAAATTGACCAAGTATATACCTATATATAAAACGCGTAACGTCTTTGTGAGTAATCGCGGATTATCCAGTAATAATGTTCAGGCACCGACTCGTTTGTTACCCTCGTAGAGGGCTAGTAATGAAGGTTGCTGCGTCAGTGAATTTTCTACGGCGTATTACCCACTAATAGTGTCCGGATTATTCTCATCTCTTACTGCCGCTTACAGTGCGAGTGAGAAGAAATACTGAAAAGTAAATACTCTCTAATACCTACGCTTTTAAAGCTTCGAATATTGTAAAACGGGTCACGTGCGTTGCCGATCTAATTTAGCGTTCCCAAAAAGTGCTACCAGCATTTCAACAACCGAAATTAGTTGTACATTTGTGAATTTAGTTCTTTAGCTCAGCAATATTTAGAATTTGGAAGACCTGAGTAGGTATTTAATTAAGAGTTTCGCACAACTTGAAATTCACAGTAATCTTGAATTTTACTCTTAACGGAAAAGAAAAGTACCTACCTATTTGGTTGAAACTAAAAATTTGGCGTATTCAGTCGATTCCCTTGAAGCGCACTACTTAATATGTTATTTATTAGAATAATGGTTAAATTATGTGGTAATTCGTGTATTTATGAGTTATATTTAACACATTCATTCTTATTTGTTAAAAATCTTCAAAGTAATGGGCTCCAGGGGAATCAACTGAATACACCAAATTTCAAGGTTCACTCATTTACGTTAAAACCACTGACGCAAATTTATTAGCTAAGATCCATCTCGATTGTTCTAAGCTTTCGAAAAAACTACATCAAAAACGGTTTTTCGTTCGGGAGCTACGATACCACAGACACACACAATGCCGCGACACGCTTATAAAAACCCCATCGTTTTTGCGTCGGGGCTTAAAATAGATATTTGCTTACCGATCTCAATACCTAATCCTTCAAGAAATAATTAATCCTGAGATTGAAAGCCCGTCAGTATTTACAATCTGCGGATCGGCTTTTTTAACTTACTTAAACGATAGCAACAACATCGTAGTTTTCCTCAAATAAATGATTACTGCGAACAGGTTCTCAATTTCACTGAAATATTGATGCAATAAAGTTTGCAATTTTAAAAGAGTAATGGGAGATTCCAGGTGGCCGCGATCACTATTGGGAAATAAAATGAAGCAAGATAAGCAAAAGGATTTCTGAATGCAATTGAGAAGAAGAATATTTTATTTATCGACAGTTTTTAGATGTCTGTCTACCGGATACTTGGACGTTAAGATAGGTAAATTTTTAAATTGGAATCGTTTTTAACGTTGTTATTATGTTTTCAGGTTAGTGTATTTAGTATTTAGTAGTATTATAGGCTGGCACTGAAAACCAGTGTTGTGGTGGGTAATCCATCTCAGTGTATGCTGAGTGCCATTCCTAATTGTGAACACAGCGTAGGTACATGATGCGAATGCTGTAATGCATAGTATTGATTCTCATTACTTAATTAACTTTACTCACTGGCAGTCCGTAACGTAATGTTGAACATGTGCTTTGCAAGTTGCCACGTGGCTGCCACATGATATTACTTATCTTTAATATACTACACGTGTCATAAATGTCATTTGATTGTGTTCGGTTCGCGTCCCACCAACTCAGGCGCGGCATCCATGGACAAACGGGTCATAGACGGATTAGTCTATTGGTTGGTGGGTCGTGGATCGTGGACTTTTGCGTCTGTTGGTGGTGGAAAAAAAAAGAGAAAAAAATCTTTTGTATTTGCTTATAGCCTGTGTACGTTTTGTGTTCATGAATAAAGTTAGTTTTCTTTCTTTCTTCTTTTCTATTTTTCCCTAGATCTTTGGGGTCCAAGCTAACCTCACGTGCAAGCCGAACTCCTGCAGATTGACGGACGAGGCTCCGTATGTCTCAGTATCAACTGTCTCCAGTCTCTCGTTATGAATACTACGCACTTATTATTCGAATTTAATTTCAAGCTCACCCTATTGGTACTCGCTTATCTCTTGAAATCCCTCGCAATCGCTCCCATTAAATCCATATAAGCCAATCGAAAGGGAGGTAAAGGAAAAAGCAGACCCCGGACTCCAACCGGGAACAATGATATTTATGATTATAATTTACTTATATTTTCCCTATTATTTTCTCGTTTCAACTCAAATGTAGATGTAAAAGTGTAACATGCAATAATTGAAAAAGGGATTTATCAAACAGGGTGAGCACACTAGGCAGTCCCTCCAGGCAGATACAATATACCGCCATTTGCTTTTGTTCTTACATTCTTTAAGCTTCCTTTGCCATCATATAAAGGCACGTTTATTAAAGTAAGTGCTTCTATAAACATTTTATATCCATAAGTGTTTCCATAAAAATCAAATGGAAAATTTAAAGAAAGAAAAATATTTAAAAAATTAAAACGTAGAATAATAAATGTAATTTAGTACCTATTTATTGGCATTCGGATCAAGAAGAGAAGAAAGGAACTTAATTCTTGGTGGTAAAGTAGTTATGGTAAATAACATGTGAGACCAGATATATAGCTCTGGTTTTTATACCTTTACGGTTAGATGACAGACAAGCACACATTCCATGGAAAGCGGTCACCATGACCTATGGACGTGTGCAACACCAGTGGCGTCATACTCGCACTGCTGACCCTGTAAAATCCTTCTAATGCCTTTCTTGAAGAACCCTATATTGTACTCGCAGCTGCTTAGGTAAACCAGACTATCATTCCACAAAACAAAGAACAATGACTTGACGTAGCCGAAACAGATTATAGTACGTCCTTACGTATCACTTGCCTCACATTTGGGGCAAGCGTAGGACCAGCAATGAGTTATGCGGAGCACATATAACGCAAACGATCGGCTGTGCCTCGCCGCATACGAGATGTGCAAATTGATGGAATACAAATGTTCCATCCAGGTATATCGTTCATGGAATGTTTGGAGCTGAAGAGATGCTGACCAAGTTTGTTTTGTTTTTATATTTTTTTAGTTTTAAGCAAAGTTGTTGGGCACTTTCCTTGCTATTTTTATAGCACTTAGGTGACAGAGAAGCGCACGGCTCTCCTTTTGGGAAGCGGTCACCGTAGCCTATGGACGTGTGCAACACCAGGGGCGTATTCGCGCTGCCAACCTTGGAGAGAGGGTTGGTTATAATATATAATAACTTGTCATTAAAATAGTCAACACTTAACAGGACAATCGCTTATAGATAGTGCTATCAAATCTCATATTATATGGCATCATCGGGTAATTTTTTGAAACTCCATCATTTTATGTGTAGGTAAGTATAACACTACTTACAATACAATCATGTACCATTATATCCACATAACTGAATATCTAATTTACTGTATCTACAACAATGCAGGCAATGTGTTTGATTAGAGTAGTATCATGCAATTCTGTTGTTGAATATTCGTGTAATTAATTAACTTTTGAGTCTGTTTCTCTGATACCGTCAAAGTTAAATTCGGCAGCTTATATCTACAGAGTTAATGCGAACGCTAATTTTCAGATACGTTGAACAATAATTTATAACAAATCTAGCCGACATCCGAAGCTCCCCCCGCGTGAATGTTGGCAATCGTAACTTTTGGTAGCTGACCACTCAACCAATTGCATTATAACTGCAACCATTGCAATTAATTACACGGTAGATTTTAAGGCTGACAAAGACATTTCTATTAAAAAATCGCTTCAAAATCCGTTCTGAACTTTTTGCGTACATCGCGAACAAAATGAACAAATAGACAAGATTTAAAAAAAAAAATTATGCACAGAAGCGTTCACAAACCATTTATGTTGTAATTATCTCGAATTCACTAATTTTATAATCTTCCTTTTCTTATGTTACCCATTCCAACCTTATTATAATCTGTGTGCCAAAATTCATAAAGATCCATACCACCCGTTCTGGCCTGAATGGGTTACGTAAAAAACATCATCTTTGCATCCAAAATATCACATTTATTATAGTAAAAAGATAAGCAGTAAGATATCAAGACAATTTCTTAGTCTATAAAGATAAACATCGTCTGACGATTTCTCTCTGCCCATAAATAGCCTATCTCAGCCTATAAATATAGGCTTCTGTTCAGACAAATTAAGTTTAGGATACGTAAATTGCGTGCATCACCTTTACGCCAGGCGCTAAACTATATTATTTTTATTGCCTACCTACGATTGTTTTTTTTTTGTGTCGACCCTTCGGCAAAATCTATGTACTGCGCAAGAACATTAAAATCGTTTAATTGTAACACAGGTTTTTATTTCTCTGCAACGACCGTAAAACTCAAAAATACATGGTCCATATTCGAGCTGGATGTCATATTATTGAAGTCAGCGGCAAGAAATAAGTATTGGAATGGAAAATTGAACAATTATTTTTATCAAGTATTGCAAGTCATTTGTTCAATGGAAGTTCAAAGGTCATTGGCAGTGAAATACAGTGTTTTCAGCTATTAATCGTATCTAAGCCCACCCAGTATCCTATTAAGGTAGTATTTATCTAATTATTAAGGCATTATAACAAGTTAGTAAACTTTTTTTTACACATTTTTAGTGTAAGTAGGTACAAGATTGCAAAATCTTAAAAAGCAATTTTCTAAGCAGAAATAAAGGGTTTGTCCCGTTTTAGGGTTAATATTTATCAATTACAATACCTTAATTATTGTTTCCTTAGAGGTATTGCAATTAATTATTGTGAAATATTAGAAAAATCATCCTATAAAGTTTACTATACTTAGTGTTCAGTAACATTTCAATTGAGATTGTAGTTCTTTGTGTAATCATTAACAATACAATTATTCTACAATTATAGTGTTGTGAACGGTTTGTTTAGCCAATTTTAATTTGTGTAGATAATTATATCATTTGTATAACTTGCTTATGTAACTACCTAACTGTGTGTCTTTCAGTGTATCCTTATAAATTAGACTTGCATTGTTAATTTTCAGATACACATCAGTCTCTCAGAGAGTACCAGAATGCCATCTGATCAGGAGAAGGATAAAGTTAAGGATAATGAGGAAAGGGACTTAATAAGGAAGCGGGCGTCCTTTAAGGGGCGTCTCACTGCTTTTTGGAATTACTTGCACGATCTGGGTGATTCATTAACCCCTCTTCAGGTAAACGAATTGCAAATACGTATAGGTAAAATTGAGAGCGTATATCAACAATTTGATGAGGTACAATTGCAGTTGGAATGTGTGGTTAGTGACATCGAGTTACAAATAACTGAGCGTAATGAATTCGAGTCATCATATTGTCAGAGTTTGTCTAAAGCGCAAGACATTTTAAGTAAAAATGTTCAAAACAATAAAGTGCAAACTGAGGCACCCTGTAGTGAGCATAGTTCTCGCAGTCATTCTCATCGTAAACCTGTTGAGTTACCTATAATAGGCATACCAAAATTTAGTGGTTCATACGACAACTGGCTTGAGTTCCGCGATACCTTTACTAGCCTTATACACTTGAACGAGGACATTGATAATATTAATAAGTTTCATTACTTACGGGACTCCTTGGAAGGCTCAGCTACTGTGGTAATTCAGTCTATTAGATTTTCCGCAATTAATTACCCAATGGCCTGGACCTTATTGTGTGAGCGGTTTGATAACACGCGACTGTTGATTCAAACCCACATTACTGCATTATTTAACATTGATGCGATTAAGACAGAATCGTCTGTGAGCCTTAAGCGATTGAATGACCAAATTAATAAAAATTTATACGCTCTGAAAACTCTTGATGAACCTACTGAACATTGGGACACTCTTCTTATTCACGTCATGTCTTTGAAACTCGATCAAAAAACCCATAGTGAGTGGGAGAAGCGTAAAAGTCGGTTTGATAAAAATCATAAAATTACTTTAGGTAATTTTTTTGAATTTATGAGAAGCCGAGCTGATTACTTAGAATCCTTAGAAATGGTTCGCCATACTAAAAATCAGAATAAAGAATCTAAAAGTCCCACGCACAATGTGAAACTTAAAACTTTTATTTCAGTCGCCAATTCTCAGGTTCAAAATGAAACAAGTAATCAGTCGGTTGGCAAACCGTGCCCCGTGTGTAGTGGTGCTCATCCCTTGTATAATTGTGCTCAATTTCTCTCTTTAACTCCAGAGAAGAGGCTAGAGTTATTACCTCAATACAAAATATGCTTTAATTGCTTCCGCAGCGGTCATTACGCTAATAATTGCAAAAAGAATGGCTGCAAAATTTGCAAACGCAGACACAACACTTTAGTTCACGTTGCAGATCAAAAGTCGACGGTAAGTCAAGTCATACCGACAGATAATAATAAAAACATTCTTGCATCTCCTGTTACTTCACCGCCAGCTAGCGTCGCGTTGACCACATGCATGCAGGCGCCTATAGGTACTGAGCAGGACGTGCTGCTATCCACAGCGTTAGTCAAAGTACTAGACAGGCATGGTCAAGCGCACATAGTTCGGGCACTGCTTGATTGTGCAAGCTCCTCTTGCATTATGACAGAAAAGCTAAGCCGGTTGTTAGATTTACCCCTTGGTGACGTAGACAAACCGATTTATGGCATAAATAAAACTCAAACACGTACGTCACAAGTGAGTCGCATTGAGATGCATTCTTTGAGTGAAGACTATTCACGCAGCTTATTGTGTTATGTTTTACCAGTGATCACAGACAAGATACCTTGTCGTCGAGTGAGTATTAATCATTTAAACATACCTACCTATCTCACCTTAGCCGATCCTGATTTTTATAAGTCATCTGACGTTCACCTAGTGATAGGCAGCAATATATTTTGGGATCTTTTGGGATCACAAAAGATCACATTAGGCAACAATCTACCGGTTCTATGGGAGACCAGGTTAGGTTGGTTGGTTTCAGGCCCTGTAGGAGGTCGTGAATCAGATCGTATTTCTTGTAACTTTACAAAGGTAGAATCAATTTCAGATCATTCTGATTCTGACTGTCAAGCTATATTATCACGCTTTTGGCAGGTTGAGGAGGTAGAATGCAAATCATTATTTTCCAAAGACGAGCTACTTTGTGAGGAACATTTTTCCAAGCATACTACTCGTTTGACCAACGGTCGTTTTTGTGTAAGGTTACCTTTAAAGCAATCACCGGGTGTTCTCGGTGACTCATTAGCGCGTTCTAAACAATGCCTAATGTCTTTAGAACGTAAATTTAAAACTAACGCAGAATTCCATCGTATGTATGTAGAATTTATGTCTGAATATATTTCTTTGGGTCACATGACTGAATGCCCGATGCATTCAAATTCTACTGCATATTTCATACCTCACCATGGCGTTCTGCGTGAGAGTAGTAGTACTACAAAATTACGTGTTGTTTTTAACGCTAGCATGCCTTCTACGTCACAAATTTCGTGTAACGATATACAGATGGTCGGTCCAACAGTGCAAGACGACTTATTGTCAATCCTTATCAGATTCAGACAACATAAATATGTCTTAGCTGGAGACGTAGAAAAAATGTACCGTCAGGTCATTGTACATCCTGCTGATAGACACCTGCAGCAAATCGTTTGGAGGAATCATCCTTCTGAACCTATCAAGTCGTATCAGCTTAATACAGTTAGCTATGGAACTGCGAGCGCACCTTTTTTAGCCACTAGGTGTATTAAGCAACTGGGAATCGATTGCATGGACAATAGAATCTCAGAAATAATTCAACACGACATGTATGTTGACGATTTGCTCACAGGAGATAACACTATTGCTGGTGCTTTGGAAATTAAACAAATGGTGACTGATATACTAGCTTCAGCTGGTATGTCACTTCGTAAGTGGAAGTCGAATTGTCCTGATTTAATTGCTCCTCAAAGTAATTCAAGTAGCCAAGCTCTTGAATCTGTGGACGTAAAAATAGGCAATGAACAAAATAAAACGCTAGGATTAGGCTGGCTAACATCAACTGATGAATTATGTTTTTCAAACAATTGCTCATTCTCGTCAGGTCTGACAAAACGTGGAATACTCTCAGCTATCGGCAAAATATTTGACCCGATGGGTCTTCTCTCGCCTTGTATAATTACAGTAAAAATTCTTATGCAGAGGCTATGGGTGTTAAAGTTATCTTGGGATGATGTTTTACCTTCTGAAATTCTAAATATCTGGCGTGAGATACTGGAAGACATTCCAAATTTAAACAAAGTTCGCATTCCTCGTCTTGTCATATGTGATGCATTTAATGATTTAGAGTTACACATTTACTCCGATGCATCTATTTCCGCCTTTGGTGCCTGTATGTATGTTAGATCTACCAATTCTCGAAGTGAGATTCTAGTTCGATTACTGATAGCCAAAAGCAGGGTAGCTCCAATAAAGCCCCTGACGATACCTAGGCTCGAACTATGCGGGGCATTAGTGGGTGTTCGATTATATCAAAAGGTTATGGCCGCATTTCGGTACAAAGTTACACAAATTACCTTCTGGACTGATTCTACCATTGTTCTTGGGTGGCTAAAAATGCATCCAAGCAAACTTCAGCCATTTGTTAGGAATCGTGTAGGGGAAATTATTGAACATACTAGTAACTGTAATTGGCGGCATGTACCGACTGATCAGAATCCCGCAGACATCATTTCACGCGGAGTTAACATGAACGACATACAGTCATTGAATTTTTGGTGGTCAGGACCTCAATATTTGAGTCAAGACAAGACTCAGTGGCCAACTGATAATGTGACCTCTGTAGAGGAAACCTTGCCAGAGTGTGTGCCTGAGGTTTCATTACACGTATCGGTAGTTGAAGCTGATAAATTTATTGATTTTGATAGATATTCAAATTTGTCAAGGCTTAAACGTAGCATTGCTTATCTTCTACGCTTCATTAATGCTTGTAAAAAACAATTTGCAACTAGTATTTTGACTAATGTTGAGCTCCAAAATGCATTAATTTTAATTATCAAGCTTTGTCAACGGGAATCGTTTCCTGAATATAATCTTTTAATTAACAATAAACCTATTCCTCGACGTAGTAATTTATGTAAATTTAACATTTTCCTAGACGAAAATAAACTACTCCGTGTTGGAGGTCGTTTAGGTAACTCTTCGTTTGCTTTCGATAAAAAGCATCCCATACTTATACAGTCCGCTCACCGCTTTACAAAACTTCTTTTTCAATCTGAGCATATTAGGCTAATGCATGCTGGGCCGCAGTTATTGTTAGCGACCATTCGTGAGACATATTGGCCTATAGGCGGCCGCAACCTCGCTAAGGCAACCTTTCATCAATGTGTTCGGTGTACCCGTATGAAGGGAAAGGCTATTGAACCAATCATGGGTAACTTACCTCAGTCGCGGCTGAATTCAGGTGGATACCCGTTCGAGTGTGTAGGGGTAGATTACGCTGGTCCTATATCATGTGCCAGTCGTCAGGGTCGCGGTTGCAAAATCGTTAAAGTCTATATCGCCATATTTGTATGTTTCACCACAAAAGCGATACACATTGAACTGGTAGGTGACTTAACAAGTAAAAATTTTCTTTCGGTTTTACGCAGGTTCATGTCCCGTCGAGGCAAGCCTCGTCATATTTATTCAGACAATGGTACCTCATTTGTTGGTGCATTTAATGAGATTGGTAAATTTTTGAAGGAACATTGCAATTCGTTAACTGAGAGTGTGGCTGATGAAGGCATCACTTGGCATTTTATCCCTCCTTTTTCTCCAAATTTTGGAGGTCTCTGGGAGGCTGGTGTGAAGTCGGTAAAATATCATTTGCTTAGGATATTGGGCAATTGTAATTTAACTTACGAAGAGCTGAACACTGTGTTGGTTCAAATAGAGGCCATTTTGAACTCAAGACCTCTCTCTCCGCTATCTTCGGACCCAAACGATTTCACCCCACTCACGCCTGGTCATTTTTTAATTGGGCGACCTCTAGTTACACTTCCAGCACCGAATCTCCAGGATACCAATATGAGCCATCTCAATCGCTACCAAAAAATCGAAAGGCTTCGACAACACTTTTGGTCCAGATGGAGCAGAGAATACGTTGGCGAATTACAACAACGCGTAAAATGGAAGCACAACCGAGATACACTGAAGATTGACAGTCTCGTTGTTATAAAGGACGATCAGTTGCCTCCTCTAAAGTGGCGACTTGGACGAGTTATAGCTATGTATCCTGGTACTGACTCAATCAACCGTGTTGCGGATATTATGACTTCCAACGGCGTTATCCGAAGATCGTTTAACAGAATTTGTCCTCTGATTAGTCATGGTTCTTCGGAAGAGCAAGCTTCCAAGGCCCGGGAGCATGTTCAGACAAATTAAGTTTAGGATACGTAAATTGCGTGCATCACCTTTACGCCAGGCGCTAAACTATATTATTTTTATTGCCTACCTACGATTGTTTTTTTTTTTGTGTCGACCCTTCGGCAAAATCTATGTACTGCGCAAGAACATTAAAATCGTTTAATTGTAACACAGGTTTTTATTTCTCTGCAACGACCGTAAAACTCAAAAATACAGCTTCTTTATTTATTATTTTCGTAATAAATGTCAACGAAGTACTTAAAAATAAAACAATTAAAAATAGTCCAAAAACATAATAACCACTGCAAAACTGGCAAGTATGTACTAGTTGAGCATAAATCTTTCAGTACGTACTTCTACTTTAATTGCAGGTACTAAATTCGCTACATTATTGCCGTAGGCGGTTCAAACGTTCAACTTACTCGCGATATTACTGTTTAGAATTCTACGTAAGTACCTATGCTACTATTCACTAGCATGTGGTTGTTAAATAATGTTAAAATTACACTTATATAATAGGGCTTCATTTTATGTTCACACTAAGTAACTTTTCGTATACATGTATAACATCCCCACAGTAGTTCATCGTACGGCCTACTGCTACAGCTAGATAAGAGCAGCCAGCTCATTTCCATTCTAGACTAGTCAACAGCCAGGCTCTTGTTCCTTGATTAGGTGGGGTCCGAAAAGTTGACTATCTTCACTTTTGGTCTTACATATTGCGCTCAGGTATTTGACGCAGGTATAGGAAGGTTCCTTTACGAAAATATAATGGTAATGCAATTTCAAAACGCAGGTGGATAATGCTATAACTTCCTACCTAGTTTTCTAATGTTTGTGCCCTTCTGATGGGAGGAGAATTTCCAACTTCTCAGGCGAACCTAAGAAACTAAAAATAATTTACATTATAGTTTTGATCAGCTTACGATGGTTACGACGAAAACATCTCCACGGTATAGAAAACTGCATACTACCTCCACTATTTGCATAGTGAATGTTTGTGTCGAGAAGTAAAAAGGTTGTTGAAACTACTCGAAAGAAGGTACTAAATGGAAATGTAAGGAGGGTAGAACATCTATGGTGTCGTGTGTGCAATTTTATTAAATTTTCTACCAATTTTGTTTTATTATTAAATTACTTAGCGTGTCTAAGAAATATTAACATAATGTTATTTTCATACTTTTTTAGCACATTAAATAGTTCAAATAATATCTAAACGAATGACTATAGAAAGAGTACAATAGGTTTTATAACTTAGAGTGATTTCTAATAGACAAGTTTGGATGAAAATTAGTAGGATGTTATTATATAAGTGAATGGTAACTTAAACTAAAAAAAATGATCTTGACATTTATTAGTCGTCAGGGCTCAAGTTTATAAACGTAGCCTTTGATATCCACGTACTACCCCTATTTGACATCTTTGCACCCTGCCCGGGTTATTCGACGTTCAAATTGACACCCCAGGTGCAGAATTTTTACGGTTAGTAGAAGTGTCATTTTCCAAGCTATAAAATTATAATATGAACCGGGTTATATTCGGTTTCTCACTCACGTTCTCTACAATATGTTCCAGAAACGTGTTGTTCTATTCAAGAACCGTTTATCATAAATTATTTTCAGAAACAAACACTTTTGTTGTATGTACCATATTTTGTATATAAATTAGGCAACCCAATTGCGTTCTTTTTATTAATGTAGGTAATCGTTGAAATATTTATTTATTCTATAGTTAGTTTTATTTATTTTTTTGCTAGGATGATGATGAACGATTTTGAACATAATCGTATTTCATAAATAACCTTTACAACTAAAAATTATAGTTTTCATGGACGTAATATAACCGCCAGTTGCCATTACTTTACTATAAATGTATATGAACATGTAATCAAAGGCAAATAATTGACATAACTTATGAATGATCCATTTTTGTGAGAGCATAAATAATAATTAAATATCAAAAAAGCTAATTTAAGGAATGAGTTCATTGAAACTTTTCGTATGTCGTATTGAAAATACGCTTAACAATTTAAATTTTTCACTTCATACACTTACTGCACAATAAAATATAACATTCATTAGTTTTCTTACTTTATTCGCGGCGTCAAGAAGATGGATAGCCTCGATGTTCACAATTGAAGAAATCTTTGTTGGTATGCTTTAGTGGATTTTTCTAATCTTAAGAACTAGATCTAAGATCCTAGACTCCGATGAATGAATTCATTTCTAATGGTACATTTACGCGATTGAGCGTTTACTTCTGAATGAAATTATTTGCACTCAGGTAAAAATAGGTTAACAAGAAAGAAGTGTACCTATATACCAATACAGTGAAATATTGTGAATACTTGAGCATTTCACAAGTAATAAAGATGTCATGTTTCAGACTGTGTTAGACAATTACTACTAGCAGGAACACGCAGTTTGGCAAATAATTACCTATTCACTTATCAAGAAATATCCCAAAATGGTGGCTTAGTGAAGGCACTGTTTGATGCAAGATATCCATCATTTCCTAACTTTATTCATCTGTTTTAAACTTAATAGAATCGATTAGAATGCAGTTGCTATCCGTTAAATATCCATCTTGCAATGGGTTACAGATGTATGTTACTGGGTGAGCTGAAAGTTGTGCAATTCCATTTAAGTGATTTATTGCAGTTACAGAATACTAGATATTTTATTGGTAAGTATTTTGATGGTGCGGATGTAATTTTGATTCTGTGAGCATGATACACACTTGAGTCCTAGCGTGACGTATAATATATTCAATGAAACCCACGAACAGTCTCAGTATTATAATACCTACAGTTTAATATACTTGTAGTATAAGGTAAGGGCTTGGTCACGGATTCAATAACGTATATAGATCTGAATTAACTGGAATATAGATACATACATTACATAAGTACATACATAGGTACATACAAATCACGCCTTTTTCCTTTTTTTTGGAATTTAAAATAGATATATTACCTAACTATATATCTAAACTGGTGAAAAAGATTAAAACCTACACGGTCACAAATTTAATCATCTATAATAAGGCGACTATAATTTCAGCCTCAGGACGTACATGGTCTACGGTCACATTGACCTTGAGTAGTTTTCGGACTGTGTCTTTACTTGAAACCTAATCTTCTTAACATCAACATTCTTGCTACTCTGAACTATATTTGCCTTCTCAAGCTCATTTTATATAGGTATGAATATTTATTTCTCACTGCACAGTAACTAAATAAATAGGTACATTTATATTCATAACTGTATTTTCCCGAAAATACCTACCTTTTCCGGAAAATACAAAGCAAACATTTTTCAACTCCCACATTTCATCAACTATATTTTTCAGCTCCACATGATAGGGGCGAGCCTATAGGTACTCGTAACCACCAACCTGTTACTTTTTCATAGCTTTTACTGTCATATGGAGAATTGTATAGTTAAATTGTATAACACCCACGGGAAGAAATAGGGTTGTGCCTCGCTGAAAAACAAACGGCATAAGTAAATAAAACAATACAAATAATACAACAAAACAAAACGAAATACAGTTTTTAGGCTTTGCATTATAAATGTGTTGTGTACATACATGAAACAATAAGCGACCATAATTCAAACGGGCAAGGTAACAAAACAAATTAGAATTAACAAAGCTAATTCCGTCCGGTTGGTCTGCGCGCGACTTTTATGATTTATCCGTTGAAATTCATCCGGACGAGTGGGCCTGTTCGCCCTACCATGAAACATGCATCCGAAGTTACAGACCGAAGTTTCGAGCAATCAGTACAGTCGCCTTCGGTATTAGCTTAACACATTTTAAGTTATGCACCAACTTTTAGCTCTTTTAACTTTCCATAAAATAAAATAAAAGATATAAAAATAATTACACGAAGGTAAGTGTAGGTACCATGAAACGCGTTTATGCCGCAATCGGACTCGAAAACGGTACGTGACCCCTACCAAAACAAATCTGAAATAACCCAATGTTTCAGCCGTGTTTTGTACAGGCCCGAAATTTCGAAATAATTTTTCATGGTAGTCCCCCTGTTCTACTTATACCTACATACGTCTACAGTCACAACATACCCGTACGTGCCCCACAGATATGGATATTGGCACGTTGGGCGTAAAATAAGTCTCAGGTGTAGTTGATAGCCTTTATCCGCCAAAACTGATAAAATATGCCTTTCGCTCAAACCCAGCCGTTATCGTTAGTTTCTGTTTCGAAATTATGAAACTTCTATCTCATGTCAGTTACTAGGGTTTATTCCTTTCGTGAAGTTTTAATAAAATTCAGACCAGGGTTATATTGTCTGAACCGTAATAATATTTGTTGGATAAAAATAAACAGAAATGATACTGGTTTGTAAATGATAACATTGTTATCATTTACACAGTTTCGATTCAGAATATTAAATAAATTACTACGAATCATTTTAATATAAAACAATATAGACATAACGATACAGTAGATAAAATTTCAATAAGCGTGAAATTTTCCGTAAAAATAAACACAATATAAAATCCATTTAAAGTGCACCTAAGTGAAATGCCTGTTAAACTACATGCAATAGTGTATTCTGCTGGAAGCGAGCCCATTTCTATGCGCCGCCATAGCTACGTTCTGTTATCAGACACTATCTACGTTAGCTCAACGTACACAAAGCCATATACTTAGATAGCAGACTTCGACTTGGATTTCAAAGACTTTTCTGTGAAATTAAGTTTCACGTCACTATTCTTGTGTCAACTGAAAATACTCTAAAACATGCTTTCATCTGTTAAATGAAATAGAACTGCGTTGAACGTATAGCTCAACAGTTTTAGTGAAATAAACAAAATTAAAAATCTTTAGTCAGTATTATGCCAGTACATGTCAATATTATATCTTTATCAATTTTAATTTGACGTCAACGCCAGTTTCGTTGTTAAATTACACTTTTTGTTCTGAAGCAAGCAAATAGTTCCAATTTTATTTACTTAAGTACTATTTAAATAATTGACTAATATACCCACTTATATTTTCTTTTTTAAATTATGTATTTTATTGTTATTACTAATAAGTGTAATAATATTATGTAATGTAAAAAAAGTAAAATAATAAGTGTAAAAAAGGAAAAAGGAATTATGTAGGTAGGTACTTCATGGTACATAAATACCGAATCAAGTTCTAACTGTAACATAAAATATTATAAAATGTAAGGCGTTGAAGTGCTTATTTCTTTGAATCGCGCTCTAGGGAAAACTTGAGAACATATTTTATATGTTGCATCTATCTCTCTCATTTGTATCCCAAAGATAGTTTGTATATAAACTACTTTGCCCCATAGTAGAATATCGAGGCTCATGAAAATGTAAAAATAATTAAAAACAATGGCTTCACGTCTGTGAACGGTCTAACTTCACTGACTACAAAAGACGAATAATTATGTTCCTTGCAGGATACGATATTAGGATTACAGTTATTCCCAAAAATGCGTTTGCTTTTACTATTGTTTAATATTATTACACTAGCTTTTGCCTGCGGCTCTACCCGTGTGTAATTCTGATCCCGTTTCCACGACTCATGGGAGCTCATTCCCGAGATAAAAGTAACCAATGTGTTATTTCAGACTATAACCTATTCGTGTATCCATTTTCAGCCAGATCCATCCAGCCGTTAAAACGTAATTGAGCAATAAACATCCAAACATCTTCACAAACTTTCACATTTATAATATTAGTAGGAAGTAGGATAAAATAAAGTAGGATTAATTGGCAACTTACGTCCCAGACATTGCCTTGTACAATATCCAGAATTCCTTAGATTAGTATTTGGTTACAAGTAAGCTAAATTTCAAACAACAAATACACTTAGGACCATAGAACATTAAAAGGATTTTTCTTTGTTCTGCGCTTAGGACGCTACGTTAGGTAGGTACGTCAAGGTTACGTTTTAATCTTTGTGGCTGAGTCATACGCGACTTATTACTAAAATGTAGTACCAGTAGCAAGAGACTTCAAATTATAATAAAAAGTGTTTTACTAGAAACGAAAAAAAAAAACTCTGAAATAAGAATATTTGATCGAAGTGCCCAGAAGTTGATATATCGCTCCTTGAATACAAAAGGGACACAAATTGAAATTCATAAATTTTACAGGACAGGCAAAACAAAATTTTAAAAGTGTTTTTTATTAATATTTAATATTTTTATGTATTAAATATAAGATGTTAATATATCATTAGATGCGTATTTATAAGCCCTATCTTTGTGAATTATTAACTTTTTAATAGCTGCTACTCATTATGATAAAAATGCACAAAAGTCCCTTTTGTATTCAACATTTGAATCAATTTCATGAAAATCATTTCAAAAAATAAACAGAATATATTATAAAAATACATGGTTTATTATAACTTTGTCTGTAAAATATATTAAAAACTCTATGACTAGGTGAAACCATAAGTGGATACACTGTATAACCTATATTAGTCGACTGAGTATTCAAATAAGCTGGTAGGTTATCATTGATGAGTGAATGAGGTTCTATGCAAGAAGGGCCTGTTGGGGTAAAATACAAAATTTTTCGGTGGTAATTAGTTTTGACTGTGTATTTTCTTCGGAATCAGATCTTTCTCCCATTATTAGGCAGAAAATTGGGATATACTTAACACTGTCATTTGAAGAAAACTCAGTATTTGATGAACTACTGGATGTTGATGAACAGCTAGAATCAGTGTCAGAGTCACTATCAAAGTCGCTCCAACTGCTACTTAAGCCACGTTGTTAACTACTCGTTTTGGAAAATTTGTATATTTGGCCGAGTATCCACTAGAGGCAGCCTCGGGTAGAGCAGCTGCCTCGCTCTGAGGCTGCATAAGTGGCTCAACTTGAGGCACGCCGCGACACAAGGCATATTCGTTGCCGCGAGCCGAGCCATATTATGTCCGTTTTTATTTGCTATGCTCAAAGGAGCCTAAGTCCGAGCCATGCATCTGATGGAGACGGGCGTGTCCCTCGGATCGCAATGGACAACGAAACAGCTATTAAACTGGTAAAATTATATGAGTGTCATCGTATTCTCTGGGATGGGCATAATTCTTTTATCCACCATCGATGCTTCTGCTTTTGTAGCCTTTTGTTGCTTCCTCATTTTTTTAATTGCCATAATATTGCTATTGAAGCAGCAGCTACTTGACTCGCGTCTAGTACCATCACGTTTTGGCTTTAAACTGCCGGATCAAGCTGCGGCGACTTGCCTCAAGCTGATCCACAACGTGTCTTGAGCCTTTGCCTCAGAGCAAACAGTCCAGTTTGAGGCTGTTGTGTTCAAGTTAAGGCTTCTCGACCCGAGTTGCCCTCTAGTTAGCCGGGTTTTAGCATTTTTACAGTCTATTTCACTGTCTTCATCATCTGGTAATGATAGGAATGCCTTAGCTACCGAATTCGCTCGCTAACACGTATCGACGCAAACATAACGATATTTGGTAGGCTTTACTTTCCAAACTAACGATTTTTGTCGGTATCTTAATGAATATCATCGCAAACATAACGATTTATCGGTATCACCATATTGCTGACCATCCCAAATGTACAGACTACCGTTTGACGCAAGAATCGTACTGCAACCAATGTTTGTCGCTATCTTAGTTTGCGATTTCGGTAGCAAAGTTGTAGGTATAAATGTCAAGACTGTGGCCCCAGGTAATGGTTGACTTTGTTCCGATGCTTGAATGGAGGTACCCAAAGTCAACATTTTTTGTGCTCTATTCATTGTGTAAGTAATTTGTAATAAACTTTAAATTTTTTTAATTAAAAAACAGTTATGACTTCGCAATATCTCACTCACAAGTAAGTAAGTAAGTAGGATTCTAATACTAATTTAATATTAATCTATACAGCTTATTCACAAAAGCAATATATAGTTTTAAAATTTGCTCTATGCCCGTGATAACAAGCAAACAAATTTGTATGGTTTTATAGTAAAAATCACTGAATAAGTAACAAGTAAAACAGAATTAAAACATCAAAATGGTAATTTTGATTTGACAATATGAAACAAAAATAAAAATTATTTTTATACAAAACGGCCATATTTCTGAACTTCCTAATCTAGAACGCCAAAAATTCTAATTTATTCGATTATAATTCATTACAAAAAGGACACATTTCAAATATGGCACTGCTGTAATAATACAAATGATTACAATTACTTAATGTTAAGATGCAAAACAGACGTTTTCAAAAATATGGCACTTTTGTATTATATAAAATGATTAGAACTACTTGAGTTAGAACGTAAAACACAAAATATGGCATTTTTGTATAATAAAATAATCACATTTCCCTGTAGTTTTGAATGCAACACAGAAGTACTTTGAATTGTGGCACTTTTTCACATAACTGTCGTGGGTTTGCGCTGAATTTCGGGGCGCAACTAACAAAATGGCGGTTTTGCACTGACGTTACCTGTCAAAGTGCTCCAATGCAAAAAGGGCGGTTAGTCAGTGTAGCCATAAATTATTGATAAAATGATGGGAGTTTTTTTTACTATACAATATAGACCATTTAGATATCATTTTTGCAATAAAACGATTTTCATTTTTTTTTGATTTGTGGCCCTTTTGTATTCAAGGAGCGATATATGCAATATGACGGCTCGAGTTTTTTTATTTATGGACCCAATTTCATCAAACAGAAAACTTTTTGCGCAAACCTACCCACCCAACCTCGGCCTGACCATACACATTGATACACTCATCTAAATTCAGTTTGTTCGTGACTAGAAACCCAATTGGCGGACTTCGCTCGTAGTTAATTTGTACTGAAACTGCCACTTGAAGACGCTCCGAATTTTCTTAATTGGCTTAGAAGTTAAAACAAACAATATTGTCATATAAACAAATATTGGAAACCAAACTGGTGCAAAACATTTCGACCCAATAGTTAGGTAAATGGGTCACAGATGTTACGTACGATATTTAAAAAGTTGAAATAAAATCCGCTGTTTCTATTCTGAGCGAAAAGTAGAACATTTTTGATAAGTACTTATTTGTTGTCACACTTTAATGTAAACGTAGGTAAGTCGGTTGTACCATACCTATAAAATCGTCAAAGCACAATATAGAATGTACATAAAATGCAGCGATATTTTGTTATAAGTACGTTATTTTTAAAGATTTAGCACAGTGAGTTGAATTTGTAGAGTATTACAGGGCTCGTTGTTGAGAAGATCCGTTTAATGCTGCGCTCGGTTCATTCTGATCCGGTTTAAGCGCGTAGGATTCAGTTTCCTAGCTAGGAAATAATAAGACTAGACAACACCAAGTGCGATATTTGGCTTATAATTATATGGTATTTACACCATTCGATTTTTAGTTTCTAATTTACTACTTTAAGCTAAAATTCATAATTAAATAATAATATATATGTAGGCACATTATTATGTTGATGGGAGTTGACTGAAGTTAATAATAAAATAGTGGAGGCATCGTAAATTAGTTCATATAAAATTACTTGCCCTACTTAACCTGAACTCGACCTGTCTACTTAAGTTACTTACCTTATAACCAGTATTGCAAACATTCGTAGTATATTATAGTACGGGAGGTAGCGTTAATTTTTTTTGGCAAGCGATAGCGAGTTGATATTCTCCACGATAATAGATCTTTATTGATACATACCAGAATTGACCGTCAGAACCCGCACCCGCGGAGCAGTCGAAGGTGACACCATGGTAAAGTTGTCAAAAAAAATTACGCTCCGAGCAATCATTTGACACGTGAAACTTTATATGGTGATTCCTGAGGTCATTTTCAACTGAGAAATAACCGTCAGATGTGGTGTAGAGTAGTGGTTATACGTCAGTCGCGTATATATTAGACCAGTGCCGATAGTCTTTGAGACAAAATAAATTTATAGTAGGATGAAACCTGTTGGAAAAGGATCAGAATATAACAAAAATGAAAGGAAAAATAAATTACGGGTGATCTGAGGTCGGGAAGTGGGGAGGGGGGTGAGTTTTAAGGGTAAAAACGGTTTATCTCGATTTCCGGCAAAACTACAAGTCCTATGGAAAAAAGTTAAATGACAAAGTTGTAGGTAATAAAGAGACCTACAACTTTTCATTTACACTTTTTTCACATAACCTCAAAATGTATGTGAAAAATTCAAATAATCAAGTTTTTGGTTTTTTATTTTTATCTTAAGCAAAACAAATTTGTTTTCCACGAAATTTGGTGAAAACTTAGCTTTTTATGTCCCAAAGACACTGTATTTTTTTTGATTTGAAATACTCTTTTTTTCAGCTTATTTTGACTAAATATCGAAAAACCACCCTAATTTTCAATCGAAAATTATCATGTCAAAATATCAGCTTTTTAAAAAAAGTCAGAGAGTTTTTTGTTCTCTGAAATCTCTTCTTTCTGATAATGTAAAAATACATATACATTGCTATGGTAAATTTTCTCAGAAAATGCAAAGAAGAAAAACTCGAATTCGAAATTAACATTTTTGTATTTAGTCATTTCCTGAGAAAATTTACCATAGCAATGTATATATATTTTTACATCATCAGAAAGAAGAGATTTCAAAGAACAAAAAATTTTTTGACTTTTTTTAAAAAGCTGATATTTTGACGTGAGAATTTTCGATTGAAAATTAGGGTGGTTTTTCGATATTTAGTCAAAATAAGCTGAAAAAAAGAGTATTTCAAATCAAAAAAAATACAGTGTCTGTAGGACATAAAAAGCTAAGTTTTCACCAAATTTCGTGGAAAACAAATTTGTTTTGCTTAAGATAAAAATAAAAAACCAAAAACTTGATTATTTGAATTTTTCACATACATTTTGAGGTTATGTGAAAAAAGTGTAAATGAAAAGTTGTAGGTCTCTTTATTACCTACAACTTTGTCATTTAACTTTTTTCCATAGGACTTGTAGTTTTGCCGGAAATCGAGATAAACCGTTTTTACCCTTAAAACTCACCCCCCTCCCCACTTCCCGACCTCAGATCACCCGTAATTTATTTTTCCTTTCATTTTTGTTATATTCTGATCCTTTTCCAACAGGTTTCATCCTACTATAAATTTATTTTGTCTCAAAGACTATCGGCACTGGTCTAATATATACGCGACTGACGTATAACCACTACTCTACACCACATCTGACGGTTATTTCTCAGTTGAAAATGACCTCAGGAATCACCATATAAAGTTTCACGTGTCAAATGATTGCTCGGAGCGTAATTTTTTTTGACAACTTTACCATGGTGTCACCTTCGACTCGACCGCTACCAGACCGGTTGACGGTCAACTCTGTTATCTACACTAATATTATAAAGAGGAAAACTTTGTTTGTTTGGTTGTAACGAATAGGCTCCGAAACTACTGAACCGATTTCAATAATTCTTTCACCAATAGAAAGCTACATTATCCACGATCAATATAGGCTATAATTTATTTCTAAAAAATTTAGGGATCCTTACTAAAACTTCAATAATATAACCCAAGGTGTAAAAAAATAACCTAAACAAATTACTTACATCGCGTACGCTGCGAAAACTATTGAAGATAGAATAAAATAATGTACTGTGGAAATGTATAACTTAAAAAGGTCTACATAAAAGTCCGCGATAGCATATGTCTACCTAATAAGGGTGGCCCACAGTAACCATTTTTATCTTTACAAATTACAAAAAAATCATGTGTCATTTTCGAAGCTAATTTTACCAATACAGTATTATTTCTTATCCAATTAAATACGTTAGATACGTTGTACGTTTAATGTAGATCAAAATTGCCATTCACACTATATAATTACCATAAATAGTTTGAGAGCTATCGCAATATGAAAAATAATGCGCGGCGAAATAAATACAAGTTGAAGTGCGGACGTAAATCAGACCAATATACTTCGGGACATACGTAGGTAGGTATCTAAACTGTGCTCAAAATATTATGCAGAAAACTGTTACTGCGTGTACAGTAACAGTTTTCTTGGGTGCCTTTGAGGATAGCACGGGGTGCTACAGCACTGGACGAGCTTAAATTCACCAATCATGGATTATTGCAAAACAATCCACTCGCACCAGGACGTCGTTTGTCTCGCGAAATATACCTTTTTTTTTTTATCGTGCGGAAATCCCCATGGATACCACCCCCGTCGGCCATCGGGGGTGGTTATGTCGGGATCGAACCGACTAAAACCGCACGCCGTCTCGGGCCTTAGTAACCGGGGTGTAAGGTTACCCATCTAAAATTATGTTTCCTGAGGTAGGTATATCTTTGTATTCCCATCCAAATAAATTATATCTTAATCAAGACTTCCAATTGTGTAAAAATTATTTAAAGACTGTTTGAGTTATTGAAATCGGACGTCAGAGGAGGGGATTGGGGAGATGGGGAGGAGGTTGTGAGCTCTGGCTACCCTTCTTACCGGCGAGAACACAACACAGTGTATATTATGGCTGCAGTCTTCTGTACCCCCTGTCACCCCATCCCCTCTTTTCCGGGGTTCGGTAGGGACATCATGTTTTTTTTTTATACCACTTAGGTGGCAGACGAGCACACGGCCCACCATGTGACCTATGCACCTATGGACGTGCGCAACACCAGGGGCATCACACTCGCGCTGCCGACTCTGTAAAATCCTTCTAATGCCCTTCTTGAAGAACCCCATATTATAGCCGCCAGGGAAAACCACTGCAGGGAGATCGTTCCACAGCCTAAGCGTGCGCGGAATAAAATTTCTTTAAAACCTTACAGTACGTACTGCAGGCGGATGCAACGTGTGGGGATGAATTTCCCTGCCTGTGGCGAGCGGTGCGATGATGAAAGTGGCTGTAGGCATCAGAAATCAAACAATTCCCATCCCAGGGTCAACTGGGGAGCGCGGGATATGCACTAAGTAATCTTATACCCCGGCAACCGAAGACTTGAGACGGTGGCGTGCGGTTTTTATCAGGTCTGAGCGAGACTTAACCGCTCCTAAAAAAGGAATTTGAAACAGAATCCGAAATCCACGCGGGCGGAGCCGCGGGCAACAGCTAGTGTATTAATAAAGCTCTATTATCGTGGAGAATATCAACTGGCTATCTATTGCTTGTTAGAATTAACGCTACCTCCCGTACTATTATGCTAAAGTGTGGCCTAGCGTGACCTTAGCGATATTTTTTGTTTCATGTACCTCATAAATCTTGTAGTAGCGAGCAACTATTAGTAATTACATTAATATGACTGTATTAAAAAATGGGGCCTGCATTTATTCAACGTCAACCAGAAAAGTAATCACGCTTATTACATAATATTTTTTCTGTTTTCAAATAAATTTAAGTAGCGGACTAAACTTACGGTACTGTGATAAGAGGACAAAACTGTAGTCCATTTTAGTCCCCTTATCACTGTACTGTAAAGAAAATATTTAATGTGCGAGAATCAAACTACAAGAGTGAGAGTTTGGCTAAAATCGACTCGCTTCGGGTTTATAAAACGTTCTCTCGAATCGAACCCACAAACTTAGCAGAAAAATACTCTACCACTAAACCACACAAGCATTGCTCTATCTCAAACTTCTTATAAAGACCTTCTCACAAAAACTGTACTAGATACTTAAGCATTTTCGATCCCTCGATTATAAATTTGAGGACGCCTGTGCTGACATTGGGCGCACTCATAGAAACTGTGGTGGCGCGTGATCAGAATTTTGATGACGGGATTAAGCCGTCCCGGTGCGACCAACTTGGCTTTAGAGATCTTCCCTGATGGTTCCTAATTAAGACAAAGCTAATGGAGAGGCATGCTACTACGTAATTTGGAAACGGTCCGGGTTCCATTACGGTGACACACTTGTTATTAGTTATGTTGGTTCTATGTTGTTAAGGTGTGTTTAGGATAATATTACGAAGAAATGTTTTTCTCTTAGCATTCTCCAGAAAAAAAGTTCAGTTAAGAAAGTATTGTCATTTTCTTATTCAGTTGAAAATTATTTTAGTTTTACCTATTTCTTGCGGTTCACTCAACGTTCTTACTTGCTTGCTCTCTTGTTTAATACGATATGCGTACAATACAACCCGCTTTAAATCTAGTCTCCCAGTTATTTTTCTGCGTCAGCAGATGACACTGCTATTCGGGTTATTGGATCTTTTAATGAATTAATTTTTGAGCGAAGCCAGGACCGGGTCGCTAGTATATTATAAACAGAAAAGTTGTCATAGCCATAATAATCACGAAGGCGGTACACGCGCAGTAAATTTATTTCAACGCTTAGTAGACGTCATTTCTGTATTTCTGTTGTTATTACGTTCGACCTTAGAAGGTCATGTTTTCCTGCCTTACAAAATTAAAGCAAAGGTTTAGTTTCCTTCCAGGCGCTTGAAATTGTACGTAGATTCGAGTCCATTAAGTTTTATTGTTTTTTAATCAAGAACTACGTGCTGGTAATTGGAGCCTTGAATATTTACCTTTGATGGTGAATTCGTGATGTCGCTTTGCAAGTTAAACCGACTTTTATTGTTTCATAGATGTAGAACCTACAGGTTAAGAATATTAAACTATCAAAACTTTGCGACATTGGAAGCAGAGTACGAGATGTATTAAAATCCTTTTTTCTTTTTGTTTGATTGAAAGTTTGTAAAGTCTATGTATGTTTGTTATTTCTTCATGTTGTAATAATTGAAAGGGATTCTAGAATGGTAATAAATATACTTACTAATTTTTGCGAACTATATATTTTAGAAAAAACCTGTCCTTCTTAACATCAACCTCCTTATTCTCTGTATGTGGTAATATATATTATGAGTCACGCTTCTGGTGTTGCTAGCTTTCAAAAGCTACGGAACGGACTATGTGCTTATTCCCTACTTTAGTAATATAAAATAATTATATGCACAGACAACATGGTTTGGTATGTAAATAGGGCACAAAATTATAGATAAAGTTTCCTACGTCCTCTACGGACGGAATGCTATTTCAGTTGTCCCGTAACTCTTCAGTGACGCATGTGCGCTTTTTATTGGACGCCGTATAAACATAAGTACGCCGGGCCATTAATGGATGAGAGGGGAGTCAAAAGCGATATTTTCCCATCGTGATATATGGGAATCTTGCTTGTAACAGTAATGAGAAATTCCGCTGTCACAGCTATCGTTGGGGGGACGTTTTCATGTGTTCTGATCCAGTTTGTGATATCATAAGCGTGAGATCGTGAGGTCGAAAAGATTAGTCGTAATCTCATTTACCGTGACATTAAGGTTTTTTTAATATTTCATATATCTTGTCCATATTTCATGAGCATTTCATTCAGAAGATTGACAAATCATAAAGATAATAAGCATTTCATCCCGAGCAATATCTGTCAAATTTATCCCCTATTGCTTCACAACTTGGTCAACGATGATCGTTTCAGAAATCACCCTATAAATTCTTGTACCTATATAAAAAAATAACAAAGTAATTTATTCATGGTAACGTTTTCATGATGTAGTTATTCCAAATTCAACCGCACTTGACTTTATTTTGTGTGTAAACAAGTCAATTTATGTAACATTGTATAAGTTACGAATTTTATAAGTCTGCTAGTTATGCATAGAATCTCGTATTTTGTTATATCATCAAAGCCTGTAAGTGGATAGCAGTGATGCAATATGAAAGGAGGTATCTCAAAGCATTACCATGAAAATGTTATCGCTTCACACAAAATTGAGCCTTTTCGTAGGGAATAACTTGCGTGCTACAATGAGAGCTTGATGCGCGAAGCTTTCTTTTCCCTAAGGAAATAAAGTGACACTTTGACGAAATTTTTCATACAATGGTTTGTAAAAGGTGCGTTTACACGTTATTCGAATAATAGTACAAAACGGCTGTTTTGTGAAACGAGCGAAGTATCGGCTTGTAACTCACTAATGCGGTGCACAATAAATATATACCTACCTAATGGAGTAAAATAACAGCTTTTTCATTCGCTTATCAAATCGATATTTTGAGAGAATAACATAGAATATGTCAGCTGCATACCTATCTTGCATAGCAAGTTATAAGAATTGACTGCGGGTCTTGTGCAGTACCATCTGTAGCCTCTTCGAATACTATCTACTAATAGTTGGAGCCAGTTGAAGCTTACTGACTTTTTGTGTCTGTCCAATCTCAATTAATAGGCTCGCACCCTATTATATACGTGGGACTGAATGTGACTGGCGGACTGTAGTTAGTAGGTCAGTTCAACCAGGTAGGTACATCTCTATTGTAATTTTTTTTTACTGGCTCCACACGTCATTGTCTTGCACACTGGGCACTGAAAGTCACTTGTGCTTATATAGGTTTACATATTAAGGATAGTGGTTGTATTCTTAACATAAAATTCGTAACATCTAAAAGAAGCCAAAACATTGGTTCACAAAGTAAAACCATTATACAATATCACCGCTAACCTACTACAAGTTTAAAACACTGAATTAACGAGGCAACAAGATAAGCCTTAATTAAATTAAAAACATGTCACCTAAAGCGATCTTAAATATACAGTGCGGCCGGGTGCAAATTATTTTTAAAAAGCTCCCAAATTATAAATGCGTAGCCTGTAATTATTACACAATAGGGGTAGACGAAACAGGAACCAGTGTGGTTGTAACGCAAAAATTATACAGTTAAACCGTTTTGCAACACGCGACTGGGCGTAAGCAGACGCGGCGGTTGCGTGACTGTAATCAAAAGGAACTTTTTAATTTTTAATTTTAACAATAGTTACATTTATTTTACTAATCGGTAGCATGACTTTTCATGCTGAATATAGCACCTTTCATGAAATTATTTTGTCTTCACGTAGGTAGCATTTGTTTTCCTTTAAATATTCGAACCAAGTCAAACTTAGGTTCGTTTGTAGGAATAACTGCAAGAATTTTGTAAGCTGTTATTTATTTAATTACTTATCTACCATTATTTTTTCAGCAAGCTGGTTCTTCGATTGAAGTTCCGTCGTCTTATTTATGTACGCTATACTTTTCCCGTTTTGAAAGACAGCCAGGGGAGGGGGTTTATAATCCTTTCGTTCACAGCACTTCCTTTTGAACACATCGCTACGACACAATACATCTGCTCCGTCATACTCTCGATGACTTTTTGGACGTTAAAATATAAACCGTGTCTATTTTACATAACAAATTGACCATGGATTACCACATACGTTATGTGGTACACTTGTTGTCATAATATTTTAAATAAAAGAAATGCGTTTTAGATTTATCCCGGCAAGTACCATTTAGCGGGATCAATCATTTGGTCGAATCTCGCAAAACTGGAGTGTTAAATGTAGCGGAACAATCCGATTTATATTGGGAATTTTTGAAAGCCCAAATTCACACGGCTGGTGCAGAACAGATACCTACTAAAAGTGAATGGAATACTTTTCCATAAAATATTATGATCCCGGAACGGTGGTTTAAGAGTTAAACCGTTGCTGAAAGACTTCAGACACATCTACATATTCCAGTTCCAGTGCTTGAGATGAAGTTGTCAATGAAGGGAAATTCTTCTCCCCTCATGAAGGTACCTTTAAAAACAACTGCAGCTAGAAACTCTGAACCAACGTGTGTAGTAGATACGCAAAGTTTACTAAACAAAAACCCTAATGATACACAACTAAACTAAATTTAATTAGGTAATTAAAACGAAACTAATATTAAAATGAAACTATGTTTAACAGATTTTATCGTGATTTAAGTATTTGGTGTTTCAATGTATCACACATTGAAACATCAAATAAATCATGATACATTCGCGTGAACTTCTGATAATATCATCGAATCTATCATACTGCCTTCAAAAAAATAGTTTTAGGCAAAATCAATATACGATTGAAAAGTTCTGGTTTTGTTCAGTAAAACGTAAATCGTTCGAAACGACCAACGTTGCAATTGGTTTACGCAGAACGCTGATTTTTCACTTAAAATAAAACGAAAAAGACCACGTTTATACATTTCTTTTGCAGGCGCAAAGGTACGAGAATTACCCTCTCTTTGTAATGCTAATTTAAAAACCAAGGAATTCATTTTTTATTCATAAGTTTTTCTGCTCTAAAGCCAGCAGTCGGAGCATCCTACTCGTTTGAGATGAGTTTTGATGTTAAAAAATAAAATTCATATAAAACGCTTTGTAGATGGTGGTTTTAAAAGCAGGTTAACATGAACTCAGTTGGTATTTATTACATGGAACGACGTTACTTCGTCAACGTCAACATAGCGGATTTATGTGTGCATATCGCTCGTGGTATTTTTCTTTTTTAAGTATAGCAATAAATAGAACTGTTGAATAATTTCGAAGTAAGTTGTTATTTTTAAAAATATTTTCAAACATATTATGCATCATTTAGCCCTTCAGGTAAATGTTATGACTTTATTATAAGTAATACAAGTAACAGAAGCCAAATGATTATTTGTTTGACATTATGTTGGCAATATTTTTCTTCGTTGAAGTGATCAAACGTGATATTATTATTTTCAACTTTTACATTGAAGTTACGTTAAAGTTATTTATTGTAAAATTAAAAAATAATAAAAAATGGTATAGATTTTCAAAAATGTCTTTTTAAATTTTATCTACTCCAAACAATTTACATATTATTTAATGAACATGATTCATTAAAAATTTTGCATAATGATTAATGGTCTTTTTACTGCTTACAAATCACATAATAAAATATTATAATTATGTTCAGTGATATTTTATGTACAGCTTCCTAAAGTTTATTTTTTAATTTAATTATGGGTTATATTCCTTTACATTATTAGAACCAATACTATTTCAAATGAAAATATCAAATTATACATTGTTTGCATAAAATATCTATAATGAAACTGAAAATAAAAACTGAAACCCGTAGAGAGATTCGTTTTAAATTTATCATTTCAAACGAAAGCTGAGGTTTTAAGTTGAGTAACCCTAAACGCTTTTATAAAATCACGTAGAACTTTTTGGCTTTACATTAATAACGTGTTGAATCTATGGTTAAGTAATTTTTTTTTGGCTTGCCTCTAAAATATTTTTAGCATCCTCGTTAAAGCAACTTTGCACTGATCTACAATCAAACATCCATTCATTTTCGCGGGAAGACAATAGGTAGGTACATAACGATTGCACACTAATATAAGCAACATAGTTATGTACCACCTGACCATTATCTGTTTTAAAGTTCCACCACAATCCTCTCAGATAACTGGTAGCAAGTAGTCAATTCATAAAAATATTGAACTATTTCATGAAGATAAACAAGTTCAATAAAACATCAACAAACTATCACAAGTTTTGACTTACTTAAAAACAACTATGTAAGACTTAAGTCAGAGGGTCTTTTCTACGAGTAAAGCGAATTACAAATAGATACTGATCTCATTCAGAGGCCGGGTTTTCATTGCGAAGAGCCAATATTCGATACTTTTTCCCCGAGTGGCACACTTTTACATTTGGACTGCGTTCCTCATTGACGATTCAACCCTTGCGCGGTCGAACAAACTGGATTAGCTCGGGACATGTTCGCTCACAAGGGAAATAAATTGATTTTTTTTATTTTCTTCTGTTTCCAACTCGCGTCCGCAATAACGGACCACAATGAAAAATAATAATACACGGGAGATTGAACGGCGAAATGTTTAATGTGAAGCAATTAAATTATAATGTAATGTGGAGGTGGAATGTTCTTACATTATTATACCGCGAGTGACTTGTTTTAATACGGGGTCGTAACAGGGTTATAAAGGCCATTTTGTGCGTTACTGCGAAATTAACACTGAGCAAAAAAATGTTTGATGAACTTTGTACGTACCTACGTAACCTATTTTTACTGGTTTTTGCGTTTTGTTGAGCATAAATAGCTGATCATGGCTATCCTGGATATCATCGATTTCATCAACTGAATCAATTTATCTGTTTTTAAATTTGTAGGAAAATTGGCATAAAAATTTATTCCTTCTAAATTAATTCTTTCACTGATAGATATTTATTTTACTTTCTACTATAAACCTACTAACTGAAACAGAAAGGTCAAGTAAGTTCAATGAACTGTTTAACCAACCATTCATAAATTCTATCAAAATATACTGAAGTAAAACTGTACTAAATAAAACTATTAAATTTATAGTTACCTACGCGGATTTCTTGTCAAATTAGAATTTATATCGTGTGGGCCTTGAAAACTGAAAGAAAATTTCTTTTATATTTTTGCAAAATGAAGCGTTAACTTTCACAATTCTTCTAACTCGAAAAGGACAGTCCCAACTTTCGTTATTGGATGACCACACAATGTTGTATTTTTTACTAAGGCTATGAAAAATCCATCAAAACTTTTTCATGTCGTTAGCGAATCTCGGCTCTTAGCGGCAAAATATAGTCTGACGATGTCCACAACACATGTGCCAGAATCGATCGAGCAAAAATACGATAGTAAACATTAGAAAAGAGGACTCGACTTATGTCCTGCGTCCTGCATGACCGATTGATGATATTAAGTAAAGTTACAGTGGTATAATATTTTTTTCAGAAATGTGACGAAAGGTAACATTTAATTAATTTTGGTACATTTCGAAGATTAAGCAAGCCCAGAGTGAGGAAATTCGTAATCGCACTAGAAACATTCACAGTTAAAGTAGAACTCTTCGTATAAATTATGAGTGCAGTGTACTCCTTGCAGTATAAAAGTTAGATACGAGCTTATTCCAAAATTTTCGCAATAAATGGCGACCCTCATTTAGAGAACGAATAGAAAACATGAATATTATAAATAAATTACAGATAAAATATGGGTAAACACAACCAAAATACAACAGAAAATAAAGCATCCCATTTTATACAGCATACCTACATCAAATGTGAGGACATGTATATTTTTACTGCTTATCGATAAAGTGTCTATAATGGAAACCGGTTGGGATTGTGGGCTGAGCTCTAAACAAATGACAGTCGGGCGCGGCGACTCGGCACAGTCATCCAATCCGATCGCAGGCAATTTCCTCAGACAAGGATTTTCTATCCCTTGAGCAAATATGCACTCATGAGTCCGCGAACTACGATGAAAGTCGTACAGAAAATTGAATTTTACCTACAGAAAGGGTCTTGTTTATTCTGATATAGCGTAAAACGACATAGGTATATCGGTATTGCCCGTTGCCGGCCACTTTTTATGTTAAAACGTTCCTATTTATGCTTCCGAATAAAGTAATGAAGTGACTACATTTCATGGACATGGTTATTGTAACATGTTGTCACATAACAGATATGGGCGAGAGATTAGTTAGGTTCCGGTCACTGCGGATGTGATATTAAAATAGCAATCTGTATTTGTGCTCACATTTTGAATTTATATAAGAAATTTATGAATAGTTACGTGGGAGGGTACCTACTTGTTTAACAAAAAGCTGTCGTTTAAGAACTTGTTGGTATTATATTGACTACATTTTTTTCATGCAATTTAGGTGGTACACATCCCACCTGATGGGAGCAGTCTTCGTGGCCTATGAAATTGTACAACACCTAAGGGTGTATATATTATGAACATTTAGATGAGTAATAGGTATTATGTACACGGGCATATAAAATTTGTACCACATTATAACTACTATTCTCGTTAACCTCTTCATTTATTAGGAGTGGATGTACGTAGTGGAATATTGGGTAAGGTTTGCACATGTCTTAGTCAAAGCCATTAGTAGCTCCAAATGAGAACAAAGAAGCCGGCTGCTAGGCGATCACACCTAGCGGTCCTAGGATAATGTTAGGACGTTTATGTATTATAATTATATTCTAATCAGTGCACAAACTATTATTGCGTTATACTGAATCAGTTCTTTCTAAATTTACAATAACAGTACAGGATCAATTTCGTCTAGACTTCATTACATGGCGCTGGGTATTATGTGGTGTTGCCATGTCACTCCCCTTTAACACAACATATTACTTAACAAAGTAAGACACCAACTTTCCGTGTTGCACATAAATTTAAAGCGCGAAGAACATGCTATTCGCCTAGAACAATCAAATCCATCACGAAACTCAATTTCCTGCGGCACTGATGTTATTATGACTTTTTTGTATAATGAATGACGACTAATAAGCTACAGGTAAGGCTTACCATAATTTTCCGCGTTCCAAACAAATTAACTCTACGCCAGTGAGCATTATTACAGTTAATAAACGATTTAATGGCTGACCTACTTATAACATATTAGATTGGCGCATGACAGTTTTGTTCAGCACGGAATTTTCACCCGGAATTATGGCAGACTTGCAGAATAATAATTATGATTTGGAGCTAAATTTATTTTTAAAATATCTTGTGACTTTAAACTTTATCGTTGTACATTCAATTAACGAACACAAAACTTACTACACTAAAATTAACCTAAGAACGAAATTAAATAAAAGAAAGGAGGAGAGACAATTATTTGAAATTTAGGAATTTTATTTGATACCCATTAGATTAGGCTATTCTTGGTCTAACCAATTAACCAGAGGCTGATTATGGTCCGTGATTTCGAAGGGTTGATCCCGATGTAATTGCCATGATCAGTAGAAAGCAAATAATGTGTGCGATAAAATAATATTTTTTCACACTTGCACCTGTTTATTTGGACTAATACGTATACCTAAACTTTTCTTAAAAGAATTTGATATTATGCTGATGATGGAGTACTCAATTATCGATATCATTAAGTAGGTTCATTCTTTAAAAATCACCTCGTTGCAAGAATCATTTCAAATATTTATTTTTTCGTGAAATTATACACTATTCAAAACTCTTTAAAATTTTTGCAGCAAAATATCACAGGTTTGAGAAATAAAATTGATTTGTTGAAGTTAGACTTGCATGAACTTTTAAGTAACAAGCTTGAACTTTGCATCATATTTCTGTCGGAGACTTTTATGCAAATGGTTATGAATGTTTTATAAATGTAAATGCTTACAAACTAGCATCATCATTTTGTAGGAACAAAACTGAAGACATGCAATTTAAAGTAAAATAATGGTGAAGTGCAAATCAGGTAAAGAAAGTTCACAGGTGAAATTGAAGAAATGACAATTAAAAAACACTTTGAAAATGGCCCTATAGACATGACCACACTGTACAGGACTCCGAAAACTGGTTTTATTATTTTATTAATTATTATTATAAAAATCATAGTATGTAATCTAGTATGAATATATAAAAATAGATAAACAATCAATTTAGTTCAGAGTTTGGGTAAAAACTTATATTTGTTATTATATTAATAAAATTTTGTATAAATTATATTAATAGTAATAGAATATAATGGAATAGCTCATCATATCAATATTAATAAAGGTAAAGGAAAGAAGTATTTCACTTCGGAATATTGGACACAACAACCCAATTACTTACTATTGCTATTTCAATTTATTTATATGAACTTTTTTATTACTATTATTATTTATACGAAATAGGTAAATAATATAAATATTTTTTTCGTATCGAACTTTGTCAGATTCAGGTGTATGTTTTAGGTGTTCATCTGATTCTGTCGAGTGATGTATTAATGTATTATTGCGTATGAGTAATAAACAAACTTTTACTGTCATTAATTAAATATAATATACATTTTGGTAGCTTTATAATTATGTGTGTGTAATGTGATATCCACGGTTTTACCTTCTTTTCTACTAATCCTTCTCACAAAAATTGTTGATTTAAATGAATTTGAAACAAATGGAAAGATAATTTAGTCATTAAAAAAACAAGATATACTAAATATATTATACAGTAACTATGATGTCTGAAATTCAGTAATATTCCCTACGAAATATCGAAATAACTTGAATAGTGTTGTTTGCAGAACTAAAAGCAGGATCATGCCATCCACGTCTTGGGTTTAGTGGGACATGAGGTAAACATACTGCAACTTTACATATATGATACAATCTAATAGGATTGCTGAGCCCATAGCATACAATATAAAAAAAATAGATTTAAACTGAAAGTTGTTGAAAAGAAAATCTTTTCTTTTTGATTTCTTTATTTTGTTGTGAATTATTATTTTGAAAAGAATTCAAATAAACTATATTGCTTCAAGTAATCGTCACGCAATTTTTTAACAAATAATTAATCTATTTTTATTAACAATTTCAAAAGATACACGTGAAACTCAAAGAGGATTCTTTGATATATCAGAGTATAGACAAGTAGACCTTACACTACATACTACAAAACCTAAAGCAATGCCTCAAATGTTAGAAATTCAATACGATGTTCATACGTATTTTAAAATTCCTCCGTACTCCATGCCTAGGCCGCTTGCTGAGCATCATGTAGTAATAGAACTTCTTGCTTCTATTTAATAACAAGCCCTGATATCACATGATTGAACACAGCGTCTTAAAGAAAATTTAAGAGCTTGTAAGAGATCACGTTTAATTTCAAAATTGCTCTCTGTAGCTGAAAGATACAAGTTAGAATTATAATCTCTCAAAATGTTTACAGTGAAAATAATTATTATATATAAATTCATAAATCATAGAGTAGAACTTGATAACGCAGTTATGTTCTTATAATTTATGAAATCCGCACTTGGTAACCAACTAGAAATCATGATTTTGTATTCAAATTTCAGTAAATGCCTACATATAATAATTATTTTAGGTAATTTTTTATTCATAATTTATTTGAATTTATTAAAAACGACATCGATAATCTAATCTAAATATTTAGGTGCTGCTAATCACGTCGCTACCACTTAGTAATCTCGAAAGTAGTTCTTTTGCTAATCCAAGATTGAGGCAACGTGCCTTTTTTCTTATTTACCTCAAATTGGACTTTAACGATGACTCTAAAGATATGTTTGGATTTAGGGCCTATACAATGGGACACAAATATCTCCGCGAGCGAATAGTAGGCGGAGAGTTCAATCGAGCAATATATTGTTTTAACTGTAATTTCGTTCAAAAGTACTGTATTGTTCAGAGGCTGCGGTCAAAAGTACTTTTGACTGGTTCTTAGTAAATATAGAGAATTGGTTAAAAGAATAAACCAAACAGCATAGTAATTAACAAGAGTTAAGTTCCTCAGATCTATTCGTTTCAAACACATAATCCATCTATTTCACACGCACGCGGTGTAAGACGTATTACGTTACTTATTCCAAACAGAATCTGTGATACCCTTTGCCCAAATAATAGTACTACAAGTATCCTAGAGAGGGATTTAGAGGATATTGATGCAGAAAAACAGTAGTTATAGTCGAAATAATAGGGGTGTTGGGCTCGGCTCGTTTTGTTTTATCTGCCTACAACTTACGCATGAGTGTGGTGTATAAACATTTTGTGTGCTATAATGTTCCATGATCTAAATAAATACGAATGAAACCTTTTGAGAACATTTTTGAATGTTTCTCTTTATTATGTTTTGTGGGGTGGTTTTCAAAATGATTTCCGTTCGACTCCTATAAGTTTAATGTTTTTCTTTATTGTTTATTTTTAGCACTAAAAGCAAATATTATAAGTATAATGTTAATTTTTAGCAGCTGGAACCACAGGTTTCTAGTGTAACCATGAACTAGGTAGATACAATAATAAAAAATATCATACATAGAAAGCGCTCGTAACATTTTAGAATGTTAGTTCTTGAAGTTCAAGAGTTTTTTGAGAAGATCAGTTTGTTTTACAATTTAAGCGTCAAGGAAGTATCTAGGTAACATACAAAACAGAACTGTAGACAGCACAAACAATTCCTCACAACACCAACTATTAAAGGTTTACCAAAACAATACAAGGAGTATCCACAATTTTTTTTTTATATTACCAATAAATCTAGTACTTGTGGCAATATTAACGTAGGCAGTGAAACAGCATACACTACGTTGCTTCACCGCAAAGCGATCATGATCATACTTACCCAATTTAGTTCGGCCTCGCCTAAGCGCCAGTTTAAGTGATCTATTGACTGGCCCAAATACAGCTACGTACAAGTTGATATACGGCCGTAACGTGTAGAATCATGATACTGCCGTAGAAGCAATACATAATAGCGTAACTGTTCAACGGATAAATTCATTAAATTATAACATTTTTTCCTAAATATTTTTAACTCGTGTATACTGTACACCGTACAAAAGAAAAGCAAAAAGCAAACATGCAAAAGAAGTTGGGCATTGTTACCATTTTTACAGGCACTTTAAAATAGTTGTTTTCGACTTATTTTTGCCGTCACTTATTTTCATCAGAATTTATATTTTACATAGCACTAGCTGTTGCCCACGATACCACCCACGTGAAATATTAATCTCGGAAACATTGGAAACGGGAATCTGTTCCAAAAATAAAAAGTCGCATAGTAGGCTATGCGTATTTCAGACTATATTTCTATCCATGTAGCAAATTTCAGCCAGATTGATTCAGTCAGTTTTGCGTGAAAAAGTAACAAACTACCATACTTATCTACAAGCTTTCGCGTTCCTAATCTTAGTAGTTACATCTGTTAAGTTACTGGTTAAACTCACTCTGCATGACTATTCCCTCTTAAATTTACAAGTATCTAGAAACAAACAGTGTCTGATAGTTATTTTCTATTTATGATAAGTATTAAAACAAGAATATTACATAAACGAGGAAAATATGCAGAAATAACAGTTAATTTTGCACTCACGCTGCTGACTCAGCGCGTATGTGACCTGGGGGTGCATTGTAAAACAGCTTTATAATTGTATTTTTTTTTTTATTTCTAGCTGACGCACAGCGGTATTAGTACGGTACATTGCTTTGTTTAATGGATTAAAAGGCGGGTGTTCTATGTAATATTAAATGCAAATACGTTGTAATCTTTGCTAAGTAGCGCTGCCAGCTTCTACAGCATGTAGGTATAATTACTTTACTCACTAAGCAGTATTATATAAGCGTACAATATTTTCAAAAAACTTATTACTATTACAGATAAGTTTTGAGATAGGTAGGAACCTAAAGGATGAATTTCCTGCGATAGATACATAATTAAAATATAAAATCTGTATCTGCAGAAGCACTCGTAGAAAATGAAAAGGTGTGTTGTCTACTTATCCAGATAAACAAGGCGTGGCTGTATGTATATCAATAAATAAATATTGTAAAACATTCTACGCAGCGCTCTATAGACCCTAAGATAAAAAAAGTTTAACTAGCTTGTATTATGTGTTCCAGAATGCGGATAAACATACTTATATACTTTTATTGTAAATACTATACATAGAAACACTTGACCAATGCAAATAGACATATTCATGCATACAAATATTTGCACTGAACGAATTTGAATGCACTACCGCTACGCCACAAATTCTGTCTTAATAACAATACTCTCTTTGATAAACCTTTTTTGAAGGCGGTTAAAACTAATTTAACATTCACGTTTAAACATTACTGAATTTATTTCAATATCTATAAGTTTATTGAAATAAAGTATACAGCTGTAAACATTACTGAATTTATTTCAATACCTAATAAGTTTATTGAAATAAAGTATACAGCCGTAAGCGACGACTATAAACACTAAAACGTTTAAGAAACCATAGAAACATTTGTCATAGTTGATTTACCTACACAAGTCGCGTCTGTAAAACGAATAAGCGCCGCGATTACATTTTCAAAACAGCCCAGAATAAACCCAGCTTGGTTTTAATAAACCGAGCACCTCCAGCCGAGTCAGTCATGAATGTTATGTTATTATGCATACTGTAATAAGACGCAGCAACAATGCTTACGGCGCGCCGTACCTAAAGCGTCTGCTGTAAAGCATAATGTGAGCATAGTTTCAGGAACAGAAAGCCCATTTACCTTTTGTAGTGGCTTTGTGTTCGTAGACTGGTAGGTTAAGCGCCGCGACGCAGCGGGGACAATAGTTCGGACCTTTTTTAAAATGGCTCTCATTTTTTCTTTCTGCCAGCGATTCCCGAAACAAAATGGTTTCGAGTTGATCAAATTGGTTCAGTACGGTTGAAGAAATGTTTAAAGACAAAAACGATTTGTTTCGATGTCTCCTTTTTGTAAATACGAGTTTTTGCGATTTATATTATTTGGTTCACGTTGCCGCGCTATGCAAATACGTATTTGTGTACATAAGTTCATGATAGTTGAAATGTATTTGTGTAATGAAAATTTGGCTTTATTACATATTTCATTGTAAATATTATCCTCTATTTATTTTCTTTATTATATTTTGACTCACATGTGAGAGTATAATAAAATAAAAATCCTACTAATATTATAAACGCGAAAGTTTGTAAGAATGTATGGATGTATGTTTGTAACTCTGTCACGCAAAACGGCTGAATAGATCTGCCTGAAATTTGGTACAGACATAGATTATAGTTTGGAATAACATATAGGCTACTTTTTATCCCGGGAACAGGTTCCCGTGGGTCACGGTAGCGGGAAATACACTTCACGCGAGCGGGGGTATGTCTGGCTGTAAGTTTGTTCCTCTTTCACGCAAAAACGGCTGAATGGATCTGGCTGAAATTTGGTACAGAGATAGATTTTAATCTGGAATAACATTTTTAATTTTAATTTAGGCTACTTTTTTATCACGGAAACTGGGATAGCGGGAACCGGACTTTATGCGAGCGGAGCCGCGGGGAACAGCTAGTATGAAATAAGCTTTGTTCACTCCTACTCGTAGTAAATTTACATCTATATGGCCTCTCTTAGGGCTATTCTGGACAACAAGTCCAGAATAGCCCTAAGAGAGGCCATATAGATTTATTAGTTGTTTCTTTTAAAAACTTTTCAGAATTTGTATGTTTTTAGTTGATTGGTTTTTTTTGTTCAGTTTTATTTTCGCATTTTCTAACTTTGTGCTTCGAAGTAATTGTCTGCAACGTTAGTCTCGTTGCAGAAATGTTAGTGTTAAAGTAGTAGGTAGTAATAAAGTATATATTTTTTTAAATGTTTATGTCTAAAGCACACATACACATATTTGTCATTTATTATTACTAAATGTTACATTTTTCTACAGAATATATTCGCATGTAACACCTAATCCAGAGAAAAGGTTGATAAATAATTGATTCGTGAGTTCGTTTTACTTACTTGCCAAGTGGGTCACAATGTATTACTTTACTCTTCTACTAATACAAGGTAGTGTATTGATTCTAACCCCATTCCCTTGATTGCATTAGAAACGTTGTCGTTGCTTTAGCGCTATTCCACTCCAGTTGATACTTTCTGTTTGATGGTATAAAATCTGGTTAGCTGCGAATCTGTTTACTTGAGAAACTAAGGCATTATTCTGATTGACATCGAGTTCTAACCACAATTGAAACGTGAAAATTCGGTGGTTTACAATTAGTTAACATTAAAGAAAGAACCTGTGTTTGACTTAAATGTACCGACTAATACGAACGCGTATAGATACGGTACAGTTGATCAATCCGAATAAGGGGCCCGGTGAGACGCAAATCTGGTGAATTGATAATTTAGTGAACTGCTCCCGAGGGTTCCCAAAAGCCGGGAGTTACACTGTTATTTGTTCTTAAAACTAAACATACCCAGGCGTACATAAAAACTTCTAAGATTATTTAGCTATCGTAGGTTTGTTTAGTTTTACTAGAAACAGTAAAAGGAAACAATTGAAACATTTATGAACTATTTAATTTGCATGTTAACTTTGCATGCCTTTAAACTGGGCTGTTAAATTAATTAGTTATATTTGATTAATTATCTCAAATATAAAATGGTCACTTTAGTGTAGCCCTTACCTAGAAGCTTTAAAGGTTTGTTTATAGTCGTAGAAATTGGTGATGAAACTAGAATGACATAAAAATATTAAAAAATACTTGCCAGGCGAAAATAACAGATTACAGATGCAAGGGTTATACATTACCTTCCTGTAGAAACCGTTCTACGTGGTAAGTGTTGTTAACGTAGATAAAACTTTAATAAAGTGTATTTTTGCTCGAAGCTGTTAGAGTGCACTAGATTGGTGCAGTTGTGGTCTCATCGCAAAACTAATATTGGAATTTGACCCTTATCTCCTCTATTATACTCAGTCTTTGTTCGTTGGTATTGTGAAATTGTTTACTAAGCTTTACTGTTATCAGAAAACAATTTGTGTTATTGTTTATGTCTCAAAACCGTCTAAAAGCAAATAAATATTTAAAGCTTTTAATATCTAAAGTGCCGGTAATTAACGCTTTCAAAATGCGTGATTGTAATTCGATTAGAAGGAAAAATGGAAAAATAAACTTTGTTATTTGATATAATTATTGGTATCTGTCAAACACATAAATATACGCTTTTCTGAGGTTGTCGAACCTTTAAAAACTAGTTTGAATTATTTTCAATTAGATTTTCATAAATGAATATCTATAAGTTTTCGAAATCTTTGAAATCACAAATTTACCAAATTAGGCTACAGATAGTCGCATAATAATAATTTGATTGTTCCACTCTGTTATTAAACATTTTGAAGTCTATCTACGTTAGAAACAACTCCAAAATTCTCGAAATTTTTTTAGTCGCAACTTTATTATAAATCACATTAAATTCGTTCGAGAGCCCGTATATTAAAGCAATATCCGTTTTTTGAGCGCCCCGCCACAACTGTGACATATCGACAAAATTCATTGCGACGTCTCTCCTCAATGTATGATAACATTGGAAATCGCAATACGTAAAAAAAAGGTCTTATCTTATCATTCGAATTCAGTAATACATCGTATTTAATTTACTAATGCGAGTGTTTCTTACAAAAGTTTCGTACAAAAACAGAAATAGCTTCTTTCTGTGTGATTGTAATCTTTGAAAAGCCAGGAAAAGCCCCATTTATTTCACAGATTCTGGACTTGTTGGAACCAAAAATGGTCTCTAAAACATAGTACGAAAAATCGATCAGCACAGCCTATAGTAGGTTCAAGATGACGACTTGGGAAGAATAAGAATGTTTTTTTTTTGTTTGAAAGGTTTAGGTTAGACTTAAAAAATCTTGGGTATGATTGAATTGATTGATCACAATCGGTTGAGTAGAACCGGATATACAGTTAAAAAAACGAGAAAAGGACGTCCAGTCAGGTGAAGTCATGGTCATAGACTATTTGATATTTACAACTATCAGTATATCCACGGCTTGATACCTAAATATATTGAGTAGTTACAACCGAACAAAATACTACAATGATAATTAAACTGTCGGACCGAGTGCCGATATTTAGCCGGCCCTCACTTTTCTTCCCGTCATCGGAAAAAAGACGTACGAAATCAAAAGTCAGCTACTCAACGCACGTCTCAATGAATCAAACCTCAATTGGCTTATTTCCGATACTTTGTATAGAGTTGTCAAAGACTCATTTGGGATATATATATATATTTATTTATACTAGCTGTAGTTCGCGGCATCGCCTAGGTGGATTTTTGATATTTTTAATCTTTTTCACGCTTTGTATGGGAACATTTCAGCAATTACAGCGTGATTGAGTAGCAAATATCCAAACATCTTCACAAACTTTGACATCTATACTAATATTATAAAGCTAAAGAGTTTTGGTTGGTTGGTTGAACTCGCTAATCTCAGGAACAGTACTATTGGTTTGAATAGAAAAAAAAATTTTGTGTTGATAACCTATTTATCGAGGAAGGTTATATCATCACGTCCACTTCCCAGGGGAGCGAAGCCGTAATCATATTATGTCAACAAATCGGGCAATTTTTCATACATTATGCATATAAATTACAGGCATGTATGGGTAAAATAAGTGGGACTGGGATAGGGTATGTCACGGGTGAGGCCGCGGGGGACAGCCAGTATTTCATGCAGATTTATCTATAGAACCTAATAAACGCAATCACACTTTAAGTTTATTTGTATTGGACTTTGAGCTTAGTATATAATAGTAATTGCAATATTACTTGGCTTAAGAATCAAATTATAGTGAAATAGCAAATTTCAAATTCAAATTCAAATTCATTTCATTATTGTTTGTCACAGGTTCCTTCAAAAGTACAAATTTTTCTATATAATTATGTACACTTTTGCATTATTTAATGAAAAAAAGCATTCTTATTTTCGTCATAGCTACATAAATTAAATCAGCTCTAACTCGACACTTTTAAATTATATAAAACAACAATGGCATTCTTTAGTTGAAAACCGTTACTTCCCGTCTCTTAGTAGAGAACAATATTTTCCAATTTAAGTGACAAAGTGCACTTAGGTCGGCTTGTCTGAAACCAAAACTTTACCATTTGAACTACAAGACCAAGCTGCAGCTGACAAAAAGAAAACTTTTTTGCACTATATGCTCTGTAGACTATAGCTACGACACTTGACCGATTATAGTTAGTTGGTGATAAATGTCTATTGGTGTTTTGATTTGTTGCCTTTTGTATAGGCAAGTTCACCTTTACTTCAGCCGGGGTGCAAGGGAAATGCCTTTTGGCCCGCCTTACACGGCTTATACCCCAGCTCGGTGAAGTATAAAGGTGGGTTATGTGTTCAACCTGTATTATTGTGTATTTATTAGTGTACAATGAAACGTGGACACTGACTGTGGGGCTAGTTCACAAATTTAAAGTCGGCCATGGAGCAAGCTATGCTTGGAGTTTCTTTGAAGGGCAAAATTCGCAACGAGGTCACCCGACAAAGATCTAAATTTACCGACATAGCTCGCAGAATAAGTAAACTGAAATGGCAATGTGCTGGCCACATCTGTCGAAGGACCGATGGCTGCTGGAGCAAACGAGGTCTAGAATGGAGACCGCGAATCGGCAAACGAAAGGTGGGCCAGATGGACTGACGACCGGTAAAAGGTAGCTGGAATGGACTGGATCCGGAAGGTGGAGAATCAGGTGGTATGGCGTACATTGGAAGAGGCTTATGTCCAGCATTGGACGTCAACAGGCAATTATGATTGATTAGTTTACAATAAAGAGTTATAATATATTATTATTATTCACATGATGCTAACTCACGCCTAGAGAGAGCCTGCAAGAGAACTCCGACGAGTATAAATATTTTGGGTTAGATTAGATACCTACTGACAATTAAATGTACTTATTGATGAGAAAAGTATAGCACAGGTTTAGTGAACTTTAATAAATTACATCGATGCTTGTATCTAGCCAGCCACTGCCGTAAACCGAAGCACAAAGACTGTAAATAACGACAGCCACTCTTTACGTGCCTTGCCTCTGTCTTCGAGTGTGCTATAAGCAGCTTACTCCTACCTTTTATATTTTATTGACTGTTTATTCTTCAAGTAGTTCTTAAACTATGAAACAATATAATTTCCCGCAAATAATTCCGAATGATTCTTAACGCGATATTTGTAATTTCAAATAAAAAACATTGACACTTAAGTTAATGACCTATAAACCATGTTTTTGTAGTCATTTTTACAGCCTAAATATGGTTAAATATAGGTCCTATAAATATTAAGTACCTCGGTAGGGTAACGGTTTTGGCCAAGAATTAGTGCGACAAAATTAAAGAAAAAGCCAGAAAATTGTTAGTCAATGACACGATAAAGAAGAAGTATTAACATGAATGAGTGGAAAATATTATAAGATTTTGTTATTATATAGACGAAGAATTCAGCTCCAAAATAAAATGTTAAAAACGAAAACGAAATCAAATTATATTTTTAAATAATAATCTTTTTATAGCAATTTTAGTAGCATGGAGCGTATTGTATAAAATATTTGCTGAAGTAAAATTTATATTATGAAGTAAATTCTTATTATTTCTTTTAAAGCCTTGTAGTGAAGCGAATGTGAAAAAGATTGCAATACGATTGAAATATCGGGTAAAAAATATTCCAAGAGGTGCTAGTTAATTTTGGAACCAGAATAGTTCCCGGTTCCAAAATCTAATTAGCTCAAAGATGTCAATTGAATTGAGATATTCTTAATAACTGTACCAAATAGGATAATATTGTTTTTTTTTGTGTTCCTTATTAGCATGGCAAGATTTGCATGAAACAGTTTTTTCTACGGGAACTTCACGAGGTGCAATAATTGCACTGAGGCAAAGCCAGTGCACGCAGTCAGTAAATAATAAAAAGCGTGTCAAAAACGCATTTCACTTTACATGCGTTATGTTTTAGGTGGAAAACCGTCTGTTTCAATCAAACATTGAAAAGCTTTCAATGGATTTCACAGCTAGTACAGCGCTGTAAACTATCTGACGCAATAACGGAAATAAAATATTTGAAGGAAATTATTTGCAACACTTTATAAATGCACTTAGTTGAAAGTCTACTTCCATTTCAGTTACAATTACTTAACTTTTAAGTTTGATATCAATCGTTATTATTGTATAAACATTTAGCGCAATGTTTTGTTTGATATTTAAGTATGTACCGGATGGCTTTGAGCATCAAAGTTCTACAAAATATATTTAGTGCCTGGCGAATGCCCGTGGCTCCATCTACGTAAGTAATGCGGATATCTTGACTTTTGGTTAATTCTCTGGTTCTATTAAACCAATCGCAATCAAACGTACAGCCGAGTTTTCTGTACCAAACCTTCATAGTTAAAAAACGCAATTTTGTGTAATGTAAGAAATGGACTTTTCTAAGAATATTACCTATAATATGCTACCTTTCCGATGTCGTTGCATATCGAAGTCAAATCAGCAACAGAAGCGATGGTGATGCCACGCTTCTGTTTAATACTGATTAGTACGACTATAGTCAACTCGTTCTAAAACTAGAACTTCACTTTTGAACGAAATTGAACAACCAATATTATCGTGAACGTTTACTGTTCAATGTCAAAAGTTCATTTGGAAGGGTTGTGCGCATTGCGTCGCTGACCGAGTTTTTACAGCATCCAATTGGTTTTCTGTGCCCATTCACCGTTCAACGCTGTTCCGCTTATCTCAGGCCTTACCCTTGTCTCTGTAGTTAAAACGAGTTGTCATTACATGAAGTTGAATGAATTTTTGTTAGGTTATGATTAATGTGGATAAAACAATATTTTAGTTATATAATGATTTTTACTTTATATAATTCTGGATTCATAGAGAAAATCATTACAAATACCTACAATATTCTACCCTAAATAGTAATAGTAGGTAGGTACATTATAATATTTTTCTAATCATATAAGGCTTTAAGTAGAAATATAGAACTAGGTATAAATGATTTAAAGTCTTATTCAAACATGGCTGGCTGAGTAGCTTTTACGACTAGTTAAATTGTCAGCTTTGTATGTTTAAGATAAATCGCTTGGAGTAGACGACGTGAGTGATTGTACAGTCGCTCTTGGTATTAGCGTTAAACTAAAACTTTAACTAAAATAATAAACCATATTGTAAAATAATAACTTTGGCTTCGGAAGATTACAAAATAATTATACATTAATTATTTAGTTGTTGATTTATTTTAGGACAAATACCGTTTGTGTATTTATTTGTATTCAGTTATTTATGAGGATTGAACATGGGTAGATTTATAACGTATGCAGTTACTATATTCATCAATACAAATAGTGGTAATACTGATACAGAATGCTAATTTTAATCTTGCATACGCGCATACGCTAAATGAAATTATTAATTCCGTTTGCGAAGGAGATAATTTTGCAGAATGGTTACGTTGTTTGAGTTTAATTAATTCGAGGCTTGTCAACGGTGGTTGTAATTTCTACTGCGCGCCTGTCTGAGGCATGTATCTCGTTACTGTAATCGCCTAACGTTCATTTAGTGTTGATATATCTCAAAACGTGTGATGTATCAGTATAATCAATTCTATTAAATGTCTGTCTAAGTTTCACGAAGTCTTCAGCTGCATTCCAATACCACAATTCTACGTTAAAGTCCGTGATGCAAGTAAAATATTGTCCAGCTTCGAATAAGAAACAAATACATGAAATAAGTTAGATGCTTTTCGAATCACGAAAACCGATAGGTAGACTCCCCAACGCACGCTGAGCCAAACGGAATCCGTACCATATTTCATGTTCTCTACGTTATGCGCTTTGTGAAAGAAAATACATTTTTCACTATCTTTAGAGCTTTCACAGTATATTTTCTTTATTTGTTTCTTTCTGTAGCGTAGCAGTTTTTAAACGTTCAATACTTTTTCAATTAGGATGCTACTGAGAGAATTTATCACTTGCAGCTATTTAAATACCTTTTAAATCATGAATATACCAATCTGGTCAACATTCACAGCGACGCGAGTAACTAAAAAAAACTCAGTGTACAAAATCGGAGAGCGCTCAAACGAGTTCCACAGAATGATTCCTCGTTTGCCGACACTTGGTAACGATTCATTTGAGAAACTCATTTGCACGAAGCCTCCGGAGAACGATCCTCATTTGCGTTTGTAGTGGAAGTGGAACGTGCTGGTTACTTACATTGTTACATATCGTGCGACAAAGCAAATACGCCATTATTTCTAATGACCCATTACATCAAGAGTACGATAACAATTTAAATAGAACAAGGCGCGTTAACAAAACTACTATGTAAGAGTTGGAGCGTATTCCGTATGCACATAAAATAACCATGTCGTATATATTACATCCGTCATGCACCGCGATATCTGTTGAAACCATCTTTTCACACAGCTGCGTAAAAACAAAAGGCTGTTGAAATTTGCACTCTGCTGCATCATGAGTCGTGAAGAATGCTCGACTTTTAGAGTATGTAGGGGAGCAACGGAACAGTAGCATCTTTCCCACTTAACGTTCACAACTGACGACGACGACTTCTCGTCATTTAAAACAAAGGGTGAAATTGCCCGGGGTAGCATGCAGTCTACAGTCGTTCTCTCTTGTACGTTGACCGCAGTCAAGGGCACTGTGGACATACATTACATATGTCGCTAAACCAACTTTTTGTTTTAATAAAAGGGTTTTCAAGCCGCATAATTTTAGAGTCACAAACACGAATTTTACGCTTTTGTTTAACCATAAAATTCAGCAACAAATGGACAGTATTAACCGTACGTGTAAGCTTCGAGCTTACAGACGAGACGCCTTTATTTAAGCGCAAGCAGTAACAGTAAAACTCGGTATGAAAACAATAGCTCCGGTCCCGATAGAGCCACGGGTGGGGAATTTTCGAACGAAGACTAATTAACGTGGTAGAAAAGCAACAAAATAGGTGTGTTGTAATATTTCAACGTTGATTAAAAGCAGGATGACGTCAACTCATGGGACGCTATGGATGCTATGAATATTCAGACGTTTATCCCGACGTTGACGTTTCATTTAAAGAGCACCCGATGACTTTGTAATTTTTTAAGTAATATTAACGTCAACAAAAAGGCCTGAAGTGACCCAGCATTAAAGTCGGCTTATGACTGAGAACGTGATAGATTGCCGACCGCCCGCCGCTCTCGTTTATTTTTTATTAAATGCCCCGGCATCTGCCTGCAATTGTGTTAACGGGTTTTTATAGTATCTTGCAGCGATATGTACGAACTCGAATCGAACATACTTCCAATATCACAGCTTGCCGACTATGGTACCATGTCTTAACCAATTATGTATAATGTTATGATTGAAGATATTGAGACTGATATTCAAGCAGTTGATGAAGAGATCGCATGAAATAATTATTAGATATTGGCGGGATGACATCATCATTCAGACTTCTAATTTGAGTTAGCGCAATATTTGTATTTTCGTCTCAAAAATAAAATTAAGGGCAAAATCCTAACTGAAATTTTTTGTTCATCAATCATAATAACAATAGATAAATATAGTATAGATGTAACAGGTGGATATGTTTGGTATTCATGTAGTTCATAAACTACAATGTCTCCCTCAAATTACTAATACTAATTCGCTATGATAAGATACTATTCTACCGAGAACTTTTACATATTTTGTGGGCTGTTGAATTTGAATTTGGTATTATTCAGTGATTTGTCATAATTATTATATGCATTAGATAAAAAAAACTATTGTATCTTTAAAATTTTATGAAAATATCACAAGGAGATTAATAGATGCTATACACATTTTTTGATTAGGTATATAGAGAGTTCTATGTGGATAAGCCTTTTAAGTAAAGTTATTCTCAACTTTGTCTCCTAAAAGTATATGAGCAGTAAAACTTTTGGCGTGGTCCCTAATGAGCAATGATGGCGTAATGCACTTATAAATAATATAACAGTAAGTTACATTTATACCACAACGACGACGGTCGCAGCTCTTAAAAACTTTTCGTTTATTATATAACCCTGTGGTAAAGAATTTTCGTCAACAAATGTTAAAAGTCGCAATTACAACAACAAGAACTTAAGATATTTTTAATAATACAGCTTTAAAATCATAAGCATACCATAAATTTCAAGCTTCAGTGTTATCAATCAATCAATCAATCAATTAGCCCATTGCAGTCCACTGCTGGACATAGGCCTCCCCCAATACACATTTATTATGTATTATCAGTTAATCCGATCATTGTGTAAATGTATAATGTGTGTCTGCCCCTTCAAACTGTGTAAAGTTTTAACCAGGTGGCACTGACCGTGGATACAGATTAACTGTCTTAGTGATATTTACTTTCCATTCACACGCTTTCTCAATTTTTTTATTAACCCCTCAGCCATTTGCACATTTACGATTTTTTTGTTTATTACATTATTATTATGTAAGCTAATTGGTAAGCACCTATTTGTTCAAAGTATCATAATTATTATTCCAAATGTTAAAACTACAATCTAACAATAATGGGTATTATACTATTGTCGCTTGCAACCGGCGCGGCGCAAGAACACGAGCACGTAATACTCCGTATTTCCTCGTTCATGGATATAATTAAATTTATCTATCTATTCTTTTCTGTATTAAGAGATAGAACAGACCATAATTTTTATTTTAAATCTTATTGTTTCACAAATTGTCTTAAATCTTATTAAACAGGGCAGTCTTTTCTGAATGCGATCTCTTCCAGATAACCCGTATATTGCAAATAACTCAAACACAAAATATTGAACATTATAGATATTCGCTCAACAATGGTGGTTAGTGTAACAAGATTATTTCACAGCTTCAAATCTTTAAAAATGATGAAAATGAATATCGCAAAGTGGACGCCTATAACACAAACCCAATGAGCCTGAAGTGAATGATACGCGCACATTTTTCCAGACTAAGGCTTTTACACAGCTTCTTCAAATAATATTTCTTACTACGAATAGAATTCAGTGAATGTACAGTTTGAATATATTCAGAGTAAATAGTGTAAGACAGCGTATATGAAGTATTTTATAAATATTATCAATCTTGGCTACAACAGCTCACCTTACCTAGATAGTTATTATTAAAACTTAATTTGGTTTGAATTTGTACTCGTATATAAAAAACCCTTAGTGGTTTAAGGTTAGCCCATGTGTAGAATAAGTTATATTTTGTAAATAAATAAAAAAGGCATCAAAGGCTGCTTTATATATTTTTTCAAGTTTAAGTGAAAATTTCAAGTTCAAATTAACTTTAAATAAGTATTTAAATATTATGAGTTGGTCTGTGTTAAGTTATTATTTTATTGAGTACAAAAAGTCTCGTGAGATATCAACATAAGGGAGGATAGATTGACAATGGCTTATTCATTTTTATATAGATAAGTAAATGTAATCTGCATTTTATCAACTCTACCCGTATATAAAAAGGGTTTTAACCATGATCAAAGGAAGAGTAGGTATCAATAAACGCGCTCGTAATATTGTACATTTTACATTGTAATCATTTTATCCCCAGATGGTTATTTTATTACTTTGCCTTTCACTTATCATTATGAAAGGACAACGGAAAATGTGAATATAGAAATAATTTTTAAAATATTCAGTTACACATAATAATATCACATAATACTAGTACCTACTATTTTTTGTTACCAAGTAGATTTTCAGAAAGAAAAATGCAACTGTACATTACATAACACAATTTATATCAACAGCTACAGCACTGAATCCCATTACCAAATTCCTAGCAGCCGTTTCCTAAAACGACTTCTAATACTAATGCTTAGCGCTAGTAAAAATTAGGACTCTAAATGTGTCCATTGTTCAAGCGTTACCGCAAATTTTTCCTCTTAAGTTGGGCCCGTGAGTAATGTAGGGGCGGACTTCCAACTGTTACATTTCGTTTTAGCTCGGGCGACCGTAAACCGACGTTGATAAGTGTTCGATGCGACACGTCTCTATTTGGTCCGAATGCGAGATAAGAGCTAAAATAACTCAGGAAACTAACCTCAATATTGCCTTCGAATAGACGTGGAATACATAATGTAATATTTGGACTGCCGATGGCCATCGCTGCTCTCATCGCGGTCTGTTATAGTCTGAATATTCTATTAGTATTTTTTTGGCTCGTGCTTTTAAAGGTGCCTATTCATGTACAGTCTAGAAATTCAGTTGGGTATGGCGAAAGATTATATTTAACAGTAGAAACAATTAGTACATAGAAAGTTACGAAAAAGTTTGTAAAAATACAAGAAGTATGGCAGTACTATTAGGTATTCTTTGGTATGGTCTAAAAGAGGTTATTATACTAATCAAATTAGTGACGTTTCGTGAAGTAGATTCCGAAAATGGGAAGTGGTTTAAAGGTAAAAGTTTAAAACCAGTGAAAGAATAAGCTGTATAAGAATAGCAGCAAATAACCAGCTATAATCTCGGGCGATGCCGTTGTAAGAAAGGTATGAAATAGGTATGTATTTATTTGTGGAACAAGGTAGGCCCAAAATACATTTTTATTTACGGTTTTACAAAACAGGTTACCCATAACCCTTATTTAGCTGACTGTCCCCAATTTAATTCAGTCAATGATTATTTGTGTCAAAGTAAGATAAAGCGTTAAACTTTAGTCACAGTTATTTTTGAAGGTGTTTCAAATAAGCAGCTCGTCTAAACTTTTCTCGAAAAAAAAATTATTTTACCCTTTTACATGATACAGGCTATGAGCTAGCCATAGCTTGTATCTTGGGAGATAGTACAATAATAATATTTGAGTAATTAGGACCAACGAAAAAAAGGAAATTTAAAGGGCATGTTACCCTAGATAATAAAACGATTCAGTGTACAAATTCCTTCACCATAAATGAAGTAGGTACACAAATCAAGCGCCCGCTGCCCAAGCAAGAGAATTCCGTCACCACTAAAGCGTATGCCTTCCGTCTAATCGAGTAAATGTTTCCAAACCAATGGCTCGGACACGTCGCGTAGAACTGCTACGAGCCGTAGCCGGCACCGTAGCTCTACGGAGACGCAGTACCCAATACGCTCAAAATTGTACGAGTATTTGTGTAGAACTCTAGTTTATTTAGACGGTTTGAATATGTTTGTTTTGTGGAGATGATAATGCCATATCTTTTTTCAAATAATACATAACAATAGCTGACCCGGTAAACGTAATTCTGCCATATAAAGTTATACGACTTTTCAAGTAAAATTGTTCATACATTAAATTTTTTGTGGTGTTAAAAAAATCTTTTAATTTGCAAATTCCATGGCTTAACTACTCTATCATCATTTCGAATTGGTAGTAATGGGCTAAAAACCACAGTAATGTTTCCTGTATGCAAAATTACGCGACCTCTCAATTACAAGCCCACTGATTTATCCATTATTCTTTTCAATAAAATCAAACGGTAGTGTGCCGTTCGATTTTATTGAGACCTTTTTCATAACTATACGCAAAAACTTTTTATTATGTGAAAACAAAAGCACACAAAAAATAGAAAGGATTACAATAATGCCTTACAGCAAAATAACAAATTAAACATTTTGGTAATTTTGCAAACCTCAATAATCGCCGATGTTTTTTGTTTTTAATGACTGTACGCCAATTACGCAACATAACAAAGCCAAAATTAATGTCACCGTTAGGTGATTAAGGTTACCATATGGAAATTATCCGGAATTGGAATTTTGTTGCCATAAATCGAGATTAACAAACAACTGAACACCCAACAACAAGCTTCGGTAATATCATTTATTGTGAAAATTGATGATAAGTATTACGTATATAATTATTCTGTGGGAAAATGGAAGTGAATGCAATAGCTGTAAATGAAATCAATTACCAAGTCAGGCAAATCCTGATTAAGTTTTAGGTTGTTGAGTTTGTCATGTGGCTTCTTCACATTTTGAGTTGGTTATTGAGGGTTTAAAACATTTTGGTGGTTTTATAATTGTAATTATGTTTTCACTTCTGTCGGTACTCCCGGAGTGCCACTTTAAAATAATAAAGCCATTGTACTTTACGCATAGTATATAACCTTTTACTATTAGCATTCTATCTCTATGGTGAAAGGTTTTCTCCAATAAGTGTAGTGCTCCCGGAGATTACCCTAAACATATAAACAAACTCATAAAATTCGGCCTCCCTTTTTATAATATTACTATATAGATCACATTTTTTTATTCAATAAATATCATCTGATTCATAAAAATATACTAGAGAATCCCAAGAACATGATGCGTCGCTATGATGATACGGTTTAATGAACTGTGGCTTCAGCTTACACAGATGCTGACTTCGAACGGCCACTGCTGACTTGGCACTTGGCACGCACACAAATTTACTAGTAAAACATATCTACCAACATCTCTGTCTAAAATTGTAAAAGAGCTGTATCTGTATGTCGGATGTTTAAAAAAATAATACTTGGGTTACATCATACGAACGATTCTAAACACAAAAATTTTTTTTTTGGAATTCTTGTATGTTTGTTTGTGATGGACGGAAAAACTACTAAAGGGGTTTTTATGCGATTTTTTGTTCGAATAATGTTGGTTAGACTTACAGTCTACCGTGTGTTTGATTGCAATTGGTATAGTAGAACCGGATACAACACCAAAAGTTGTGATAACCGACATTCACGCGGATGGAGCCGCGGGCTTTGGCTGGTACATAATACATTCGGTTATTACCGTAATGTACGTGGATACATTCGGTTATTGCTGCAATGTATGTGAATACATTCGGTTATTGCTGCAATGTATGTGAATACATTCGGTTATTGCCACGATGTATGTGGATTTCATTGACATAAAAATATTCACATTATAAGCAGCTTACTTAATGAGTCAGGATAAAACTTAACGTCAATTAAATTAAAAACTATTTTTGACGGATTCATTGCGATTAATTTAGTGCTACTTTATACTTTACACTGATCTCAACGTTTCTGTTGCTTTTGAGTAGTAATAGTAGATAATTCGTTTTTGGCGACATTATGATGCGTTCAAAGGTCATAGTGACTATCACTACTGTACCTACAATGTTTTAGATTTTTATTGTAGCCCGATTTTTACACAGTACCTACATAATGCACTAAAATATTGCATATTTGATGTACAAAAGTGAGCTTAATTCATTTCTGAGGGCAATTTTAATCCGATATTGATTTTGGCTACCCTCCCTCTATGGGATTATAAAATTATAGATTTTTACTATTTTTTGACGTATTTTCAATATGATTTTTTGTTAAAAATTATGAGTAAAAATACTTTGCTAGTTATTACGCACATTTTACAATTTGAAAAAATGAAATATTAGACTACATATTTCATTTTTTCAAATTGTAAAATGTGCGTCGTCTAATAATATTTTAATCACACTAATAGTACTTACCTATAGATGTGAAAGTTTGTGAGAATAGATGTGTCTACGGTTAGGAGGTGTTGTGTTTAGTACGCTTTCACGTAAATATTATGAATTGATTGAGGAAATTCGACTGAGATAGATTATAGTTTGGAATAACACATGACATATTCAACCCGGGATCAGGTTCCTGTCAGAACGGGCAACATCAAGTTTTATTATAAACCAGATACATGAACAGTAGAATACAATAAATAAATTTTACTTTTTACCCATATCTATCCACCGCCGCCGCCCTTGCTACGTCTATCCGCCGATATCAAAACCGCCTGCATTTTTCAATTCGATTGAAATTATTAAAATCTTCGAGTAAGTAAGCCTGCCACTGTCTCAGCGTTGGGAACGTTAACCGTTTGCTATAAACTTTTTTGATATTACTCAGCAGCCGTTGCACGTAAATCTGCCCTTACAGTGGTCCCGGTAACTTTTTCAATTTAACAGGTAAGGATAAATCGTTCATTCTTTTTATTTGAACATAGAACTGATATAAACTCCCTAAAAGTTTAGAAGGTAGAGGCCAATATTGTTTGCTTCCTGTTAACTTGGAAAATCTTTTGCTGAGAAAGATTTGGCCTGTACGCGTCATTGGGTTTCCTATAGTTTGTTGGATACCTGAAATTTTATGCCTAGACAGTAAAGTATTCTACTTTACTTTTCTCTTTATATGCACGATGAAAGTTACCTTTTGTTACAAAAACTTGAGTTTAATACTCGCTCGACGAAACCTTCCGGTGATAAAAAGCAATTTAGGATAGCGGATGATCTAATAATGCCTCAGGTTAAAGAGATTTATTATATCCATATTACTATATTTTTAGCTATGTATTCATACATGGGCGTGGTTTAAAATATATCAATAACTGAAATACAATAAGATCTAATTATCAAATATGAAACTAGCTGAGCCCGCAACTTCGTCCACGAAGACTTATATCTGTATATTATTCTACTGCATGAAGCTCTTAACGAAAAAGGCCCTAAGCTTCTTCTTCTTTTTATTAATGGCTAGGCCCTAAGCTTAAGTTACGCCAACTATTATTATCAGTTAAATTCGCGTCAAAATTTAAGTCACCAAATTTAAAGATTAGATACTTAAGAAAAATATATAGAAACACAATCTTACATTATTTTGAAATGAGTATTTTTATTTAGGTGCCTTATACATTCAGCACCCCACCAGGAACGGAAATCGTCTGCAGACTATTATGAACCCCGATGTCAAAATGAGATAGATTCGGACCTTAAGAGGCGTGATGCAAATATTGTAGGTACCTCTATTCATTAAATATCTAAGTACCCTTAGTGTTGTACATCTCCATAGGCCACGGTGACCACTTCCCATCAAATGAGCCGTGTGCTTGTCTGCCACCTACGTTGTATAAAAATGTAGAAGTTTTTCTCTTAGAGACAGCTAAAGTCAAAACAAATAAAATTTAATTAAATCGCTAGAATAAGGCGTATTGAAAGTTCATAGGTAATTGTTAGGATTCACAGTAACGTCTCGATGTTAAATCGATTAACAGATGAGGTGGAGAAAACTTTTTCAATCGAGAAGTTTTATCGATTAGCTCCTCGGCGACGTTACTGTCATCTAGAAGAAGAAGAGGGGAACAGTTTGAATCGCATCCTTTATACTTGAATGTTCAGTCATTAAAACTTTTATCTAGCGTACAAATGCGCTAGCTATGTGAATTTATTATTGTCTACCAGCAATGCTCTCAGTGAGCAAGCATTTGAAATTACACTTCAGAGTGTATGCAAATCCTAAAATAGTTTGCCGCCTTTTTTTAGTGATAAAATTCTCATATGAAAATATTATGATTTTATGGTACGTGAAATTTGATGTTCGATTCTCAGAACAAATTATGCAGTCAAGTCTGTTAGAAATTGTTAAATAAATAGAAGTTTATATATTTATTGTCGAAAATAAGGATATAAAACTGTAAAGGAGAAAAGTATTTCAAATATTTTTTTTTGTTTATATAGGACACGTCAAAATGACTCCACCTCGCCTGATGGTAAGCGAAAGGCAAAGTCTCAGGACTTATATATAGAAAGGAAATATATATACGAGTATATAAATTTATATGAAAAACCTATTTTAATTGTTTATATACGAGTATATAAAAGAAAGTCATGTTAGTTACACTGTTTATAACTCAAGAACGGCTAAACCGATTTGGCTGATAATTATTAGGAGCTTAGAACTACGAGACGGACATAGGATACTTTGTATCTTGCCACGAGAGAAGCCGCGGGGCACAGCTGGTTGTTGATAAAAATGCGTATAGTCCAGTGCCAAAACTATTGGAACTACAGACTTGCTAATTGCTGCCTAGTTTATTGTTGCTAGCTCAACTTGTGTCTCATTCATCACCGGTAGTGGAATAAGTAACTTAGAATGTGACCACTAGATATAGAGTAGCCTTAAAAATTCTTCACTCTCACAATTTTCTATAATTTCGGATATGAGACGGTGAAAAGCAATAGTTCAAAATCCCACACGCACAACTTCAAGTTCAAGTTGAGTTCAAGTCCATTTCAAGTAATTAACGTATTCGTTCACATGTTGTAATATCAAAATCAATATAAGACAAATAAAAAAATAAAAAGTTAAAATACTATTTCGTACACTAGATACACTTTGTTTGCAGGCCTGCTCTAAGATAATTATAATGAAAAAAAAAAAGAAAAAGTTATTTTTTAATTTTTCCAGTACAAAATATGAAATTTAAGACGACTGACTTAATGCGTGCAATTTCACATTGATCCCTGTTATTTATCACCCATTGAGGTGATTACAATTACTCAATATTTTTAAAAGAGAGTTGTCACTCTTCAATGCATAAAGGCAAATGATTCGAGGAGCCATTTTCCACTGGCAGGGCACCTATTGAGAGCCGATGACAATGCTGTCTGTCGGTGGACGGAACCCTATTGTTATACTCGGAAGCCATTATTGACATTTTCAAAGGACTATTAAAATATTTTTTATTGAAAATCGTTTACCAACTTTTAGCGAAGAGTAATAATTCATCGGTGTACTGCTCAAAAAAATGCTAAATATTTCAACAAAAGAATTCTTGACAGCTTGTGTGTTTCGGAGCGCTGAATTAATGGCCATAACGACTGAAAATGATAACATTCATAGGTCTATAGTTATGTTTTATGTAGGTTAAATTTATTGCGAGGATTGCATTCAAGTCTTCTTTTATAAATTTTATCATATTTTATCCTCACTGAATTGAGATTTTACATTATTAAGTTCGGAATAATATTTGTTACTGGCTCGCTGCTGGGATAGCAGCGAGTGCTACCACTATGGTTAAGGTTCCAAGTTCAATTTCCGGACTGATCAGAGTGTTACTGGGTATCAGGATAAAGAGACCGGTCGCCTGTTACGTGAAGCAACATATTATATACTTATTAAGTATATTGGTGTAATGTGACTTGTAATACACCTCTACTTCTTTATTTGATGAGGTGTTTGTACAATATTACAATATTATGGTTTACTTATTATTATTTCGCCTGATGGTAAAACTGGCTATCGCTTCTTATAATACTCGTAGCATCAAAGGTAGTCATGCAGTTGGTGAACTTCTCAATCAATAAAACTAAAATTCAATTAAATTGGAAAATAACACAATGACCTCCTGTTAACACAGGGGCCTAACCACGACGCTCTTATAGCAGTTTAGTTTAATTCAGCAGGGCTGAGGGAGTGAGATAGAGCTATATAATGATAGCTCCATGATTAACGCATCATGATAAGCGCATCATGATTAATCCGCAGGACTGAATGTCTACAACACTAATTTAACTTTAGAAATAACTTGACTTAACTAAGATACTTTTTGACGCCTACGGTTGCTAAGTTATCACAACGAAAAGTAAAACTTCTGAAGAAACAAAAGCTTAATTACAGAATTTTGTCGTAAAATATACGAGCACGAAGTTAAAACAAAAATCAACTAAAGGTACATTCGACTTGCCGACGCCAATTAGAAAGTATTCTTTTCAAAACGTTGAAAATAAAGTTAAGTACACAGTATCACATTTTGCTAGTAAATAGATAAAACCGCAATTTTACGCACAAACCTCGGGAGGAAATTGTACTATGATTTTCACTTAAGCCTCTTACCCGTACCCCTTACATCGTAAGTCGTCGTGCCTACGTGGGCACTTACCTAAAATTAGTCACACCGGTCCACAGGTTACGGTCGGTGGGATCCGCTTATAAATATACATTATACACCCTTATACGACCGGCCTTCGAATTTTACTCAAACTTACCCAATGTTGTAATACATTAAGTATCCTAAGGGTGACTTTAAATGCTGTACGTTATTACTCAAGTATCGATCGGAACGACCTGTCTTAGTCATAAAGTGCAGGGCGAGACGGTTGTAAACAAGCTACCGTCTATGTCACGTGATTAATGAATGCAGCTCTGATGTGGTGTTGGGATGCAAATGACTTGAGTCAAACTGGGTGATGACTGGCCTTTACTGCTGACGTTAGGATTTTGTCACACCGACTTGTACCTCTTGCACTGACTAGGTATACTTTCTTCATGCGAAAATGCCGATGCATACCGCCCCCGGGGGGGAACATGAACCGACCGAAACTGCACGCCATCTCGGGTCTTCCAGCATCGGGATGTAAGGTGACCCGATAGGCGAATGCCTATCGGGTCTGTGCAAATGTGACTCGGGGTATGAGGGAAATCCCTCATACCCCGAGTGACCTTTTGATAATATTCCACCCTCCCTTATACCGAATAAATAGTATTACTTTTCTCGGCTAAATAACCTAACCCAGTCACACCGTGTAATAAATAAATATTGCTTTATTCAATTTAATTTTGAAAAAAGAATTAATTCTTTTTTAAGCCTAATCTCAAAATTTGCAAAGTAATAAATAAAATGTTTATTTTTGTCTTTATCTAGAAAATGTTCAATAAGCAAGAAAGCTATATTTGACAGAATAAGTAAGCTCTATATAAAGTCGTAGTCTAGACATCTTTACTCTAATATCTTCTTACTTTACTCTAACATTTTTATCTATACTATGATATTTTCTTACTTTATAAAAATAATATTATTTTTCAAATGTATTTATCTCACTGAGATTAAATTTCTTATTTTTTGGGTGCCCTAAGTTTAATAAAACCTTATACATAACTTATTCACTACGACATGTATTAGGATTCACAAAACTAAAGCTCCATTAACCCTTTCAGTCGTTATTTTTTGTAACATAAATTTTTTTATGTTTCGAACTGATCGAATAGTGAATCTCATGGAACTATTTTTCTCAAAACAGACTTAGGTATAATTATAATATAATAATATTATTAATAATAATATTTATTTATAAATAATAATATTTGAACTTTTGGAAAATCGTCCCATCGTCATAAATTTTACATTATATTTATTTTATCACCATTAACTATTGAAGGATAGCGTCCTCATTAATTAATTAAATAAACATTTATCCCTATTTGGATTGTTTACGCAAGGCGAGGGTAGAACTTAGCCTTTTTTCCCTATTCAAATCTAA